>BTHU01000006.1:33606970-33999470 GCA_036184795.1 Tokudaia tokunoshimensis | reverse complement strand
AGGTCCATGCATATGCTAGCGAGTTATTGGGGCGGGGGTGGAAAATCCTTGTTGTTGGATTTGGACATAAATGAAGAATGGAAGCTGTCATGTCTCATGCGGAGATGATAGAACTTAGGGGATGCCCTGGTTAGAGTGTGCACCCCTGAGCACTCAGCCAATGAGGGCTGGAGGCGGGATCTGCAAGGAGAAGGATAAACCGTTTGCTTTATTTGACCGGTGTGTGCTTGTGTGTCAAACACCTGCTCTTTTTAAAAACGGATGATTTCACACATGCCTTGATGTGTTTGATCAAACATGTGCCCCCATTCCCTGGGGGCACTTGCAGCCTCTCCAGGGCCAGCCCCCACAGAAAGCTGCCTCTCCAGGGCCAGCCCCCCCCCCCAGAAAGCTGCCTCTCCCTCCTCCAGCACCATCCAGCTGCTAAGAGCTCATGAGCCCCTCCCCCATCCATGTTGGGCTGGCTTGATCTTGTGCAGGTCTTGTGCCTGCCACGGTGAGTTCACATGTGCCTGTGGTGTCTGACAAATGCCTTTTCACTGCACAAGTCTACTACCTCTGGCTCTTGGGGTCTTTCTATCCCCTCTTTTACAGTGATCCCTAGATCCTGACAGTCATTCTTGCAAGACCACCGTTAAATGGCTCTCGACAACCATATCCTTTTGTCTCCATGTCCATTTGTTTGTTTTTGGGCAGAGGCATTTGCTCCTCAAGCTGAGTCACCTCCCTGTAATCTCCCAGCATTTCTTAGTTTCCACGCAGCAATATCGGAGAGAGGAAGGGAGCCTGGGACACTCACCACTCAGTACCCTGTCCATATCTGCAAGAGTTATGTTGTGGTGATGGAACCTACAGTCTTTCAGAAATCTCCAGAAGTGAAGCTTCGTCATCAGAAAGGTGTTATCCAGAGAGTGGTCACACCCAAGGCTGCTGTAGAAGCAGTAGATCTTTCTTAACTCTGTGATGTTCCTTAGGACGGCATATTCGACCTGAAAGGAAGGCAGCACATGGGCCCAGTTGTGCCTTTATTAGAACAAAACCGAGGGTCTGGAGAGATGGTTCAGGGCTAAGAGCTCTTGTTCCTTTTGTAGGGGACCTGAGCTCAGTTTCTACCACCACATTGGCTGAGATTGCAGATGTAACCATCTGCACAGTGGGTTGTAACAGGGCCTCGGACCTTAATAGGCCTTGAGAACTTAACACAACTGATTCTACAAGGGAAGTGCCAACGAGGCTGTAAAACTCAGCACATAGACCGCCCCACCTGCCAATACTGAAACAAAGGCCCAATTCTTCAAGGTCCATACTGTTCTTGGAAAATCTAAAAATGTGCTACCCTTGCTTTTGGCTTCTGTAGCTCTGCTTCTGACAAACTGTTCTTGTTAACAGAAGTATGTCAGCCTACAACATGGTGTGTGTGTGTGTGTTTAAAAGCTCACCCTGAGAAAGGCTCGGTGCCCCGCTGGAATCCTGAACACCCCGTAGTCACTGTCCGGCTACTGCCTTAAACCCATGTCTGTACAGTCTTCTCTGGTGAATGCCCCACAACAGGGTTCCTTTCACACTTTTTGATTTTGAAATTTGTATGTGTATATGTGTTTTGCCTGCACAAATGTCAGTGCACCATATGCATGTAGTGCCTGTGAAGTCTAGAAGAAGGCATTGGAGCCCTTGTAGCTGGAGTTACAGATGATTGTTAGTAGCCATGTGGGTGTTGGGAGCTGGGGTCACTGGAAGAGCAGCTCTTAACCACTGAGCCATCTCTGCAGCCTCACCCTAGCAGGCTTCTTTCTTCTTCTGCCTCTCTTTTTAAAAAAGTTTTATTTATTCTATTTTATATGTATAAGTGTTTTGCCTGCACATTTGTATGTGAGCCATATGTGTGATTGGTGTGAAGGCATAGAATCCCCTGGAACTGGAGTTCCAGATGGTTATGAGCCACCATGTTGGTCCTGGGAACTCAGGTCCTCTCCTAGGGCCACCAATGCTCTTCACAGCCATCTCTCAGCCCTACAGTGGATTCTTGATTCCTAGGGTATCCAGGATTTTCTGACCCCCAGCAGGCCCTCAGTCCCCACCTGCCATGAGTGGGAGGTGATCACAGCCGTGGTCTCCAGATGGCTACTGGTGACTCCTCCAGGCTCTTAGGCCCCGGGCAATGTCGCTGAGCCCTGCCCTCTGGGCTACCTTTCTCCCACAAAGCCTGCTCACTTGCAGATTGAGATCGTCTAGATAAAGCATCCACCAGGCACACTGAAGACAAATATAGTGTCTAAGATATGTGTGGAATGGTAGAGGGGGTTTTACCTGCTTCTTTTCCTCTTCTTGGCTTTCCTTGGGGTACATGTCCAGCAACAGATTTAAGTCCAGCTCAATACTCGATCCTAGCACCGAATGGCTTTCACTGCCGTCCAACTTCTGTAAGGTCTCTAATGAATGAAGCAAAGATGGGGGACGACTGTGAAAAGCAATGGTAGAATCCTTCTAACATGGGCTGGAAAGATGGTTCAGCAGTTAAGGATGCTTGCGGACAGGCCACTCGGAACTGCCTGTAACTTTAGCTCTAGGGGATCCAGTACCTTCTTCTGGTCTTGAGGGTACCTACAGACATCATGTATATGTATATAAATACAAATAAATCTTTAAAAGGCGGGCGGCGGTGGTGCACGCCTTTAATCCCAGCACTTGGGAGGCAGAGGCAGGCGGATTTCTGAGTTCGAGGCCAGCCTGGTCTACAGAGTGAGTTCCAGGACAGCCAGGGCTACACAGAGAAACCCTGTCTCAAAAAACCAAAAAAAAAAAAAAAATCTTTAAAAGGAGTCCTTTCAATGTTACAGCAGAACAGTTGTCTATTAAAATGGAATAGAGTACTCAGGCATTGTGGTACAGGCCTTTATACCAGCTGTGGAGGAAGATGGTGATTTTAAGTTCAAGACCAGCCTGTGCTACCGAGAGACTTTACGACCAGCCCCGACAACTTACACTCCTTTTCAAAGTTTAAAACTAATGGCTGCTGTGATGCTAAGTAAAGGTGCTTGCTGCCAAAGCTGATGATCTATGTTTGATCCCTGGGCCCCACATGGTGAAAGGACAAATGGATTTCCTCATGTCCTCTGCCTGTGACATGCATACAGACAAACACAACAAATAAAGGCACTTTCTAACTAAAAATTTAAAAGGAGACCTTGGAAACAAGTTCTGTGCGAGAGCAGTTCCCACAGTAATGAAAAACAAGCTTTTCAGTAGCAATATACAGCAAACCAGTAGCCAAAATCAAACTAAATGGAGAGAAACTTGAAGCAATCCTACTAAAATCAGGGACTAGACAAGGCTGCCCTCTCTCTCCATATCTATTCAATATAGTACTTGAAGTTCTAGCCAGAGCAATTAGACAACAAAAGGAGGTCAAAGTGATACATATTGGAAAGGAAGAAGTCAAACTATCACTATTTGCAGATGATATGATAATATACTTAAGTGACCCCAAAAATTCTAAAATTCTTACAGCTGATAAACGACTTTAGCAAAGTGACTGGATATAAAATTAGCTCCAAAAAATCAGTAGCCTTCCTCTTCTCAAAGGATAAAAGGGATGAGAAAGAAGTTAGGGAAACGACACCCTTCACAATAGTCACAAATAATATAAAATACCTTGGTGTGACTCTAACCAAACAAGTGAAAGATTTGTATGACAAAAATTTCAAGTTTCTGAAGAAAGAAATTGAAGAAGATCTCAGAAAATGGAAAGATCTCCCATGCTCATGGATTGGCAGGATTAATATAGTAAAACTGGCCATCTTGCCAAAAGCAATCTACAGATTCAATGCAATCCCCATAAAAATTTCAATTCAATTCTTCATAGACTTAGAAAGAGCAATTCTCAAATTCATTTGGAATAACAAAAAACCTGGGATAGCAAAACCTATTCTCAACAATAAAAAAACTTCTGGGGGAATCACCATCCCTGACCTCAAGCTCTACTACAGAGCAATACTGATAAAAAAAAAAAACTGCATGGTATTGGTACAGAAACAGGCAAGTAGATCAATGGAATAGAACTGAAGACCCAGAAATGAACCCACACACCTATGGTCACTTGGTCTTTGACAAAGAAGCTAAAAACATTCAGTGGGAAAAAGACAGCATTTTCAACAAATGGTGCTGGTTCAACTGTGGGTCTACATGCAGAAGAATGCAAATCGACCCATTCTTATCTCCTTGAACAAAGCTCAAGTCCAAGTGGATCAAGGACCTCCACATAGAACCAGACACACTGAAACTAATAGAAAAGAAAGTGAGGAAGAGCCTCAAATACTTGGGCACAGGGGAAAATTTCCTGAACACAACACCAGTGGCTTATGCTTTAAGAGCAACAATTGGCAAATGGGACCTCACAAAATTGCAAACCTTCTGTAAAGCAAGGAACACTAGCAATAGGACAAAACGGCAACCCACCGTGGAAAAGATCTTTACCAATAGAGGGCTATTATCCAAAATATGCAAAGAACTCAAGAAGGCAAACTCCAGAGAACCAAAATAACCCTATTAAAAAGTGGGGTAGAGCTAAATAGAGAATTCTCAACTGAGGAATCTCAAATGGCTGAGGAACACGTAAATGTTCAACATCCTTAATCATCAGGGAAATGCAAATCAAAACAACCCTGAGATTCCACCTCCCACCAGTGAGAATGGCTAAGATAAAAAACGCAGGTGACAACAGATGCTGGTGAGGATGTGGAGGAAGAGGAACACTCCTCCATTGCTGGTGGGATTGCAAGCTGGTACAACCACTCTGGAAATCAGTCTGGCACTTCCTCAGAAAATTGAACCCAGCTATACCACCCCTGGGCATATACCCAGAAGATGCTCCAACATATAACAAGGACACATGCTCCACTATGTTCATAGCAGCCTTATTTATAATAGCCAGAAGCTGGAAACAACCCAGATGTCCCTCAATAGAGGAATGGATACAGAAAATGTGGTACATTTACACAATGGAGTGCTACTCAGCGATTAAAAACAATGACTTCATGAAATTTGCAGGCAAATGGATGGAACTAGAAAATTTCATCCTGAGTGAGGTAACCCAGACACAAAAGAACACATATGGTATGCACTTACTGATAAGTGGATACTAACAGTCTTAGTCAGGGTTTCTATTCCTACACAAAACATCATGGCCAAGAAGCAAGTTGGGGAGGAAAGGGTTTATTCAGCTTACACTTCACATTGCTGTTCATCACCAAAGGAAGTGAGGACTGGAACTCAAGCAGGTCAGGAAGCAGGAGCTGATGCAGAGGCCATGGAGGGATGTTCCTTACTGGCTTGCTTCCCCTGGCTTCCTCAGCCTGCTCTCTTATAGAACCCAAGACTACCAGCCCAGGGATGGCCCCACCCACAAGGGGCCCGTCCTCCTTGATCACTAACTGAGAAAATGCCTTACAGCTGGATCTCATGGAGGTGTTTCCTCACCTGAAGCTCCTTTCTCTGTGATAACTCCAGCCTGTGTCAAGTTGACACACAAAACCAACCAGTACACTAACCCAAAAGCTCACAATGCATATGATACAACCTACAGATCATATGGGGCATAGAAGGGAGGGGGGAAACAGGATGATTGTGGGAGATGGGAGGAGAGGGAGATGAGGGAGAAAGGAGGAGGAGGAAAAAGAGTGGCAGTATCAGAATCTGGAGGAGAGGTGAGAGAGGTACAGAGCATCAGGAAATCAAATAAATATAGGTGGGGGGGAGCAATGAGGAACTGGGGATAGATAGCCACTGGAGGGCCTTAGACACCCGAGAAACGTGAGGCTCCCAGGACCCAATGGGATTGACTTTAGCTGTAATGAGCAGAGAAGGGGGAGATAGACCCTGTGGAGACCACCTCCAGTAGATAGGAACGGCCCCTTGTCGAGGGATGGAGCCACACACCCATCTCAAGATTTTTTAACCCAGAAATGTTCCTGTCCAAAGGAAGAATAGGGACAAAAAATGGAACAGAGACTGAAGGAAGGACCAACCAGGGAACGGCTCCACCTGGGGATACATCATGTCTGCAGACACCAAACCCAACACTGTTGCTGTGGTCAAGAGGCGCTCGTGGACAGGAACCAAGTGTGGCAGTTCCTGGGGAGGTCCAGCCAGCAACTGACCAATGCAGAGGCAGATGCTTGGAGCCAACCATCAGACTGAACTCAGGGAACCTGGTGGGGGGCTGGCAGAAGGACTGGAGGAGCGGAGGGGGATTGCAACCCCATTGGAAGAACAACATAGGCTGGCCTGACCACCCAGTTCCCTCAGAGACTAGACCACCACCCAAGGAGTGTACCTAAAGGGATCTTTGGCTCCAGTACATATGTAGCAGAGAATGGCCTTGCCCAACAACAACGAGAGGGGAGGCCCTTGGTCCCAGGGAGGTTTGATGCCCCAGAGTAGGGGGATGCTGGAGTGGTGGTGTAGGAGAGTGTGGGTGGGTGGGGGAGCACCCTCATACAGGCAAAAGGGAGGGGTAGGGCAAGTGTGGGATGGGGGTGGCAGAGGGGTAACTGGGAAGTGGGATATCATGGGATTGGGGGGAGTTGGTGGAGGGGGTAACTGGGAAGTGGGATATCATTTGATATGTAAACAAATGGAATGATTAATAAAAACTTAAAAAAAAAAGATAGTAATTTACTTTTACCTACCAGGCTCCTTGACAGCGCTGACAGAAGACCCCCGAGCCTGCCGGCTCTTTTGTGAGTCATCTGACCAACGGTCCAGGCTGTGTGAGTTATCGATTTCAGGTTCAAAGAACTGTGCGATATGATCATTGGAAAACAGACCTTCATACACACGGCCATTCTTGAAGGTCATTCTGCCCTGTAGAGAGGGAGGCACATGAGGCTGGAAGAGGCTTCAGGAGGAGATTATTACATTCTTCAGGAGAGTTTTCAAGGGTTTGGAGCATTTTTTGTTTTGAAGATAATGTACTTAGGTCACAAAGAATCATTCTCCATTGAGTCTCACACCATGCCTCCTCCTCCTCTCCCCGCTCACCCTCCTCCTGCTCACCCTCCTCCTGCTCCTTCTCCTCCTCTTCCTCCTTCAACCTCTCCCCAAGTTGAATCACCTCTTGGTCACAGCATTCAACTTTTAGTTTATTAAACCTTAATAAGGTTTGTGAATGGCCAATGGAGGGCCCATCCCTATAGGTGAGGCCCTGCTCTAAGTCAACCCCAGGATGGCAAAGTACTGATTCTGAGGTCGACAAACATCCCACCCAGTTCAGCTCTGTGATCTAAGAGGCATTTGTAGAGAACTTTGGGAAAAGAGTCTCTTTTCTTCTCCTTAGCGGGGTGTGTAATGTGAAGCTTGTAATCACAGCAGCTGTCTTGTAATCACAGGAGCATGGCAACCCAAGGGTAGAGCTGCTATGCGGGTAGATGGCATAGAAAAGCTGATGTCACTGAGTTAATACTGCAAGCCAGCCCCAAAGCCCACACTGCCATTATATCTGAACGCTCAAGGCCACACTGTAACTTGCAACCAGCACCCTCGCTTATTTGTATACACATAACAAAGACGGATTAAATCATTTCTGAGTGGGCAGGAAATAGTATGCTGTAGGTAGCTTTAAATGCATGTCATTGCTTTAACTAAAGTAGCTATCTTTGTGAAGCGGGAGATGCGACTTACCAGACACACCTTCCACCACACCACACTCACCCTGCCATGCTTTTTGTTGGAAACCCACTCTCCCTCACACATGGCTCCGCTGGCATAGTAAAACTTCCCTTGTCCATGACGGGAACCATTCACAAACGTCCCTATATATTCATTTCTCAAAGGATAC
Organism: Tokudaia tokunoshimensis; assembly: GCA_036184795.1. Taxonomy (NCBI): domain Eukaryota; kingdom Metazoa; phylum Chordata; class Mammalia; order Rodentia; family Muridae; genus Tokudaia; species Tokudaia tokunoshimensis. The sequence continues at coordinate 33,991,636 of BTHU01000006.1, read as the reverse complement.
TGAGAGTTGGGGATTCTCTTTAGGAACCATGTGTGCGTTCCAAAGCCATTCTGAAAAGAAAGTACCTCATCAGCATAAACCCCTCTTTTACCTGAACTCCAATTATGGCAAAGACACTGGTAATCTGAAGGCACAGAGCACATGAACCTAGAAGCAGGTACTGAGGTCAGCTGTCTTTGACCTCTGGCAAAGGATTTGAGCCCTTTAGGTTCTTCAAGTATAAAATGGAAATAGCACCTATCTTGTAGGGTTGGATGAAGGACGTGGGAGACCATCCCAGAAGACTAAGTAATAAAACATGGATCGAACAGTGTAGCTGGTGCTAGAAGACTGTAACTTTGAGTTACTTTCTCTTCTGTTGCTGTGACCAAACTAGCTTAGGAAAGGAAGTTTCGGGTTATAGCCTTGAGACTATAGCTTGAGAAGGCTGGTCACATTGTACCACAGTCAGAGGCAGAGAGAAGAAGGTGCATGCCCAGCTGGCTCCCTCCACTAAATATAGTGCAGGATCCCTTGCCCGGGGCATGGCCCTTCCCACAATTAAGATGGGTGTTCCCATATCAATTAAAGTAGTTGAAATAATGCACCCCAGGCTGCACCAGAAGCCCGCCTTACAGGTGGTTCTAGATTGAGTTGTCCGCTAACCCTAGCCACCTCAAGTTTCTTAGGCTAGTTGCGCTTAGGGGTCAGAGCCACACTGGATGGCCATTAGTGCTGCCCTGCCTCAGGCTGGGACTGACGCATGAGCCATCGGGCACCTACCTGGATCCCCTTCTCCCAATGGCCCGTGTACTCCTCGTTTGTCGTGAGCCATCTCATTCTGCCTTCCCCGTGGCGCATGTTGTTCTCCCACTGGCCTTCGTATATGTTTCCCGATTTGTAGCTGGGACCAAAGAAATCAATGATGAACAGTTGGTTATCTTATGTCGACAACATCTGATTTGCCCTTAATGCCCTTAAACTCACCCCCTAAATGCCTCTCAGGAAATCCAGCCCAGAAAGGACCCAGTGCTAATGAGACTCATAGGTAGCACATGGTTGGCAAAAATATTCCTATTAGGGAGGAGAATAATTCCCTTTATTAAACGTCTTCATTATTCAATAAATGGGTAAGAGTGAGATTTTATATCTCCTAGAAACAACTCCTATTGTGTTATTACTTAATATTTTGACACCAAATACTATGTATGTTAGGTATATATGTGGTATGTGCACATGTGAATATGGAGGCCTGAGATCCACACTAGATGTGTTTCCTCTGGTTTCTTAAAGACAGGGTCTCTCATTGGACCTGAAACTCCTCGATCCGGCAGGGCAGGCTGGCTTTAATAAGCTTTAAGGATCCTACTGTTTCTGTTCCCCTGTGCTGAGGTTACAGGTACATGCTGCTACACCAAGCTTTTTCCATGGGTTCTGGGGATTGACTTCAGCTCCCCATGATTTCCTGGAAGGACCACACTGATGGATTCACTACCTAGCTCTTCCACAGGACCAAAGTTTGTCTCCTGGCATCCATGTTGGGCAGTTAACCACCTGTAACTCCAGCTCAAGGGGACTTGATCCCTTCTTCTGCCTTCACAGCCGCCAACACACATGTGCACACACATATACATATAAAAACATACCCTAGTATACACACACACACACACACACACACACACACACACACACACACCCTTGCTGGGTGTGAAGGTACTGGTCTATAATCCCAGCACTTGAGAGGGAGAAAAAAGAGATTCTTGAATTCAAGGTCAGCCTGGGCTAAAAGCAAGACCTTGCACAAAAAAAGCAAAATGGGGTTTGGGCTGTAGCCCAGTGGTAGGGTGTTCACCATGTACCAGGCCCTAGCACTGCCAAAGCTAAAACAGTAACAACAAATGACTATCAGGTCAATGTAAAAATCAAGCAAAAATATTGCTATTCTTCAGAAAAATTCAGTACTGTAATCAATGATGAACAGATTCATCGTAGATTACAGAGGACAAAGGTAGGCAGTTTCTATTTAAAACAAAGTGAAACATACAATCAGACACTTAGTATTTTCTTCTGTATTTCCCACAGGATGTTTTCATTGCTATGGAGACGCTATCAGGAGTAACTGAAAACTCCGCCATGCTTGGACAGAAGATGTGTTCTTCATCATTTCTGCACCTTATCTCTAACCTGGGTAAGAATCAGGTGAGTCTCTGAAAACTATTTCACCCACAACCCAAATGTGGAGGAGGGAAGGGTTGCACCTACCATCTTATTCCCCAGCCCTTTTTGATGTTGTATACCCAGTCTCCCTCATACCAAGAGGTTCCCTCTCGATTGTAATAGATGGAGCCCTAAAACAAACAATAGTAAGAGAAATGAAGCCTCATGATGCAAATCCTCTTGGAAACATAAAGATCGGGCATGCACATCTAAGAAGCATGAACTATGCAGAAGTCAGTGTTGTTGTTACCCAGACCCATAACCCATGATACGTTGGTTTTACAGATGAAGAAAAGCGGGCTGGGGAAAGGTCTCAGCGGGTAAAGTGCTTCCTATGCAAGCATGAGGACTTGAGTTTGGATGCCAGAGACCACATAAAAAGGCTGGACACAGCACACAGTGCAAGCATCTGCCATCCCCTCACTCCTAACTAGGAAATGGGAAATGGAGACAGGAGAACCTCTGGGAGCACAAGGGCCAGCTAGCATGCTATACACAGCAGAGATGTTCCAAACAAGGTAAAAGATGAGGTCATGCACCCAAGGTTGTCCTCTGACCGCCACATGTACACCATGAAAATGCACACAAACACACAGAGGGTAAAGTATGTACACCGATATCACAAACCAGTCGTTCCAGTGTGAGTCAGACTTTTTGTTTTTAGGGGAGAGATACCTTACAGAAACAAATGGATAGAGGGATTGTTTATTTTAGTTTGTGGTTTCAGAGTCTTCAGTCCATAACCCTCAGTTCTATTAGTTCTGGTCATGGCAGTGGGTCAGATGGCAGAGGCTGCTTACCTGTGGCAGACAGAAGCACAGAGGGATGGGAAGTAATTAGGGACAAGCTACTTCCCAAATGACCAGCTCCCAGGCCTACTTCCTCCAGGGAGGCCTCACCTGCTAACCTGGGCCATCCAATCTTTTGACACTGAGACTTGATAATTTTATTCATCAGTATGTTGGGTCTTATTCATGGTATCCTGAGGTGCAGAGGGCCCAAGGGTCACAGATCGACCATGCCTGTTTTCCAGAAACTCTTAAAAAGGACCATCAGCTTGAGGCCAACTTCCTTATACAAGAGTTAGGCATGGGGTACATACTTAAAATCTCCACACTTGGGCAGTGAGGCAGAAAGATCACTTCAAGTTGGAGACCAACCGGGCTATATAGTAAGTTTCTGGACGGCCTGAACTACAAGGTAAGAGGCTATCTTGAAACAAAGGTAACTCATCAGGGTGAAGGTGTTTGGCTCCTTCCTAGTCCTGTGACAACGTAGTGGGAACCTGCTTTTACAAACTGTCTTCTGACCCCCATATGTACACCATGGAGTATGTGTGTGTGTTTGTGTGTGTGCATGTGTGTTCAAGTGTCCATCAGCAGATGAATAGATAAATTATGGTATATAGTTACAATGAAACATTAGTCAGCCTTAAAAAGGGTGGAGTACCAACACATGCCACCCTGCAGATGAACCTCAAAAATATTATACTTAGTAAAATGGCTAGGCAGAAACGCTCACATATTATCTGGTTCCATTTATAAAGAAATGTCTGTTATAGTTTGGATATGAAATGTTCCTGATAAGTTCATGCACTGAATACTTAGTTTCCAATTGCTGGTGTTGATTTGGAAGATTCAAGAAACTTTAGAAGGTTGGGACCTAGTGGAAGAGAGTAAGTCGCTGAGGGATATGTTCTTTTGGAACTGCGTCTTGTCCTGGCCCCACTCTCTTCTTCCTGTCTTCCATGAGGTAGCAGGCCTCTCCATGTTCCCACCCCCATCCTATTCTACCCTACAGGAGGCCCAGAAATAGCACCAATGATCATGGACTGAGCCCTTTGAAACTGTAAGCCAAAATCAATCTTTTCTCTACTAAGTTGTTCCTAGCAAAACATTGGTAGTGGTGGTGGTTTTGTTTTGTTTTGTTTTGCTTTGAGAGAGGGTGCTGTTATGTCCCTAGGCTGGCCTGGAACTCTCTTTATAGACTAGGCTGGCCTTGAACTCACAAAGATCCTCTTGCCTCTGTTTCACAAATGCTGGGATTAAAGGTGTTTGCCACCATGCCTGGCAAGGGGTTTTTTTGTCACAGTGACAAAAAAATCGAGCTGACACGACATTTTAGAAGTAAATCCACACACACAGTGAGCGACTGGTCACTGCTTGGGATATGGAGTGGGAGGGATGCAGAGTACTTCCTAGTGCATAACTGTGGTGCTGAAGATATTTTTGAGACTCGACAGCGATGGTGGTTGTACAGTGTTGTGAGTGGTTAATTTCATATCATGCATACATTCACACGGATGGGATTGTCCATGGGTACAATCTTCACCCACCTTCCCATGTCTCTTGCCGTCACACCAGTGGCCAATGTAGGACACGGGCTGTGTGCCACACTTGAACATACCAAATCCGTTCCTTATGCCATTGCTCACTTCTCCTTCATATGTGCTGCCATCCGGCCATGTGTACACGCCATGGTTCATTGGGGTATTCTTCACAAAGTCCCCCTAGGGCAAGATGGCGGGGAGGATGATAGTGGACGGCAGTGAAGGAACTCCACCCCCGGGCTGTTTGAGAGTGGCCTGACCACACTGACCCTGACCCTGGTTTTTCTGTGGACGTGGGGGATGTGCCTGTCATGTCCCCATCCCTGTGTTTCCTAGCCTCTCACCTCGTTCTCCCACTGCACAGAAGTCCACGCAGAATAAAACACTGGAAAGGTTTCATTGACACCAACCTCCAAGAAGCAAGCAGGTGACCCAGTAATGTGGTGGCTGCCAATCGTGACCTTAACTTTAAACTCTCAGGGTCCACCATGGATAGGTCTGGACAATCAGCCAGGCACTGATCACCCATAGAAAGCCTTCTGTCTCCCCATGGTTCTCCATGGAGTGCCTTTCTTGTGAGCAGCTCATGGTGATGTGAACCATGGCCCAAAGATGGCAGAGTGGTTCTGTTGGTAAGGATGGTAGTGGTACTGGGCAATGAACCAGGGTTCCCCACACGCTAAGCTGGTGCTCTGCCACAATTCCAAGACTCCAAATACAATGGATAGGCATCAGTCAGCAGAGGACACAGCCACTGACTGGCCACTGGCCAGGTGGCATATTGGTGCTACCCGGCTCAACACGCCTGAGGATGCACCAAGAGACAAAATCCCTCCCGTGAACTCTCTTAGACGGGCTGATTGTGGAGGGCTCTGTGCTTGCCCCCAAACTCCAGAGAATTTCCAGAGACAGTGAAGCAGAAGGATCTGCCTGGCAAAATCACCATTCAGCGATCAGAAACCTTCAATGCCAGCAGCAGGCTAGAAGGTGGGGGTTGCATGGTAGGAAGTTCTCTCAGAAAACTGGGCCCTAACACACGGTTGAGGGTAGATCCCCAGGCTCCCCTCAGTGGAGGATCAACCCTCTCTCGCCATCCCTGTGCCTCTGCAGCTCATGCCCACTGTCCAGCTGCCATCTGAATCCATGTGCTATATGCATTTGCCTTAAATGTCTCTTAGCATTTTCGAACTCTGCAGTGGCGACGTCTGGAACGGCACTTGAGACACTCACAGGCTTTGTGAGAGGGAGCTGAACTGGCGCAGTCTCAGAGGACAAATCTGTTCTCACAATCAGTTTAAAAATACCCACTTCCCCTCAGCCCAGCAACCCAGATGGTTGTTGTGAAACCCCCCCATAATGGAATACACGCCATCAGAAAAGAGAGTCAGCTCTGCAGGGAGGGGGATGGCTTAATTAGTAAAAAAAAAAAAAATAAAGGAATAAAAGAGAGCATAAAAACTGATGTTCACATCAAGCACGAGGGATTTAACATGCAGAGAACATGTAGATTCCCACCAAACCCCACCCATGTGTGATGCGTACATGCAGGACACCGCTAGAGCAACACATAAAGCCAGCACTGAGCACACAAATCGGCATCTGCATCCTTTCGTCCTCTCCAGTTCTGGCTCTGCGCTAATGCTCTCCTTTGTGCTGGTTTTTCATTTTCAGAAATAGCATCTTATTATGTAGACTCAAGGTGTCCTAAGACTCAAAATTCTCCTGCCTCAGTTTCCCAAGTACTGGGATTCCATATCCGTCCTCGCTATGCTTAGTTTGTTTTTGTTTTTTTTTTTTTGTTTAGTTTTTTGAGACAGTGTCTCGGTATATATATAGCCTTGGCTTTCCTAGAACTTGTTCTGTAGACCAGGCTGGCTTCAAACTCACAGAGATCTGCCTGCCTCTACCTCCCGAGTGCTGGGATTAAAGGAGTGTGCCACCACATCTAACTTGATTTACTTTTATAAGAATAGTCTATGTAGAGGGCTGGAGAGCTGTTCAGCAGTTAGAGCATGAGTGTCGTTTCCAGCACTCACATCAACAGCTCCCAATTGTATGTGACCCCAGCTCCAGAGGATCCCATACCCTCCTCTAGCCTCTGAGACTGCCTGCGTCAATGAACAGACCACGCGCACGTACACACACACACACACACACACACACACAGACACACACACAGAGAATGCTTTGAAAATAGTGCAGGAAGCCGACCATTAAATTCTACAATTAATACGTGACGGCTCTTGCTCGTGATAATGCCTTACCTCGTATTTCAATCCGTCGGACCAAATATAAGTCCCCCGCCCATGCATCAGTCCTTCTGAAAACATGCCCTAGGAGAGAAATAACAGTGGCCTCTCAGATGGGGGCTGTGGGTGGTGGGCTCCACCGTAGACTGGAACCCTGCCCACCCCTTTAGCCGCAGGAGTGTGCCAGCTGACCAGCTGACCAGCTGACCGGCTGACCGGCTGACCAGCTGACCGGCTGACCGGCTGACCGGCTGGCGGCAGCTGCAGCAGTGTGGTGCCCATTCTGAGCCTGCACCACACATACAGTGATCCATCCTGAGCCAGAAAGGATCCAAGGAGAAGTTCACAACTTCCCCCAAACCTAGATCTGATAACCACAGTCAGATTCTCCCAGGTAAGCCACTGGAAAAGTCTCCGAACTACAGTTGAAAAGAATTTTAAAACTTTTGGTTTTTTTTACTTTGATCTTTCAGGATTTGGGGCTGAGAAGAAAGCTCGGCGGTAGATGCCTGACTGGCATGCACAAGACCCCGAGCTCCATTTCCTACATTCCAAAAACAAACACAACTTAACCAACCAGCCAAACAAACAAAAAAAAAGTTTTTATGTACTTTTTTTTTTTTACAAGTTACTTAGACTAGGTAGATCCGATTAAAACCGTTATCCAACTATCAGACAGGTTACATTTGTGAGTTTCACACTTTGTTTTCTCTCTTACTGGAAATCATCAGTGTGCATATGCACATAACTGTGCGCGCTGACAGATACACACATGTATAGATATGTATGTACGTGTGTATAAATGCAGCTCAAGGGGATCCAGAGCCCTCTTCTGGTATCTGTAGGCATCTGCATACACATGGAACACAGACATACACATAAGATCTAAAAAAATCTTTAAATTTTATTCTATTATAATAAGCACATGTTTTTGATAATCTGACGGACTGACTGAATGAATGAATATCTTAATTGTGGCCTACAAGTAAGGGGGAAAAAATGAAACAATCCTTGAAAATACAACAATTATGGAACAGTTGCATCTAGTAAATTTTGACATTATATAGTGTCACGATTAACTGTCAGGTAAGCCAGAGAGTAACCGCTTCATGTGTGCCAGGCTTCATTTTAGGATGACCAGAAAGTTCTGGGCTGTCAGGGGTGACGGCAGCACAATAATATGGCGATGTTTAAGACCACTAGACTGTCCACTTAAAAAGGTTAAAATAACAAATGTTGTGTATGCTTTACAACACATCAGAAAATTTAAAACTTATTTTGTGTTTTGGTGTGGGTTCTACAGTGCTGCAAACCATATAGTAATACCTAAAAATTTACAAGTGGAAACAATTCAAACGGCAATCTATCGCTATGTGATTAATATATATTAATATTGATGTGTCTATTTAAAGAGTGACAGAAACAATGCTAGCTGAGTTTATCACAAAACGACAGTGAAACTGAGACTTTGCCCTTTTGGGTTCGTTTGCTTTTAATTTTTTGCAGTGGCAGGGTTGGATCCAGGGATTTCCGCACATTAGGCAAGTGCTCTACCATGGGGCCACACCCTCAGCCCTGAGACTCTGCTCCTCACCATTGGCCCGAGTTTCATTTCTGTTGCTATGCTCAAGTACTCTGACCAAAAGCAGTGATTTGGCGGCTTACACTTCCAGCTCACAGTCTGTCGTTGAGGGATGTCCGGATAGTAACCCAAGCTGGAACTTGAGGCAGAAACCATGAAGGAATGCTGCTTGCTGCCTTTACTTATCTAGCTTTCTTGATCAGCAGAGGACCGCCTACCTAGGGAATATCACCCCCTACAGTACAATCCCACACATATGTGCCTACAGGCCAAACTGCTCTGAGAGATCCTTCAACTGAGACTCGCTTCTTAGGTGACTCTAGGCTGTGTCGAGCTGACAGTTAAAACTAACTAGGGCAGCCGGGCGGTGGTGGCGCATGCCTTTAATCCCAGCACTTGGGAGGCAGAGGCAGGCGGATCTCTGAGTTCGAGGCCAGCCTGGTCTACAGAGCGAGTTCCAGGACAGCCAGGGCTATACAGAGAAACCCTGTCTCGAAAAACCAAAAAAAAAAAAAAAAAAAAAAAAAAAAAACTAACTAGGGCAGCCTCTGTGTTAAACCAGTAGACAGAATTAAACACCTACAGGAAATATTTGGGGGAAAGAAGTTAGATTGTTACTGACATTTACTATGTAGCCAGGAACTGAAACAGTTGCATGTGGACTAGGCATGCAGGTTTTTAAAAAGACCATCTCTCCCTAAAATATACAGTCTAATGACTGTATGCTCGTGGGTTCTATTTCTTTAAGATGTGTGTGTGTGTGTGTGTGTGTGTGTGTGTGTGTGTGTGTGTGTGTGTGTGTGTGTGAGTGCAGCCCCGGAAAAGGCAAGAAGTATCCCCTGGGTCTGGAGCTGAAGGCACTTGTGATCTGCCATTCTGGTGCTGTGAACCAAGCACTGGTCCTCTTCTACAAGAGCAGCAAACTCCAGTCCCAGTGATGTGTGTAGGTTCTTGCGAACCCTGTGGCATTTTGTGTGGGGGATGTAAGCATCCACGCTAGTCTGATTATGGTTTTTACTTAGTGACAAATCTACGGCTTGACAACAGTTAAAAATCAGGAAAAGAAAGATTAAAATCTAAAATAAGTACTTCAGTTATACTGAGTTATACTTCACCTTAAGTAGGTAATTGGCGTTCAGGATAAAATCAGTGTGCAGTCCTTCTAATGGTTTTAGAAGCATCGGTGGAATTCGCTCAAGCCTTGTGGATCAAAGACCTTCGGCCCCTCCCTTTTCCCAGCCCTGCTGGCTCCGATAATTATGACTTACATGGTAGGTGTTTCCGCCTTGGAAGACAGCAAAGCCTTCTCCCTCATACAGTCCACGGACTTTTCCCCCTTCATAGCTACAAAGAAATAGCTCATGAGTGGTATACGGGGTTAAAGCATACAGATTCCCAGGGGCATATACCTCTTAGTGTCATCTGTGGGATTTGGTAGGCACAGAATTTCTGTCTGGGAGGAGGGACAGGACACATTCTGGAAACAGAACTCAATGATAGCTGTAAGACACTAGGAATGCATTTAACACCCTGAACTATACATTTTATTTTATCTCAATTTGTGTGTGTGTGTGGGGGGGGGTGGTGGTGGTGAGTGTACACATACAAGTGATCTGGAATCATCTGCCCTTCCACCTTACCCACTGAGGCAGGGTCTGTCAATCAAACTCAGAACTGAACTCACATACTAGTGGGCCTCCATGCTCACCTGGTATTTGTCTACGTTTCTGAGGATCTGAATCTTGATCCATATGTTTGTCTGGCTAGCAATTTAATCACTAAACCATCTCACCAGTCCCCGAATTATACACTTTAAGTGGTCAAAATAGCAAATTTTATGTATGTTTTATCATGTTAAAAATATTCTTGAGGGGCAGGGCTCAGTGGTTAAGAGCACTTGTCGCTCTTCCAGAGAACCTGGATTTGATTCTTACAATCCACATGGTGGCTTACAGTCACCTGTAACTTCAGTTCTAGGGGATCTGCTGGCTTCAATGGGCACCAAACACAAGTGTGGTACACAGACATACATGGAGGCAAACACTCATATACATACAATAAAAATAAATAAAACTTTTTTAAAAAGTTCTTGAAAAGTTTTTTTGCTTGTTTAGGTTTTTGTTTGTTTTTGTTGTTTTTTTTAGGGAGTTGGAAAAATGACTCAGTTGACAAAGTATCTGCTGTACAAACATGAGGGCCTGATTTCAGGTTCCCAGTATCCACTTAAAAGTCAGGTGCAGTCGCACACATCAGTCAGTAAAATGCATACCATGAAGTGTGGGGACGAGAATTCAGAGCCCAACACCCACATTGAAAAAATGAATAGCTTGACGGAGATGGCACACACCTTCAATCTCAGTACTTGGGAGGCAGAGTTTGAGGCCACCCTGGTCTATAGAGTGAGTCCAAGACAGCCAGGGTTACACAAAGAAACCCTGTTTAGGGGCAGGAGACGGGGAGGACTGAATAAAGAAAGGAAAAGCTTGGTAGTGTGGTGCAAATTTGTGATTCCAGCCTTTCAGTGGTGGAGAGAGAGTCAAAAGGATCCTTGGAGCTTGTGGGATAGCCCATCCAACCAAATCAGTGAGTTCCATACCCGCACACAAAAGTGTTTTTGGAAACGGGGAATTGCAGGATCATAAAACTACATGAGCTTGGCAGTGGTAGCGCACACCTTTAATCCCAGCACGTGGGAGGCAGAAGCAGGCGGATCTCTAAATTTGAGGCTAGCCTGGTCTACAGAGAATTCCAGGACAGTCAGGGCGTCACGGAGAAACCCTGTCTGGAAAGACAAAAGCAAAAGCAAAACAAAACAAAACAAAAGACCCCAAACCAAACCAAAGCCAATAAAAAGCTGCATGAGGAGTCACATGGTCCCACCCAACCGCACGTTCACGTTTTGGTTTACAGAGTCTGGCCCCGTCACGCCCCAGGAAAGTTACCTTTCCACTATGAGTTTGGTCAGGATGGGCTCTTCATACTGAGTTTCATCTTCACTCTGACCCATTTGTACCGAGTCTCTCTTGGGGGTTTGCTCGAGTGGCATTTCCAATACTGGGACGACAGCACTGGGGGCCACTTCCTGCTGATTGGCACTGCTTTCTTGTTTAGAGGCTTCTGGGTTATCAGAAATCAAGGAGGGAGAGCGGGCTGACTTGTCTCCTTTTTTGTCCACTTTTTTCGTTTCTTTTACCATGGCCTCTGGAAGATGTACGAGTTTTCTTTAGATGCAGAATTAGTCAATGATTCCTTTGGTAGACTGCAGTTTTGTTTCAAAGCACGGATGTGTTTCACCTGAAAAATAGAAATTATGTCTCTAAAGACTTGGTTGTTTCAATTGTAAAGACAATTAGCCTTAGGATAATATAACATTATCATTCTACTGAAACCCGAATAATGACAAGTATGACAGTTTATGTAAATAATTACATTCCAATATTGCGCAGATTGTTTTAAAATGTTTAATGTTAGAACCATTGTGAAACATTATTTCATTTATAATTTTATTGCATTGGTTTCGTCTATTAATTTTGTGCACACGAGTGTGTGTTGGGGGACGTGTGTACCCTGGTCCATGGGTGGAGATTAAACAACAACTTTCTGCAGGTGCCTCTCCTTTCATAATCTGTATCCTGGGGATCAAACTCAGGCTGTCTGGCTTAGCAGCAATCCCCTTTACCCACTGAGCCATTTTGCCAGCCAACATAATTGTATGTATTTTCAAACAGTGCTACAGGTCGGAATGGTATTCCTTCGTGGGTGAAGTGCTTGCCTCAAAAGCACAAAGACCTGAGTTTAGAGCCCCATCACTCGTGTAGAAAGTTGATGCATCTGTAACCCCAACAGTGAGGAGGTGGAAACAGGTTTCCTACAGCTCATGCATAGTTTAGTTCCATTGGTGAGCTCCAGGTTCACAGACGGTTGGGGTGGGAGACATGACTCTTCTGGCAAAGATGCTGGCCAGAAGTCTGACAATCTGTTGAACCCGAGTGGTGGACGGAGATAACTGACTCTTCTTGCAAGTTGTCCTCTGGGCTCCACAAGGGAACCACGACAGTTGCACACCCACATACATACCGCACACACAATAATAATCGATAACAACAATAATTATTATTATTATTTAAAAATAAAATACAAGTTTTAAAAAAGCATCAAGTCCATCAAAACATAAAGGCTCCTGAATCATGTTAGCGGTGTTTTGTCTTTAAGCAAATGGCTTCCGGCCTCAGATATCAAATACAAATAGTGGTACCTTTGTGAAGATATGATTGTGATGATTCCGAAAGTATACAATTCGGGAAAATTGATACACAGAGTGATTGTCCTTTCAGGAGCCCTACAGTGACAACGTCTTGTATGTGTGGTGTCCATGTGCATGAGGGCGTGCACATGTGGAAGCCAGAGTTCCACATTAGGTATCTTCTCTTATTTTGCTCCATCTTTTTTTTTTTTTGAGACAGGGCTTCTCTCGGACCTTTGAGAGAATTAGGCAAAACTAGCTAGCCAGAGAGCCCTAGGCATCTTCCTGTGCCTACTTCTTAAGCATGGATAAGCATGTCATGGCGTCTGCATTAAAAGTATTTTCAAACATTTTATTATTTTTGTGTTTGTGGGTGTTTTGTTTGTATGCATGTCTGTGCAACACATGACATGCATGCAGTGCCCAGGGAGGCCAGAAGAGGATCCCTTTGGAGTTAGAGAGAGTTGTGGACTGCCATGCGGATGCTGGGAATTAAACTCTGCACCTTTGGAAGAACAGCTAGATGCTCTTGACTGAGCCGTCCAGCCCCAGTTTCTACGCATTTACATGGTGCTCAGGATTAAACTCAGGTCCTCATGCTTACAGATGTCCCCAGAGCCCAACTTCTTAAACTGTAGCTCAAGATATCATATAGGATTATATCCAGAAGGAATGGAGAGATGGCTCAGCGGTTAAGAGCACTGACTGCTCTTCCGAAGGTCCTGAGTTCAAATCCCAACAACCACATGGTGGCTCACAACCATCCATGACGAGATCTGACGTCCTCTTCTGGTGTGTCTGAAGACAGCTACAGTGTACTTACATATAATAATAAATAAATCTTTAAAAAAAAGAGAAAGGATTACATACATGAACAGAGGGATCATAAAAATCTAGCAGGAAAAGGTTTGTGATTGTACAACCAAGAATTAATTCAAAATCAAACACAAAATGAATCCAACACCTTTCCAGCAAAAACCCTCCCGGGTGTTGTTCTTGGCCTTTTAAATTTGATTGTTTTTGTTTTAAAATTATGTGTATATGCGTGCATCTGTTTGAGGGTATGTGCATGTGAGTGCAGAGGCTCTTAGAGGTCCCGGAAGAGGGGTAGGGATCCTGTGAGTCTGTGAGCCACTTGACATGGGTGTTGGGAACTGAACTCCAGTCCTCTGGAAGAGCAATATCTCAATCACTGAACTTTTGCTCCAACTCCATCTTCGTTCTTCACACTTGACATGTGTACTGTGTACCGTGTATGCCACCGTGCCATGCAATGCCCGAAACACTTCAGCTCAGATTTGAGACTATTACATTGTATGAATTGCAGGGCTTTTACTGTACAGTATCCTACTTTTATAGAAATATGATTTAATTACAGAAAACAAAGGCAGTCTCTTCCTACTGTCATTTCTGTGTGTATATCTTTGTATAGATGGCCTTAGAAAGTTTGATTTAAACTTTTGTTTTTTCAAGGCAGGGTTTCTCTTTGTAGCCCTGGCTGTTTGGAACTCGCTCTGTAGAGCAGGCTGGCCTCGAACTCAGAGATCTTCCTGCCTCTCTGCCTCTCTATGATGGGATTAAAGGTATGCACCACTATTGCATACCTTGAATTTTTAAATCAATTTGTGTGTATGTGTGTGTTTGTCATCATGATCAAATAATGGGCATTCTTAACTGCTGAGCTATCTCTAAAGCCCCAAGAATGAATTTTACTTAAATATAAGCAAGCAGGCTAGCAAAATGGCTTAGGTTAAGGTATGACCTGAGTTCAAATCCTGGAATCCACATGGTGAAGGAAGAGAACCAATTCCTGCAAGGTGTCCTCTGGTCTCCATATGTGCAGATGACACACTAGCTGCTCCCCACCCCATTAAATAAATGAAATGAAGAAAAAAAAAAAAAGGAAGCTGCTGCTGCTGCGTTGGGGCCCAGCATTAAGAGCACTTGTGGCTCTTGCAGAGGGTCTGAGTTCAGGTCCCGGCATTTATATTTGGTGGCTCACAGTCACTTTTAATTTCAGTTCTAGGGGATCAAACACCCTCTTCCGGCTGCTATGGGTACCTGCAAATGGGCATATTTATATACCCACATAAACCTTAAAAAATAAATCAGGACATAATTTCCTCAGCATGCAAGTTTGCTTTATTTAGTAAATGGTAATTTTATATGTATCGCAAAATCGTTTAAAAGTAAATTTTATTACTTGCTATCAGTAAATATTTGTTTATGTATACCTACTTATATACTAAAGCTGGGATTATGCAAAAATTTCTTGGGAAAAAGGGGTCAAATGGAAAACTCGAGAGAAGTCCTGGTGTAGAGCTTCATGACCCAGCGGCTCTCATCACTACCCGGGGCCGGAAGAGACAGGATGAGTTGCGGAGCTAAGGGCAAAGTACCAAAGCTAGCGTTTTTCATGCTACTCAGAAACTGATCTCGTTCATGGTGTCCTACTACATTAGGCAAGCAAGATGTAAAGACATCCTGGGGTGCAAAGAAATCTGGTCCGCATTCCTGCACCCTGGGGGTGGAGAGAGTGGCACTCCATGCCTGCCTCTGCTAGGCATGCTCAATCCCACCTCAGAGCTTCTCTCTTTCTCCAACACTCCAGCCCTCCACTCGTCCAAGGGCCTGATGAAGAATATCAGCAACGCCAGGACAAGGTATTCTCAACTCTCAACTTGAACAGCCATTTACTCCAGATTTTCTGGTCCTCTATTAGTGAAATCTAAACTACAGATAAAACTAACTTGATATAGTGAGGCCCTCTCGTTCCCATTCTTTGAGGAAGTTGCCCTATATAATTGCACTTAAGGGCAAACCGGCCTTTTCTCTGGGCATGGGTCCCAGCACTACAACACCCCTCCGCAGGGTCCCCTCATCAATTAAGCACATGTCCAAGGTCTTTATGTTGCGGCACACAGGACTACTTTAGGATGCTCACCCACTTGCTCTGGCCAGGCCTGCAGATCCCAAAGTGGCGTTAGGACAGAACTTTCTGGGAGTTAGGTGGGTGGTATCAAGCAACTGCCACAAACCCCGCCTCCTGTCCTCTTAAAGGGGCCGCAGTATCAACACAAAGCTGTATAGCATCCTGTTTTACCATGCTTAATTTCCAAGGAAGGGAGGATTTAGCTGGGCACTGGAGCTGGATGTACTTGGCCTGAATTTTCCCAATCTAACTACAAATCATGTGACCTTCCTCAGCAGGTTTCCTCAACATAAAATAGGATAACAAAGACTTTTGTTTTCCACCATTGCCTTAAACCAAACAATGGCTTGAAGCCATAGTCTTTTTTTAAATCACCTATTCTTTATTATTATTATTATTATTATTATTTTCTTTATTTACATTTCAAATGGTATCCGCTTTCCGAGTTACTGAAAACCCCCTATCCCATCCCCCCCCCCCCCCCCCGCTCACCCCTTCCCCTCCATTTCCTGTCTTGCATTCCCCTATTCTGGGGAATTGAGCCTTCACAGGACCAATGGCCTCTCCTCTCATTGATGTCTGAAATGCTCATCTTCTGCTACATATGTAGCTGGAGCCGTGGGTCCCTCCATGTGTACTCTTTGGTTGGAGGTTTAGTCCCTGGGAGCACTGGGGGTACTGGTTGGTACATATTATTGTTCCTCTTACAGGGCTGCAAATCTCTTCCGCTCCTTGGGTCCTCTCTCTAGCTGCTCCATTGGGGCCCCTACGCACATTCTATTGGTTGGCTGTGAACTGTGGGTGTTTTGATCAACTTTCCAATAAGGATCAAAGTATCCACACTTTGGTCTTCCTTCATCTTGAGCGTCATGTGGTCTGTGAGTCATATCTTGGGTATTCTGAGCTTTTGGGCTAAAACCCACTTATCAGTGAGTACATAACGTGTGTTCTTTTGTGATTGGGTTACCTCACTCAGGATGATATTTTCTAGCTCCATCCATTTGCCTAAGAAATTCTTAGCCATACAGTCTTACCAGTGGTAAGGTACAGGCCTGGCTTACTTGGAGGGCTTGGTATACTTGTCCTCTACTTTGAAGAACTGATGAGACAGATAGTGCCCATCAGACTGCACAGGACAATCACCCTATCACTAGGCTCCTTAATCCCATCTCAAGAGTCCCCTTTGTCACATATAAGGTGACAGTCACAGGTTCTAGTGATTAGAAGCAGACTTTTTTGAGGGAGCATTACTGTACCTCCTATGACTGCCAACTTGCAGTGTTCCTGTGAATATTGAGACCCTGTGGATGGACCTGTACTAGCAGTGTGTGTTTTGAGACAGATTTTTGGTATGTAACCCTCCCTGGCCTGGAACTATGGAGCAGCCCAGGATGACATCGAAATCCCAGAGATCAGCCTGCTTCTGCTGTGCTGGAATTTGCAGATCTGTGCACCCTAGCCAGCAGTAGCATGGACTTTGAATAATGGATGCAGGCAGCTAACCCTTTCCCACCTCTGTGAACATGGCAGGACTCTTTTCCAGGAGGCCCACAGCACAGGGGAAGCTGGAAGGGTGATGCCCACACCAGTCATCACTCTGCCTAACTATTGCCTGGACTCTGCAAGGGACATTTTTATTTCTACTTTTGGCACAGTTCATGGGCAAGATTCCATGGAAACAGAATAAGAAACCCATAGTCCACACCCTGAGGAAATCAAGTTACAACACTGAGCTATAGCACACTCAGGTTTTCTTCTTCCATCCCTGCCTGGCCCCAGCCCTTGCCTGGAATGGCACTTTCCACTCTAGCTGCGCTGAGGAACATTTAAAAAATAGTCACCCCAAGCTAGGTGTGGAGGAGCGTGACTCTAATCCTAGAACTCAGGAGGCAGAGGTAGGAGAATCTGAGTTCAAGCTAGGGTGCTCTATATAACAGGTTCCAGATCAGCCAGGGCTGAGACCCTGTCTCATCCCTTCCCACCCCCCACCCCCAAAGTGACCCTAATCCTATTCAGTAATTTCTTTCCAACCAGGAATCCCTTTGTTTTTAAATTTGAGTCAGGATTGAGAGCTAATTCCCAAAGACCATACTTTTTAATGTGGGTGTGTGTGACACATGCCTGTGATCCCAGCACTTGGGCTGCGGAGGCAAGTTCAGTTCTAGGCTAACCTTGGTGACAAAACAAGTTCAAGAGAAGCTTGAGTTACATGAAGTGCTGTCTCAGTCACAGGGGTGGGGTTAGGTGGGTGAGAGAACAAGAAAGCAAACAAATTCAACTGTCATTGAGGGCTCAAAGTTCCCAGACAGAGGGAAAACTGGTTATCTTCCCAAGTTCCAAAGCATTCTTCTCCCTCTCTCCCTCTCTCTCTCTCACACACACACAAAAATTGCAAAACGGTAACTGCAGACATGGTGAAAAGGCTTCAAAAATATATTTTTTGGTCCTTTAATAGAGTCTCACTAAGGTGACTTAGTGTGGTGTCAAACTCCTGGGCTCAAGTGAGCCTCCCATGTGGCTCCCCAAGTAGCTGGCTAGGGGCACGTGCCACTACACTGGCTTAACACTGTTTTTAAATGGATCTGGTACATTAAAGTAGCATGCTAATTTTTGAACAATGATAATCAGATTACTTAAAATCTCTCTTTCCAAAGAGAACAATCTGTAATAAACTCTATCCTACAAGCGCTGGATCAGTTCTGAGAGAGGACATCCAGATTTGCAATGTGCCTCATGGTTGGCCTCCCATGGGGACAGTTCCAGGGGTGGTCCATCTCGCCCATGTGGGTGATGAGCTTCTTCATCTCACTTGTACTGAGCGCGGTTCCAATCATCACCTGAGCGTGAAACAAAAGCAGAGTCTAGGCTTTGTTAAAGCATCATGGGAAGGACGGGGTTCACTGAGAGCAGACATGACCAGAGCTCGGAAACACTTCCTGAGGAGCCTTGGCCCAGAGGCTCCACCTTCTCACAGCTCAGCCCTCCAGACCTTGCTGCCGAGCTCTCCGCCTTCATAGCTCAGGCTTTGGTGGCATAGCACCCGTCTCTCAATGGTCCCACATGACTCCCCTTCTCTCCTCTCACCCCGGCAACCAGAGTGGTCCTGAGTGTCGCTCTTCACTCAGCAGGCAGCAAGGAATTAAGTTACTTAAGTTTATTTTTCGGTGTTTGTGTGTGAGCACTCTTATTCCTGAGCACAAAGATTGATAGACTGATGTCTATCGCTGTTTACCTTAGTTTTTGATACAGGATTCTCTCACTGAACCTGTACCTCATTATTTTGGTTCAAATGGCCAGCTAGTAAGTCCCTGTCTCCACTTCCCCACAGCTGGGATTACAATTATGCACCACAACTCAGTATTTTATGTGAGTTCTCGGGATTTCAATTTAGGTCCATACTTGTACGGAAAGAAAGCACTTTACATGCTGAGGTGCCATCCTGTGGTGTTTAAATATGCTTGGCTCATGGGAAGTAGCACTGTTAGGCTTGGCCTTGTTGGAGGAAGTGTGTCACTGTGGGGGTGGGCTTTGAGGTCCTCTGCTCATAGAGGAGCCTCTCCTCCTGGCTGCCTGGGAAGAAGTCTTCTGGATCAAGCTGTAGATCTTTGGATCAAGAAGTAGAACTCTTGGCTCCTCTAGCACCATGCCTGCCTGCACACTGGCCATGCTTCCTGCCATGATAATAATGGACTGAACCTCTGAACCTGTAAGCCAGCCCCAACTGAATGCTGTCCTCTATAAGACTTGCCTTGGTCGTGGTGTCTGTTCACCGCAATGAAGCCGAACTAAGACACATTCCAATCCCTATTTTTTTTCTTCTTGAAGATAGAGTCTCACCATGTTTAACCTTGGCTGGCCCGGAGTCAGATGCCAGGCCAGCCTCTGAGATGATCCTATTGCCTCTGGCTCCTGAGTGCATACATTATAGATTTGAGTCACCATGTCAGAAAAATAGCTCTTCTTAAAAGTCTACCAGGTCACTCACTGCTCTGTCCAGCTCTCCCTTTACCCACGTAAAATCTAAGTCCTTGCATATCTGTGGTGGTTTGAATGAGAATGGCTCCCATAGGCTCATATCTTTGAAGGGTTTGTTCCCAGTTGGTGGACTGTTTAAGAAGGATTAGGAGGTGTGGTCTTGCGTCACTGGAGGTGGGCTTTGAGGTTTCCCCATGCCAAACCAGTTCTCCCTCCCACTCCGCCCTCTCTCTCTGCTGCCTACAGATCAGGATATAAGCGTTTAGCTACTGCTCCAGCGCCATGCCTGCCTGCCGCCACACTCCCCACCCTCTGAAACTGTGAAAAAGTCCCCATGAAATGCTTCCTCTTATAAGTTGCCTTGGTCATGGTGTCTCTTCACATCAACAGAACAGTAACGGACAATATCCCAGTACTCGGCCATCTTCCCTTCCCCACTGGCACACTGTCCTCATGTGACATGCACAGAGCAAGCCTTGAGACCAGAGAACCAGCAGTCCCCGGGCTTGGCCTGTGCTTTTCTCCTGTTTTGCAAGTGCTCCTCCTTCAGGCTCCTGCTCAAATGCCCTGTCTACTCTAAATGAAACCAGCTTGTTTCTCTCTCCAGAACATGAGGAGCTTTGTGACATGCATGTGGAAAACAGGTGAATGGGGACACAGATGGGCCTAAAGCCCTCTGTTGCCATCTTTCTTCCTATTACAGAACTTGAAGTGTCCACCAGGTGTCAGCACAGACTTAGAAGTAGGGACAAAGCAGGGTGCTGTCACACTGTGGGCAGAAAACAATCAGCAAGTGACCAAATGTCTCATATGGGGTGACTGAGGACAGAAGGGAGCCAGGCATGTGGAGAGCAGACATGGTGGACTCGGTGGGAACAGCAGGAAGAAAGGGCCTGAAGGGAGAGGAGACAGTGATTGCAGTCCCTTGGCTGTGGCTGGAGCGGAGTGAAGGAAAAAGGGTAGGAAGGCAAGTGGGGACTTATTATAAGTATGTGTCATGTAGACAGCGGAGAAAGAAGCAATCCCATGAGGGTCAGTGCTTGATGCAAGAAGGGAACTGCATCTGCCAGGGTCAGAGTGGAGAAGTAATCCACGGCTCCACAGATCTCCATCCAGACACGCACAAGGGTAAAGGGCCCGGAATGACTATCTGCACAGGCCACCTGCTCCGACACTTACTGTCACTACTAGAAAGGATGGCTTTCATCCACCAAGTATTTGTGACTAGAAATCAAGCCTGATCAGATTCTGGGCTGGCTTGCTGGCACTCGCTCCCCCCCCTTCTTCCCCCCCTCTCTTCTGTCTGTCTGTCTGACTGTCTGTCTGTCTGTCTGTCTCTCTCTCTCTCTGTCTGTCTCTCTCTCTCTCCCCCCCCTCCCCTTCTTCCCCCCTCTCCTCTGTCTGTCTGTCTGTCTGTCTGTCTCTCTCTCTCTCTCTCTCTCTCTCTCTGTGTTCGTGTGTGTGTGTTGAGTCACACCAGCAGTCCACAAACAAAACTCTTTCTGAGGGCTGGCTAAGTGGCTCAGAGGGTGAAGGGCACAATATTGTCATGCAATCTCCACACATGCTCCATGTATGTGCATACCCCTTCTCCCTGCCCCATACTATAACAAACAAAACTTGTCCCTGGAGTAATTTCACCCAGTCTGAAAGCTTTGAATCTTATTGTCCTAGTTAGGATTATCATTGCTATGAATAAACACCATGACCAAAAGCAACTTGGGGAGGAGAGGTCACTTCACTCACAGTACCACATAAAACTTCATCAAAAGCGGTGAGGGCAGGAACTCACAAACAGGGCAGGAACCTGGAGGCAGGAACTGATCAGAGGCCATGGAGGGGTGCTGCTTGCTCAGCCTGTTTGTTTATAGAACCCAGGACCAGCAAGCCCAGGGACTGCACCACCCACAATGGGCTGGACTCTCCCCATCAATCACTAATTAAGAAAATGCCCTCCAGGCCTGCCTATGGCCTGATCTTATGGACCCATTTTCTGAAGTGAGGTTCCTTCCTCTCAGATGACTCGAGTTTGACATTAAGTTGACATTAAGATGATCCCAGCAAACATATGTAAATCTGATCTGCAGCCAGACCTCTCCCTTGAGTCAGGACTGTCACACTTGTTGCCTTTAGACACTACTTACTGAGCCCTGGGCCTCACATACAGCAAGCCTACAGCATGGACACTACTTACTGAGCCCTGGGCCTCACATACAGCAAGCCTACAGCATAGACACTACTTACTGAGCCCTGGGCCTCACATACAGCAAGCCTACAGCATAGACACTACTTACTGAGCCCTGGGCCTCACATACAGCAAGCCTACAGCATGGACACTACTTACTGAGCCCTGGGCCTCACATACAGCAAGCCTACAGCATAGACACTACTTACTGAGCCCTGGGCCTCACATACAGCAAGCCTACAGCATGGACACTACTTACTGAGCCCTGGGCCTCACATACAGCAAGCCTACAGCATAGACACTACTTACTGAGCCCTGGGCCTCACATACAGCAAGCCTACAGCATGGACACTACTTACTGAGCCCTGGGCCTCACATACAGCAAGCCTACAGCATAGACACTACTTACTGAGCCCTGGGCCTCACATACAGCAAGCCTACAGCATGGACACTACTTACTGAGCCCTGGGCCTCACATACAGC
Source organism: Tokudaia tokunoshimensis (assembly GCA_036184795.1). Classification (NCBI taxonomy): domain Eukaryota; kingdom Metazoa; phylum Chordata; class Mammalia; order Rodentia; family Muridae; genus Tokudaia; species Tokudaia tokunoshimensis. The sequence goes on along the minus strand of BTHU01000006.1, from coordinate 33,969,462 downwards.
AAGCCTACAGCATGGACACTACTTACTGAGCCCTGGGCCTCACATACAGCAAGCCTACAGCATGGACACTACTTACTGAGCCCTGGGCCTCACATACAGCAAGCCTACAGCATAGACACTACTTACTGAGCCCTGGGCCTCACATACAGCAAGCCTACAGCATGGACACTACTTACTGAGCCCTGGGCCTCACATACAGCAAGCCTACAGCATAGACACTACTTACTGAGCCCTGGGCCTCACATACAGCAAGCCTACAGCATGGACACTACTTACTGAGCCCTGGGCCTCACATACAGCAAGCCTACAGCATAGACACTACTTACTGAGCCCTGGGCCTCACATACAGCAAGCCTACAGCATAGACACTACTTACTGAGCCCTGGGCCTCACATACAGCAAGCCTACAGCATAGACACTACTTACTGAGCCCTGGGCCTCACATACAGCAAGCCTACAGCATAGACACTACTTACTGAGCCCTGGGCCTCACATACAGCAAGCCTACAGCATAGACACTACTTACTGAGCCCTGGGCCTCACATACAGCAAGCCTACAGCATGGACACTACTTACTGAGCCCTGGGCCTCACATACAGCAAGCCTACAGCATGGACACTACTTACTGAGCCCTGGGCCTCACATACAGCAAGCCTACAGCATGGACACTACTTACTGAGCCCTGGGCCTCACATACAGCAAGCCTACAGCATAGACACTACTTGCTGAGCCCTGGGCCTCACATACAGCAAGCCTACAGCATGGACACTACTTACTGAGCCCTGGGCCTCACATACAGCAAGCCTACAGCATGGACACTACTTACTGAGCCCTGGGCCTCACATACAGCAAGCCTACAGCATAGACACTATTTACTGAGCCCTGGGCCTCACATACAGCAAGCCTACAGCATAGACACTACTTACTGAGCCCTGGGCCTCACATACAGCAAGCCTACAGCATGGACACTACTTACTGAGCCCTGGGCCTCACATACAGCAAGCCTACAGCATAGACACTACTTACTGAGCCCTGGGCCTCACATACAGCAAGCCTACAGCATGGACACTACTTACTGAGCCCTGGGCCTCACATACAGCAAGCCTACAGCATGGACACTACTTACTGAGCCCTGGGCCTCACATACAGCAAGCCTACAGCATAGACACTACTTACTGAGCCCTGGGCCTCACATACAGCAAGCCTACAGCATGGACACTACTTACTGAGCCCTGGGCCTCACATACAGCAAGCCTACAGCATGGACACTACTTACTGAGCCCTGGGCCTCACATACAGCAAGCCTACAGCATGGACACTACTTACTGAGCCCTGGGCCTCACATACAGCAAGCCTACAGCATAGACACTACTTACTGAGCCCTGGGCCTCACATACAGCAAGCCTCCAGCATAGACACTACTTACTGAGCCCTGGGCCTCACATACAGCAAGCCTACAGCATAGACACTACTTACTGAGCCCTGGGCCTCACATACAGCAAGCCTACAGCATGGACACTACTTACTGAGCCCTGGGCCTCACATACAGCAAGCCTACAGCATAGACACTACTTACTGAGCCCTGGGCCTCACATACAGCAAGCCTACAGCATAGACACTACTTACTGAGCCCTGGGCCTCACATACAGCAAGCCTACAGCATAGACACTACTTACTGAGCCCTGGGCCTCACATACAGCAAGCCTACAGCATAGACACTACTTACTGAGCCCTGGGCCTCACATACAGCAAGCCTACAGCATGGACACTACTTACTGAGCCCTGGGCCTCACATACAGCAAGCCTACAGCATAGACACTACTTACTGAGCCCTGGGCCTCACATACAGCAAGCCTACAGCACAGCTCTTAACCCTGCTGGCTTCCCAGAGTTGCCACCCCGTCTCCTCTGCAGCCCAGCACTCACTCTCACTGCCAGCCCACGAGGGGCTGTCCGCTGGGCGTTGCTGCTCTCATGCCTCAGGAGAGGCTGCCTCGGGTTTGCGTGTTTACTAGGTTCTCTATCAGGGACATTTTTACCCATGGAGGCGCTATCTCACCAAGGGAGCTCAGATGGCACTCATCTCCTTGTTCCCCACGTTTTTCTGTGGTCACATGCTGTTTGAACTTCTGTACTTACTGTCATCTAAGGGGTCATTTGTTTGTGCCTGTTTTTCTCACCTTCCTTCTATAGTCACACTTGAGACAGGACAGGTTCCTATATAGGCTTAAGGAATTGCTGGATAATACAGGAATGTGACAGAGTTTCTACCATATTTGGATGCTGGGTTAATAGTCAGCCACAACTACCATTTCCCATACAAATAAGAGAGGCACAGGACTCTGTATCGGTGATTGCAAACAGCTCGTGTGGGACGCTTGTGACTACATGGCTCCACTTGAGTTTTGATGGTGGCATCTCAGCCTGGAGGAGGAAAACAGTTCTCAATGCAGGCTGGCATACTCATAAGGCCCACGACGGAAGCAGGTTCACCCAACACCAACCGCTGGGCTCCAGGAAACCCTGAGACAAAACACTGCTGAGCATCTGAGAGCATGGACAGCAAACCTGACCTAGAGGTCGGAGAGAGTGCAGACCTGGCTGCCGCGCTGTGCCGACAGACACTGCCGCTCTCTCTGTCTTCTGACCATCATGAAGGTGCTAGACAGCATCAACCAAGCCAAGAGCTGAACTGAGAACCCCTCTGGGCCTCAGGCCCCGGAGTGGAGCTTATTTACTTACAGACTTCCGACAGGCTCTGGAAGCAAACATCTGTCTGACTCTTGAGGGCCGGCACATGACTCCAGGGCTGTCACTTAGCATAAAGATCAGTTCATCTATATCTTGGGGTCCAAAGGTCCAGTTTTTACTAGTTGGTAAGGAAATCAATTTAGCCCTTTCAGTGACTGGAGCTAAAAGAAAAAAATATTGAGGAAAATCCGTTATTGGAGAAAAGCATTTTTGTCTTATGGTACACCTAAAGTAAGGGCAAGAACCCACACTTCTGCGACCCTAAAATACAGGACCCTACAGTCCTAAGTGTTAACTCACCATCTTCATCAATGACAAAGTCAAAGCCATTCTTTCTGAATATTTCCAGATTTTCTATCAGCACAGCTTCATTGAGAGCAGTTAAGTTCAGAGTCTGGGGTCTGGAAAACAGGAGACTCACAGTATAAAGGCCCTTATGGTGCACAAACCTTCAGTCTTGGCACTTGGGAGGCAGAGGCAAAGGGATCTCTGTGAGTTTGAGGTCAGCCTCATCTACATAGTGAGACCTTATCTGAAAAGGTCTGAACTACTCTACACCAGGCCTAATATATTCAGTTACTCTCCACCAATAGGATTTTCTGGCCACCCAGTGAACATCATTTCAGACAGCTAAAAGGTGGAGATACCTAAAGAACATGTTAGTGTGGGACCTCAGGCAGGTTGGTTAACATCTGTGTGTGTGTGTAATTTTATCACCGTGGGATGGCAATGGTAATTTTATCACCGTGGGACAGCAGTGGAAATTTTATCACTGTGAAACGGCAATGGTAACAGTAACTACCTGGTTTGTTATCTTGGATCAAATGAATAAATTGCCTCAACAGTTTTCCATGTAACAGGCACTCAATCAAAGGGGCTGTGATTATCATATTGTGAAAAGTATGAAAGTACATTGTACGGATAGCTATAGCAAGCCCACATGTATGTGTACGTGCACACAACAGCTGGCATAGGCTATTTCATCCGAGATGGCGCCCTGGAAACGCTGACGCTGTGGGAACCCACGTGATGAGCCTCTGCGCCTGGAGCACAGTGTGCTGCTGTAGCATCTCGAAGTTGTACTTCTCGTCTGCAGCGTGCTGGTCCACCAGGAAGAGGTCCTCTCTCAGTTTGGTTACTATAAATCCCAGGTTAAACTGACCCAAGATCTCCATCTCTGCAAACATTGATTTACTGCAAAACATTAGTTACAAGATATCTTTGAAGATTATTTCTGATTGTAATACAGAACACATTAATTAAAAAAAATAAAGTGCACAAAAGCATAAACTAGAAAAGGTAATATTGTGCTTTCTAAACATAACCTCAATTATCCACACAATCAGTTCTCCAGGGACGGTCTTAGTGACTACTATCAATAATTTGGTGTTATGTGCTTCTACACCTTTGTTCATATATGAATTTACATTTTAAAAATGGAAAGAGAACTAGGCACCTTTATTCTGCTCTATTCTCACATTTAACACATCATAGATTCTTTTTTAGATACACGCACATATAGACCTACAAATAGATTTTTTAGCTGGTTCTTACTATGTTTTCTAGGCTTTTGAACTCCTCCTCTTTCAGCCTGCCAAGTAGCTGAAATTACAGGCGCATGCCTCCAACTCCCAACTTTAGATCTACTACTCCTTTCTCTCTTCTCTTCCTTTTCAGTTTTTTTTTTTTTGAGAGTCTCATTTTGTTACTTAACCTGACCTCAACCCTAGAGTCCTCCTATTTCAACCTCCCAGGAGCTGATACTGTACTGGACCACACCATAGTTCATCTAATAAATTCTTTCCTGATGGATATACAATTGTCTCTAATCTTGTAATGCACACAAAGCAGCAACAAACTCCAGGAGAAATGCTCATGTAGTCTAGCCACCAGCAAAGTACAGTGAAGATAGTGATATGGAGCCAACACTTGATCTGAACAGGTGACTAGCAAGATGCCCTGGGGAACTATCTCAAGCTGCCCTGCTTCCCAGGATGACGGCCTGGGGGAAAATCTGTACTAGTTCAAGGACCTGCGCTAACTGAATCTTTGATAAGTCTCTTTCTACATCAGACATAATTTGAAGCCAGATTACACATCTGTAATCTCAGCACTAAGGAGATTAAGGCAAGACAATCATAAATTCAGTCAGTTTGGTGTACATGAGGAAATTCTGCTTCCAAACCGCCCCCCCCTACACACACCGTCTCAAAAACAAAACAAACAAACCCAGGAGGGGCTGGTGAGATGGTTCAGCGGTTAAGAACACTGTCTGCTCTTCAGAAGGTCCTGAGTTCAAATCCCGGCAACCACATGGTGGCTCACAACCATCTGTAATGAGATCTGACGCCCTCTTCTGGTGTTTAAAGACAGCTACAACGTACTTACATATAGTAATAAATAAATCTTAAAAAAAAACAAAAAACAAAACAAAAAAAAAAAAACGGGGCTGGAGAGATGGTTCAGTGGTTAAGAGCACTGACTGCTCTTCTGAAGGTCCTGAGTTCAAATCCCAGCAACCACATGGTGGCTCACAACCATCTGTAATGAAATCTGACGCCCTCTTCTGGTGTGTCTGAAGACAGCTACAGTGAACTCACATATAATAAACAAATAAATCTTAAAAAAAAAAAAGAAAATGATGAAAAAAATTGCTTAAAGCCGGGCGGTGGTGGCGCACGCCTTTAATCCCAGAACTTGGGAGGCAGAGGCAGGAGGATTTCTGAGTTCGAGGCCAGCCTGGTCTACAGAGTGAGTTCCAGGACAGCCAGGGCTACACAGAGAAACCCTGTCTCGAAAAAAAAAAAAAAAACAAAAAACTAAAAACAAAAACAAAAAACCAAAAACAAACCCAGGAAAACTGACATTATATATGTGAAAGGCAAGGAGAAATTACTGACTAGGAAACATCTTTGCCAAAAAGATTAAAAAGCCAATGACAAATCTGTGGGGTCAAAAATCAACCTCAAATTCAGTATCAGCATCAGATAAAGTGGGTAATGAGGGAAGGAGGGAGGGAGGGAAGGAGGGAGAGGAGGGAACAGTAGCAAGTCTATCAGGGAGCCTGTGACGTGGGGAAGCCCCTGTGTAGGGTTGTCTCCAGAGGAATCTCAAGCCGTAGGATGGATCCTGGTGCTAAGGGAGGGCCACACTTGAGCCCTATTCCAGAAAGGAAGAGACCATCCACACAGGGCAGGAAATGAAGACATGCAAGACTCTTAGAGCCAACACTGAAGTCAGCCTTCATTCAGTCAAAGTAACCAATCACAAGCCTGACCAAAATACCAGTAAGAACAAACAGTACCTAATCTCTTTTCTGAGTTCATCTTCTGCTGCTTGATTTTCTCCAGGGCAGATCTTGGCCCTAAATTTCCTGTAATTCTGTTCACTTTTGTTCTGCAGCTTTAGGTGCTGTAACTGCTTCATTCGTTTAGCTAAAGAACTCATAGAGAAGTCAAGGAGCACTATTTTCTTATTAATTTTTACGGCTACATCAACCTCAGCTGCTGAGGTGTTCTGAGGATCAAGTAATTTTTGAGGAATGTCAATATCTGAAGGCCTTTCTTCTGTCTTGAAACGTTTAGCATTTGAGGGTGAGAGATGAGCTGGAGGTAAAGATCTACATTTATATCCACTGTCTTCCGTCTTCAAATGGTGTTCTGTACCTGAAAGACGGTAGTCCATCTCACCATAGTTTATGTTTTCCTGAGAAGGTCTGTCTTCTGGGGAGCTCACGTTATAGTCACTGCTAAATCTACTGGCCACTTCTGGGGTGCTGAACCCTTCCTCAGAGCCAGCTGAGGTGCTGCTGAGCCCTGAGTCTTTTTCTGTTTTCTCTCTGTCCATACAGTCACCGGGGCTGTCCGTGGGACTCACCAATTTGTCCTGCAAGCCATGTAGGCCTCTATAAGAGATGATGTCTGAAGGATAAGAAGACGATACACCCCTTTTCTCACTTGGAGAACTCTGTTTCAGTTCAGGAGTCTCTGGGCCCCTAGACTTGATCTCGGTGGTAGGATGAAGAGAAAAGGCCTCTCGGAGCCTGGAGATGGATGCTACCCTTCTCTCGTCTGCTGGGATCTTCAATGAAGGAGAGTTATCTTGCTTTCCTGACACGGGTGTCTCTATTTCTGCATTACGCAGCCTTACTAAGTTACCTAGCAGAAAGGAACAGAAACAAGCATCAGGGAGTGCACTCAATGGGAGCAAGGGGATTATTTTTATGTGAGCAGGCATTTCACAAAGCAAGAGGCCAAACTGCAAATAAAATATAGCAGCACTGGCCAGAGCCCATCATAAAGGGGATATAAATGAAACCTTCATGTGTGCACATCTATGACCCAGCTCTGTTCCTCCACCAGAAACGCTATCCGTGCTGAGCATGGTGCCACACGCCTGTGGCCCCTGCATTGAGAGGGCTAAGGTAAGAAGGCAGAGGATCCCAGGCTAGCCTGTATGGAGCACGGAGAGACTTTGCCTCAAAGAAACAAAGCCAGGGCTGCAGAGATGACTCCGAAGTTAAGAGTGCTTTTCACTTTCCCAGGGGATTTGAAGTCAGTTCCTAGCACCTATGAAGATAGCTCACAACTATCTATAACCCTAGCTCCAAACACCCTTCAGGACTCTCTGAGTATTGCACAAACATGGCACACACACATATTTTTTTTAAATCTTAAAACAAAACAAAGCAGGAAATACTTATGCTTCCCGGAAGATGTCTAAGAGTGCTCTTGACAGCTCTTTACAGCCCTATGCTGAAAACAACCTGAATACCCACATATATATATATATATACACACACAGATTGTGATATTTGACTTGAATGGAATACAGTATAGTCATGAGAAAGAATGACTGTATGAATGGCCACATATGACTTTGATAGATTCTATAAAATAATCACAAGACAGTACAAACTGATTGACTCCAAGTCTATCAGTCTCAGTCTGCTTCTGTCTTTCTCTCTCCTTACAGAGCCATAACTAGGATGGAACTATGTAGCTCAGGCTTGCCCTCAACTGTAGATCTTCCTGCCTCAGTCTTACAAATGCTGGGATTACAGGCATGTGTCACCACACCTAGCCTTCATAAACTTTTGAAAAATGTCTGTGATAATGTGTATGCACATGTGTGAGGCACACATGTACATGCTATGAGTGTTAAGGTCAGAAAAGCCTCAAATGACAACCGAGTGACAGTCCTTGCCTTTCACATTAAGACTTTTCTTTTAGGCAGGGCCTCACTATGTCTCCCTGATTGGCCTCGAACTCACTCTATAGACCAGGCTCGCCTCGAACCCACAGAGATCCACCTGCCTCTGTTTCCTGAGTGCTGGGAATAAAGCTGTGCACCACCATTAATTAAAAATACTTTCTACCATGATACTTTCTTTTTGCTAAAAAGATTCTACTTCGTGTCAAAAATGAATATGGTGGTGGTGGGGGGAGGAAGTATCACAGCAGCTAAAACTTTTAGAAGGTCTCATCACTTTAGAAGGTCCCATCACTTTAGAAGGTCCCATCACTTTAGAAGGTCTCATCACTTTAGAAGGTCCCATCACTTTAGAAGATTCCATCACTTTAGAAGGTCCCATCACTTTAGAAGGCTCCATCACTTTAGAAGGCTCCATCACTTTAGAAGGCTCCATCACTTTAGAAGGTCCCATCATCACTTTTCTTACCTTCGACATCCAGGAGCGGCTGTTGGTTGACATTAAGCTTGTTTGCATCACTGTCGAACATTCCTATCAAGGAAGTCTTTAAAACTGCCAGTAAAAGCTTCTCTTCCTGTATTAGAATTTGCCTTTTATCTGGAGTTACGTTAATATCGACACATTCTAAGGCAAAGAATAAAAAACATGCGTGAGCTTACCTTTAGCGATACAACTTTAATCATTTACTATTTTGTTCATTTGTACTAGTGATTAAAACTAGTCAAGACTAAAATTAATAATGGTGTCCAGACTAGTATTCATAAATAAAAGTTTTGGGGTGTATATGAGTGTACGAATGTGTGTGTGTGTGTGTGTGTGCACACAAATGTGTGGCTGAATATACATGTGTGTATGGAGGCCAGAAGTTGCTATCAAGTATCTTTCTCAATTTATTATGGGGATTTGAACTCAGGACCTCTGGAAGAGCAGTCAGTGCTCTCAACCGCTGAGCCATCTCTCTAGCCCAAAGATACCTCTTTAAATAAATGAGGAAAAAGTAATTTTATGTTTATTTTAAAAAGTTTATTATTATGTCACCACTATCTTTTTTTAGACAGTGTCTCATGTACCCAGGCTGATCCTGAACCTGCTATGTAGCTTAGGATTGCAGGACAACTATCCTGGATATGAAGTACAGTACCAGAAACAAGAGAGACTACCTCAAGCTGAAGAGATAGATGGCTTAGAGGTTAAGAGCACAAACTAGTCTTCCAGACTTTGATTCCCAGAGCCCACATCAGATGGCTCACAACCACATATAACTCTAGCTCCAGCAGGCCTCTGTGGATACCTGCGTCGAGTGTGTGTGTGTATGTATATGTGTGTGTGTTTGTGCATGCTCACACACATGCATTCCTGGAGATGGAGCTACAGGCAGTTAGTTATTGCCTGATGTCAGTGCCGGAACCATCTCCGGTGCTCTGCAAGTACAGCAAGAGCTTTTACTCACTGAGACACTTCTCCAGGCCACCAAATTAGGGTTGGTTGTTTTTTAAAAAGTAATTTTTAATGACACTGAAAATAAAGTGTTCACATCTAACAATAAAGATAAAAAATTATGGGCTGGAGAGATGGCTCAGTAGTTAAGAGCACTGACTGCTCTTTCGAAGATTCCGAGTTCAATTCCCAGCAACCACATGGCGGCTCACAACCATCTGTAATGAGATCTGACACCCTCTTCTGGTGTCTGAAGACAGCTACAGTGTACTTACATATAATAAATAAATAAATAAATAAGTAAATAAATAAATCTTTAAAAAAAAGGATAAAAATTATTTTCTTCCACAAATGTTAATGTGCATGAGTGTTTGTTTTCACATGTGAATGGGCTTGACTATTTCAAGAAAGGCAAAATTTCAAAATTTCTAGAAAATATGGATCTAAATAAGTCAGAATCTGACAATCAAAAAGAAAAAGATACATATGAAATTAACCCTTTTCAAAATTAAGGAAAACCTATAAGTATTCTTACTCCCTTTGTTCAAGTTTAAAGTTACATTTCCTAACAATACAATGAACACTGTTTCAAACAGAATGCAAGTATGGTCAGTATAAAATGTAAAATTACATGATTATCAGTCCTTTTCTATTGTTATATTAGAGCTTTATAATTTCATTTTATTCCTTTAAGAATAAGCCAAAATTCTTATTGGAACCTCAAGCGGACTTACCTGAATCAATGGAAATGTTAAAGACGACAAACGGATACTGATGCCGATTATACATGTGGTAAACCTCGTTTACAAGTTTAGAGACCTGTGTAGGAAGCAAATCTGAGAAAAGAGATGTTCCACTCATGCGCTGTTCTAACAGCACATGATTCTAACCCATCCCCAAAGGGATCTCTCTCTGCTAAGTCTTACTAAACTTATACAGCTTTAAAGCATTTTTTCCACATAGAGTTTTATGTAGCCTACGTAAGGATGACCTTGGACTTCTGATCCTCCTGCCTCCACCTTGAGTGCTATGATTATAGGCATACACGGCCACTCCTAGTTTAATTCAGTGCTACAGATGGGATCCAGGGCTTTGTGCATACTAGGCAAGCCCTCTATCAACCAGGCCATTCCTAGTTCCTAATACAAATTTATTAATGTATGACTGGTATGCAATAAACTACATAGACAGCAGTATAGAATCTAGCTAGGCTTTACCATACAGGCCTGCAATCCCAGGTACTCAAGAGGCTGAGGCAGGAAGATAGAAAGTTCAAGGCCAGCCTGGGCTAGAGTGAACTCAATGTTACCAGGGTAATTTATTGAGACCCAGTCTCATGGAGGGGGAAAGGTGGGAAAAGGGGGCTATAGCATAGTGATATAATATTTGCCTAGAATGTGGGAGACCCTGGGTTCAATATTTAGGACTGAGAAAACAACAAAAACCTCCACAATTTGATGTCTTAACACACATGTAAATACAGACATATATACATATACATACTTGTGAAGGTATTCTACAATCAAAACATTAATTAGCACACTATTAAAAAAGTTTCCTCATATTCTGCAAAGGGATTTGTTTGTTTCAAGGACTTGCTGTGTAGCCCAGGCTATCCTCAAACTCGTGATCTTCAGTCTTCCCAGTAGAATTCTACTCAAGAACAATCACAGCTCACTAAAGGGCTCAGTAGGTAAAGTGACTAGATAAACAGACCCTAAAACTGAATCTTTTCAATCCAAAGATATTACTCAAGAAATTTCTGTCAGGTATTGTGTTGGACACTTACAATCCCAGTACCTTAAAGGTTGAGGTAGGCAGACTGAGAGGTAGGTAAGTAGGTGGATGGATGGACGGACAGGTAGAATGCATGATGTGAACATGTAACACATGTTCAAATGTACTTAGGCCCACAGTTACATGATATTACAATGTAATTATTAAATGACATTAGAGATTAATTACACTAATTTTAAAATGTAGAAATTGGGTCACACTCAGAATGCAGTAGAATTTTAAAGTCTCAAAAGCACAGAGGTCACTATTGCTGAGAATGTAGAAGTCAGAGCCGAGTCATAAAAGTCTGAGAAGGACATTAGACAACTGGTTCTGTCTAAGGCAGAGCTAAATCTGGGCCCTCATTTTCCTGTAAAATTGACAAAAGGAAGAGAAAAAAACCACAAACGAATGCATGTGGTCAGTCTGCAATAAAAAGTTTAGATAATGATTTGGAATGTTTGCTTTTTTCTAGTAGTGATAGTTTCTATGATAATAAGCATATTAATAGTACGCACATAAAAGTGAAACTAAATTTTCTTAAATGCATAAAATAATTTTAAAAATGTATTATTCATTTTCATGTGTGTAGGTGTTTTGCCTGCATGTATGTATGTCTATATATCATTGTATGTGCCTAGTGTTTGAAGAGACCAGAAGAGGGTATTGCATCCTCTGAGACCGTGGAGTTACAGGCAGTTTTGAGCCCCCATGTAGGCGCTGGGAATTGAACACTGGCTGTTTTTAACTAACTCTTTAGTCCCCAAATAAGATAATTTTTAAAAAAGGTTTATTTATCTATTATGTATACAATGTTCTGCCTGCATGTATGCCTGCACATCAGAAGAAGGTACCAGACCTCATTACAGATGACTGTGAGCCACCATGTGGTTGATAGGAATTAAACTCAGGCCTCTGGAAGAGCAGTCAGTGCTCTCAACCCCTGAGCTATCTTTCCAGCCCCCAAATAAGATAATTTTAAAGGCATGTTTTGCATCAGATAGTCATGAACTAATGTGGATAGCTTGGTCAGTAGAATTTCTGCCTTGCATGCATGAGGCCCTGGGTTTAATTACGAGTACCACATAAACAGGCCTGGTGGTCCAAACCTGTAGTCCCAGCACTCAGAAGGTGGAGGTAGAGGAGGATCAGATGTTCAAGGGTAGTCCTGGTTACAAAGTGAAGTCTGAGGCCAAAGAGGGCTGCATGAGTCTGTCTCAAACTGAGCAAGCAAATAGACAGTGAAAGATACCTTTGCTGGGTCACAAGGTCGCTGATTGATGAAGAAAAACTGCCTGTCTGTTGCACTCCTCCCGGCACCGTGTGTGCACTGTGAAATGAAGCCTGAAATGCTGTCAAAGGAATACAGGAAGGACAGCTATGGCATAAAACCGAGTATAACAACAGGTGACGCGTTTTCCTCTTTTGAGGCAGTCTCCCCATATAGTTCATGATCTATCTCATGATCATATTGCTTCAGCCTCCTGAGTGCTAGGATTACAAGTGTGTGCCATGGCATCCAGCTTAGCACAGGGCACATTCTTAAAGATCAAGCCAGAACAGAGCAACTGGTGACCCACTCATCAGGGCAAATCCCACATTAACAGATCAGTCGCATACCCCTTACCTTGTTAAAAAAAGGAGACTAAGTCATTGGTAAAGTATTTTTTGTGTAAACACTTGGTCCTGATTAGTCTCCAGAATCCAGGTTAAAAAATAAATAAATAAAACTCAAGCATTGTGGTACACATTTGAAACCCCAGTGCTGAGGAGGAGGAGGAGGCAGACATACATCTAGGTCTTAGTGGCCAGCCAGCCTAGCCTAGTTGATCTTCTAGAGGCCCTGAATTCAATTCTAAGCACCCACATGGTGGCTCACACCTTTTGTAATGGGATCCGATGCCCTCTTCTGCCATGCAGGTATACATACAGATAGAGCACTCATATTCGTAAAAATACATAAATAAACAAATCTTTAAAAAATAGGGTGAATGGTGTCTGAACAATGACACTAGGATTTGGACCTTTGGCCTCCACCTACACGTAAGTGAACAGAATCTGCTTAGTCAGCCTCCTTTGTAGAATTTTCACACACAAAGAGACAGAGTAAAAAGAACTCATTTTCTATAAGTATAAAATTAAAAATATAACAAAATATCTTTATTCCCAAACATTAACTTATATGAAGGTATGTGAGGTGTTGTAGAATTTCCTGCTCTGCATGAGTCCCACCCCAATCTGTGGGAAGTGAGCCAGTAAGCAGTGTTCCTCTGTGGTCTCCACTTCAGTTCCTGCCTTGACTTCCTTGATAACTTCAGCTGTAAGGGGAAATAAGCCCGTTTCTCCCTCAGCTGCTTTTGGTCAGATGTTTATCACAGCAATAGAGAGCAAATTACAGCACCATCTTTGCAACTTTATGATAAGTCAAAACACAAGTGTAGAAATAAACAAAACAGACCTTCACTGGGACAATCTTCCCTATGGAAGTGTCTATACTTCCTACACTAAACATAATGGAACTGCGAAAGTTTAATAGATCCCAAGGTCAAACATTATACATAGAATAATTAAAAAAGTATTCTAACCCAAAGTAGACTAATTTAACAGAAAACCCTCTTAAACGTACCAGTCACTCAGTCTACTGTCTAAATTAAGTCATAATTTTTGTTATCCATTCTTTCTTAGCTGTACACAATCACTCTACACCTTAAAATCACTATTCAAACAAACACACACAAATAAACAACACCCTCAGGAACGCTGGCTGTAGTTTTCCTGGCAACAACCTGTGTACTTACTAGAAAAGATTCTGTGGAGTCCTGGAAGCGCTCAGGCCGTACTCTTCACAAACAGAGTCACTAGGGGGCAGCTGAACAAAAGGAATGAGGCTTTGCAACTGAAAGACACCAAGAGTAATGGTGACTTCCTAAGGCAGTGGCACCAAACTTCGAACTTTGGGAAAGATAAAATATGGTAAGCTATGCCTCATTAAGAGCACACGCGTGTGCACACACACACACACACACACACACACACACACACACACAGATCCAAAGAACCCTGACAACTACTTTACAGTGCTATAATGACTTCAATTTGTTTACTAGAAAAATGAATCATCAAGCTCCTACTTGATGACACTGTTTTTCAGAGAGAGAGAGAGAGAGAATATTAAATAAAATTTTTAAAAATCTTCAGCTCCTAGACATTAACTTTAGCTATAGAGTACTTAAATATCTCTTTTTGGGCTTTAGTCTCTGTGAAGGACAACAAAACCTGTTACAATCACTAGAACAAAAAACCAAAACCAACAACAACAAAACCCCACTTCTTGGGGGCTGGAGAGACAGCTCAGGGGTGGAGCATGACTCCTCCATTGGTCCCAGGCCAGTGCCCAGCACTCCTCAGGTCACCTGTAACTCACAGTCACCTGTAACTCCAGCTCCAGGGAGATCCAACATCTCTGGCCTCTGTAGGCACCAGCACTCCCATGTGCATACCCACCCTCTGCACACATACATGCACAATTAAAACAATAAATCTGAAAATCAAACATTTTCCAGTAGCTAGCTGGCCCCTACCTGCTTCTGGCCAAACACAGACCCAATATTTTCCTTCATGCCAGAGCTTCCGCTTGTGCACACCACAGGTTGCCGCTTCCCCTGTCCAAGCTGATTAGTGCAACTTACACGGACGCCTGCTGAAATGATACAGTATGCCTGTAAGACCTGGACCATTTTGGCATACTCCTGTTTGAGAAACACAAGACTCAAGATTACTTTGATCTTACAGAACTGCATGGCTAAACTTACAGCATCTGACTCAGGGTTCTACATGGCCTTGAAAATAAAATAAGGGACAAATCTTTGACACAAGGATCTGTGCAGAATTGTCCCCATGCATGCTGTAAAGTAAAACCTGGCTTTGGCTTCTAGTTACTGTCCTTTCATTTTCGGCAGGTCAGCAGGTGTTCCATCATCAAAAAGTACATTCTAGGGGCTGGGGAGCTAACTCGGTCAGTAGAGAGCTTGCTGGGCAGGCGTGAGTACCAGAGCATCCCGTGAGACCATTGGGTATCGGGGGACACACCTGGAACTGGAGCACTGGCAAGGTGGACATTGGAGGCTCTCTGAAACTCGCTGGCCAGCCAGTCTAGTAAAACTCGTGAACTCCAGGGTTAGGAATACTATGACTCCAAAAATAAGGTGGAAGTGACAGAGGACACAAGAATGTTGACCTTTGACTTCCACATGCACATATGCATCCCCCCACACACAAAGTACATTTCTAAATCAGGTGGGTGGGGCATATATATAACCCTAGCAATTTAGGAGAGTCAAGTAGGAAGGCCATGAGATCCAGGCCAGCCTGGACAACAAAATGGAACCCTCTCTCAAAAACTAAAACAAAACAAATGCATGTCCTTTGAATTTAGAATGCTTCATTTGGAAATTTAGTCTTCTTGTTTTTTAAGACATGATCTTCATCTTAAATATAATTCAAGATGGCTCTACAATTTGAGGTCTTTTTTCTGCCCACACATCTTGAATCTAGGATTATAGATGTGTGCCATCATCCTGGCTCCTTTATTTAATTTTTTTTATAAGAAATTTTATCCTTCTATAGAGACTTGTCATCAACATACAAGACCTATTGAAAAAAATATTCACTGGCTGAACATGGCAGCCGCAATGCTTACTTACTGACTTGTTCTGCAAAGTCTCTGTCAACTTGACACAAGATAGAGTTCTTTGGGAATAGGAAACCTCAGCTGAGAAAATGCCCCCAACAGAATGGCCTGCAGATGACAAAGGCTGCTCTTAACCACTGAGCCTTCTCTCCAGTCCCCAGATAATTTTAAAGGCATGTTTCAGAGCCAGTTCCAAGAGATCTAACAGTATATAGGGCATGATCCTAATTGTTTAAAAACAACACAGCTGGGCATGGTGGTAAACTCCTCCACTTAAGAGATAAAGGTAGGAGCTGACAAGACCAGACCATACACAATGAGACAAGTCTCAAAAAAAATTTTTTTTTGTATTTTTAAATTAAAGGAAGAAAAATGAATTGATAAATATCTTTAATAATTGTTTAATCATAGGCTACATTATCAAAACGTGAAGACTGGGATGGTGAATTTACCAATACCTTTTTAATGTTCCTTTGAAATTCTTTATGACGCACAGGTAGTGTATAAAATAAGTGTTGCACGCTGACTGTGGTTCCTTTGGGTCGGGGGTAGGGGGTTTTCTGGACGATCTTCCCATTATGGTCAAACACCAGTCGAGTCCCAATGCTTGCAGACACATGGCAGGTAGATATAGTGACGTCACTGTAAGAGAGCGTCAGGGATAGCATGTCCATTAGAGATGCATTAGGGTTGCTGGGATGTAGCTCAGAGGCAGAGCACATTCCTAGCTCTCCCTTTAACCCACACTTCAGGCCCAAGCATTGCAAGGGGTCTGTGTGTGGAGACCCCTATGGACCTCACAGTGGGGAGGTACAGAAAACCTTTTCCCACTTTCCTGTCTCTCAGAACTTTCTTGAAATGGTGATATTCTCAGACAATTACGGTTTTAACTGAGTAAGGAATCACCATAATGCCTTAAGTTTGGCCCCTAAAAGATGGTGAGACAGTTCTATAAATGCCTTTTTTTTTTTTAAGGATTTCATTTTTTTAGGTTGAGTTGCAAAACAACAAGGATCTCAAAGTCTATTCTCAAAGCTTTCTCAGTTTTGTTACTAATGGAACTGTTACAAAGACTTCAAAGACGTAATTCAAAAATATAAAATACATAGCTTCACTGTAATTAAAATAGGACTTTCATTAAACCTTTTCCTAAAAATTGAAGAACTGAAACTAACAGTACTCATAATTTATTTATTATAAATTATAAATAAATTATGAGTACGTATGTATTACTTTATCTTTATTTACTTTTGCAGTGTGACTGGCTGACCCCAGGCATCGTGTACTGTAGGCAAGCAGTCTGTGGCTAAGCTACAACCCACTGCCTGATAGGCAGTGACTTTTCTACCATACGGTTTGCTTCATTTCACTACTCTATTTCTCACATTTCAGTAATTTCCTTAGGTTGGCAATCAGATAAAAGAGAATTCAGAAGTTAGGAGTCAAGCTACTTCAGTAGTAAAGGATTCTCATCGTGCTTCTCAGTCTACAGAAGTTGTTACATATGGCACCCAATGGGAATAATGCATCACCTCAGTGCACACAGAGAGCTCAGAGCTTCCCCCCGAAAGCCAAAAGTTTCAACCTGCGTGAGGTCAGCAAATTCTTGAATCTTAGATGTGTGATGTTTCAGAGCTGAAAGAGAGTGGAAAGAAAGGCCCAAAATGTCTTCAGTGATATCTGTCACGGTATGTGGTGTAAGACAGAGTTACTCAAACATCTGAGACACATGGAAATGACTACTTTATGGTTAGGAACATTTCTCTTACCTAGACCTTCGAAGTTTTCTTCTTCTACCCCACATCCATTGTCTGAAACTTCAATGAGGTCCACCCCATAGTCTTTAAGCCTTAGATCTAAAAAATTCAATATATTTCTTTCTTAATGATTAAGTCAGCTAACATGCTGACAATATCTGTAACACAGAATGCAAACTTAGCAGACATGCCTATACTTTTACTTAAAGATACTACTGCCATTGTAAGGGGTGTGTGTGACACTGAAGATCAAGGTCAGGATCCAGCCTAGGCAAGCTCTCTACTATGGAGCTGCGACCCTAACCCTGCATGTTTTATTTTTGAAAGTCCTCCTTGTAAGCGCAGATTAAATACTTGGTTTATTATTATCATTGTTATTGCTATTATTACTATTTCAAAAGGAATACTTTTAATATAGTCATTAAGAACAGGCCCCGGCTGGAGCAATGGCTCAGCAAAGCTAGGCTCACAACCAAGAATGTAAGAACAGGCTCTACAATCACAGTTTCTGGATCATATGTTCTGAGCTTTATAACCTCAATATAACTAAACTCTTGGTACCTCAGTTTTCTCTTCTGTATGACAGAGATAGTAACTCCCAAATCATAATAGTCCACACACTAAATAAGACATTCCATGTATAATTCTTAGCACGACACCTACACACGATATAATTAAATTCTTATTCCATAGCTAAATAACTGGTAAAAAGTTGTTGTATAACAGTGTCTTAGTCAGGGTTTTTATTCCTGCACAAAACACCATGACCAAGAAGCAAGTTGTGGAGGGAAGGGTTTATTCAGCTTACACTTCCACACAGCTGTTCATCACCAAAGGAAGTCAGGACTGGAACTCAAGCAGGTCAGGAAGCAGGAGCTGATGTTACTTTCTGGCTCGCTTCCCCTGGCTTGCTCAGCTTGCTGTCTTATAGAACCCAGGACTACCAGTCCAGGGATGGGCCCTCCCCCCTTGATCACTAATTGAGAAAATGCCTTATAGCTGGATCTCATGGAGGCATTTCCTCACCTGAAGCTCCTTTCTCTGTGATAACTCCAGACTATGTCAAGGTAACACACAAAACCAGCCAGTACAAACAGTTTTCCCTGATTTGAAAGAGTCCCTCCAGGAGCAAGAGGGCTTGTGAGACTCCAGAGGTAAATACATGTCATGAGTCTAGGAAAGATGAAACTATAAGGTTTGCTCAGTTTCTTAAAAGCTGCCTTCAGGGCTCGTCACTCAAGCTGGGGTGGGTGTTTTGGTAGTACAGCTGCTTTCGAATCATTCTTAATCCTGTAAATAATCCCTCATCCATACTTCTGTTAGTAATGTCAATACAAACACATTAATTCACCAAGTTAGAATGGGTACATTACCTTTTCAGTCTGTTGAGAAGTTACCTATCAGTGGTGAGTGAACCTGTGTGCTTCCCCAGGGAAAGTCTTTCACACAACAACTGTTAACGTCAAGATAATAATAATTGGTATAGTAGCATTTGTTTTCTACTAATCCAGTAATGTTTCTTAAATAAGAGCATGAATGATTATTTCTTGTTGCTTAAAACTTTTCCAAACCATGGGCTGGCGAGATGGATCAGCAGTTAAGAGCACTGACTACTCTTCCAGAGGTCCCGAGTTCAATTCCCAGCAACCACATGGTGGCTCACAACCATCTGTAATGGGATCAGATGCCCTCCCTCTTCTGATATGTCTGAAGACAGCGACAGTGTACTCACATACATAAGATGAACAAATTAATCTTTATAAAAAAGAAAAGTTTTCCAAACTTACCAATACTAGTAGCACCAGCATCTACACTATTTTCTATCAACTCCTTCACAGCCGTGCTTAAACTGAGTACCACCTGCCCAGAACAAATTTGATGGACTGACTTCCCATCAATAGGCTTGATGGCCTTGGCACGTTCTGTACTGAAAAAAGCAAAACAAAACAAAAAAAACAGTAACAAAACACAAAACAAATACCTAGACAAAGCAGATAATGTGTTTCCACTCTGACTTTAATCTTGGTAAATGACTGATCTGTAACCAGTTAGCCTAACCCATTCATTCATTGTATGAACACACTCATTTCACTTGCAGACATGAATGCTCTACAATCTTTTAACATCCGTTAGCATATATTTAAAACTATCTGATATTGAAAAATCTAATTATCCATGCATCTATATGGAGACGACCTGTTGTATCCCTCAAGGGACAGATCAATAAGTTTTTACAACACAGAGTTCTTCATTCTTGAAAAGTTGAATAAAGAGACATTAGTTTTATACACAATTCTTAAAAAGACAAAGTTTGGTGGGAAATACTGGTTGACAAACATCATCTCCCAACTATGTAACTATTCTCATAATTGCTTTTGAAATCTGAACCCAAATCCACGCTGCCTACACTGCTCTGATGAAAGTCCTCAAAGTTCATGTTTGAGACAGGAGCCTCCAAATGACAAGTCCCACCTCACTACCACAACTCAGCCGGTTAAGTCTCTTTCTGTACCGGCTTTCCGAGTTTAATCACCTTTTTGTCTCCAATCTATCCTGATTGCTACCACCAGTTTTGTTTGACTTTTTGTTCGTTTTGACACAGGGTCCAATGTAGCCCAGGGTGGCCTCAAACTCCCTATGTAGTTAAAGGCAACTATGAATGCCTGATGCTCCTGTTCCCACCCAACTAGTGCTAGGATTATAGGTGTGGCTTGATTCCCACCAATTTCTTTTTGTAATTACAAATCCTGTCAAAAAAATCTTTAGGTTTAACTTCTTAGCGGTGCTCATTGCCTATCATATGAAGTTTGAAGTCTAGCCATGACAAGGTTCCAATCTACTATCACTAATTTCCCCTAAGGTTTAGTCACAGTAAAAATAAGTTTCTCGGCTATGAAATGCTCCATTAAAGTATAATAGAACATAGGTGCATCCTTGCAGTAACAATTTTGGCGTATTTTCCATATGGTTTGACATATACTAGACTTCCAAAAATCCTGAGGAAATAAACAAATCTCTTTTCTCTTCAATCTACCTTGCACAGAAGCTCACTTATTATCATAGCACTCAGGTGTTTGAGGTAGGAGAATCCTGAATTCAGAGCACTACCTCAAAAACAAAAACAAAAACAAAAACAAAAAACTTGCACTCTTCTCTAAGTTCTAACTGCAAAGGATCTCAGGGGAAATCGCAATGTTAAAATACAGACGGCAAATTTGCATTCACAAATCTGTCACCTAATGTAACTGTGCCGGCCTTCGAAGATGTGCCTCACTGATTTGATGCCGCCTGTGTACACGATACCAAATACACAGAAGCACCACAATAGAAGAGAATCTAAAAAACCCTATGGCCTGCAAATTCAGCGTGAGCCTTTAAGCTTCACTCTCCAAATCTTCAAGTATAAAGACTCAAAAAAAAAAAAAAAGGAAACGAATTCTGTCTACTACGATTTACTTTCGTGCTGGGTTTTAAGTCCACGACCTGTGGCCACAGGACGCCGAGGAACCAACTTCGCTTCCTCACCGGGAACCCGGCGCCTCAGCCACTTCCGGTCCTTTCCAGAGGCCGGGATATCGGGAACTCTAAAGAACGCGCCCAGAGACTGCAAGCCCGGCTCACCTCGCGCCTTCAGTTTTTTCCATGGCTGCAGAACTCCAGTCGCAGTCACCGCGGGAGAGTTCGCGCGGCCGCTCTCTTGGAGACGCGTCTCCTGGGCCACCCATTGGCTGCTTTTGACATATGGTCCGCCCCTTCCGGGAGGGGTAGCGAAGGCAGGCTAAGACGTCCTTACCGTTGATTGGCCAACTCAAAGGTCAAGTTGGTGACGTTAGACCAGCCCGTCCAATAAAAACTCAGGGACCTTTTTTTTTTTTTTTCCGGAACGCCGGCAGGAGAGTCAGGAAGAAGGCGGCTACTGTCCGAGGCGGCCTTGGGTGGCCTCTGAGCGTTCCAGTCCCTCGCCTGCTACCTTCCTTTGGTTCCCACCATGCCGATGTACCAGGTAAAGCCCTATCATGGAGGCAGCGCACCTCTGCGTGTAGAGCTTCCAACCTGCATGTACCGGCTCCCCAACGTGCACAGCAAGACCACCAGCCCCGCGACCGACGCGGGCCACGTGCAGGTAGGAGCGTGCGGCCCCTGCCTAGTGCGCAGGCGCTGTTCGCGCCGCGCCCTACCCTATCCCCTGTCTGGTCCAGCGCGCCAGCGCTGTTTCTGAGTAGGGTCCCGGGCCCTTCTGGGGCTGGGTCCGACAAAACCCACCTAGATTAGTGCTGCCGTGGGTTCCTGTCGCCATCGCCAGGCGCACAGAAAAGTGAACAACACAAAAAATGCCCACTCCGAGGAATTTTCAGAGCGATCCCCGGGTTACCATAACCCAGGTTGACGGTGTTAGTGCCCCATCCTTCCCACTTGAACTTTTCTACAAGAGGTTCCGACTTTTACTGTAGTTTTGTGTTGTTTTTCGTGGTTAGGTTGTGGAGTCTATCCTTAAGCTATATAAACTTGATGTACTGGAAACATAATAAGTGTTCTGTTGTCTGGCACGCTGTACAAGATTTTGTTAGATAGTGATTATGTTCCTTTACACTGCCTGGCCACACCCCGCTTATTTTATCTACCCAGCCCCCATTCATGGGCACTGGAATTTATAGACTAGCTAACATAAATAGCCTGTGTAGGAATGGAATTCCTGGCCTAGTGGGCAGGTTTACCTTCCACTTTGTAAATTCCTTTTCAAAGTGGTTATACAGGTTTAAGCTGTTACCAACAGGATAATGGTGACATGCTAATGTAGTTCCAATTTGGATTTCTCCAATTTCTAAATAAGTTGAGGTCCTTTTTCGTGTTTCCTGGCCGTGGGGGATGTGGGGCAGAAACAGTGCCTTTGTAGCCCAGGCTATCCTCTTGAACTCTTGTAGCCAAAGATGATCTTGAGCTCTTCCTGGCTAGAGTGAGAAGTGTGTGCCACCTTGCCTAACTCAAAATTACTATCTTACCTTGTTTATCACTGTTGTTTGATTTCTTTTTCTAAAGACTTATTCAAATTTTTGTTAGGTGTCAGATGATTAACTGAGGTGCACATTAACATATCAAAGCAAATCCTGGCCCTCAGGTCCACCCAGCATCCCTCAGTCTCTACCTGTTTTAGGGCCCTCCTGGCTGGTGTACTCCATCCCCTACCCTGAAATCTCCAGCCTGGGTACCGAGCTGGGCTTCCCCCCAACCCCCCTTCCTCTGGCCCTTATATAACTAAGCCATTTGACTATGCCAGTCTCTTGGCCAACCTCTCAGCTCACTTTGGCCATGTTCACTCCGGACTCCTCCAGCTCTCTGTGCCTCTGCTCTCCCTTTTATCTACAATAACCTTTATCCTCCAACATACCTTAGGAGTTGTCATGCCCTTCCTTTTTCATTCTTTTTTTCCCTCCCTTTCAATTCCTCCCCTCCCCCCATTCAGTTTTCTACTGATTATCACAGCCCAAATTTCCAGCAGATAGAAAATCTGGCATTTTGGACAAATACGTAAATAGATGCTGTTGTGGGCAATTTTCCTGATCCTTGTCATCCTTTATTTTGCCTACACTGGAAGAGAATTGGTTAATTCAAAACCTAGTGATATTAACAGTTGTCTGGCTGCAGAACTGTGAAAACAACAGCAGACACGGATCAGTGGTCCTTCAACTAGACTCTGCCATAGAGGCATGGCCAAATGCACCTGCAACGGTACATTCCCAGGGAACAAAAAACAATCCCCAGTGGGACCGGCACCTTCGTTCAACAGCAGAGTTTTATTTTGTGCTGGAGGTGGAACCCAGGCTTTTGCGTACCCTCAGTGAGACCTCTACCAGGGAACTGGAGCTCCAGCCCTGGCTAGTTGTTCTTTTGTTGTTGTTTTTTAAATGATTTTTGTTTTAGAAAACTATTTTCACTTTTAATTTATGTGTGTGTATCAGCTTAGGTGCCTGAAGAGACCACAGGTGTCAGGTCCCTGGAGCTGGAGTTCTAGGCAGTTGTGAACCACCTGACGGGGATTCTGGGAATTGAACTTGGGTCCTCTAGAAGAGCAGTACTCTGTGCCATCCCTCCACTCCCCACCCTGTCTAGCTTTTTAAGTCTGCCTTACTTTCTTTAAAAGTTGATATATTATGTGACTGCTTTCCTGGAGAGACCTGAACAAATATCCATTTGCTTCAGGGTAGAAACAAAGAAAGAATTCCACCGAAGTCAATGAGTTTAATCAGGGTTACTTACAGGGATATGAGCAGCATTCAGGCAGCTACACCACTATAGAAAGCACTTCAGGCAAATATTAACTGCTTGTATATCCTCAGGAGAGGATGCCCCAGCTCAGCCTCATAAGCCCTCCCCGTTCCAAAGAGTATGCTGATGGCCTAGATCTGATGAGGATAATCAAAGGCACTCTGACTCCATGATGGCAGCAGCTGTGTCATGCTCAGAGTTTCATGAATGTTTAGATGGCACACATCCTGCTGCTATAGCAGTTCCTCTAACAGGATAACAACATGGGTGGATACGTAATTTGAGATTGGAGCCACACAAAGAATTGACTGCTTCTAAATACATAAAATGACACCAGTGGGTCACAGTCTACTCTCGGAAGGGGAACGGTAGGCGAGCATGGTAGGTAGCAGTGAGATAAATAGATCTTGAGCAAGAACCTACATCAAACTGGACTAGAACTTGGGAATCAGTCCCATTGCGTCCACAGTACCTGCCTCAGACTTGTTTCAGCATATGTTGATTCATTTTGGATCTCGATGCTTTGACTCTGGTGGGATACGGCTTCCTATTGCTATTTGTAGAAGACACAAATCACAACCACAAGCTGTTAAAGAAACTGAAGTGCTGACCATGGGATGTGGTGCTGTACCTCTGTAGTCCCAACGTTTGTGAGGTTGCGTTCAAGGCCACCGTGGTCTTCCCCCTCTCCCACCCCCTCTCTCTCC
This sequence comes from Tokudaia tokunoshimensis, assembly GCA_036184795.1. Taxonomy (NCBI): domain Eukaryota; kingdom Metazoa; phylum Chordata; class Mammalia; order Rodentia; family Muridae; genus Tokudaia; species Tokudaia tokunoshimensis. The sequence continues at coordinate 33,944,868 of BTHU01000006.1, read as the reverse complement.
ACACACACAGACACAACACTGAGCTGGTGAGATGGGCTCCATGGACAAAAAATTCTTGGCTCCGTAAGTGAGCATCTGAGTTTGACCCGTGGAATCCTCATGGTGGAAGGAGAATCAATGCCCTTGTGCTGTCCTCTGACCTCTATTCACATGTGCACACGTAATAAGTAAATATATAAAAACCCAAAATAAAGCCTGTAGTCTGAGACCTACTCCTCAGCAACTATGATGGGTAATGCACGCCGGACTGTACTTAGCAAAAAGGATGCACTGATATGAAGGATGAGGTGCTTCCTCTTCCTTCGTGGGGTTTTCATCTCAGTAGTGAACGCTCAGATGACCAAGATCTGGGAATGCCAGAGCTGCCTTAGAATGATTTGTAGACTTGATCGCTTTTCCCAGGGAGCACTTGCTCCAGGGAGCTGTTTCCAGACTGAAGACTACTTCAAAGCCTGAGTTCCAGCTTAAAGAGATGCTTCAGAACTTAAGAGCACCTTTTGCTCTTTCAGGGAGCCTGGGTTTGGTTTTCAGAACCCATAGAGAAACTTACAACTAACTATAATCCTGCTTCCAGGATATCCAATGCCCTCTTCAGACCTCCAGGCACGGGTGTACACACATGCACAGACAAACATGCAGGCAGAATGCCCATACACATAAAAATAACTTATAAAACCCTGAGGACCTCTCTCCCCTCTCTTTGTATAAATTATTTTCCGTTGTCCTTCCTCCATCTTTTGTCTGCTCATTCAGACAGTCTTGGAAGGTGTGTGGTTGAGGTGAGGGTCTCATAGTCCATGATAGCCTCGAACTTGCTGTGTAACAGCTGAGGCAGTAAACTCCTAATCCTCCTGCCATAGCCTCCCAAATGTTGGAATTACAGGTACGCACCACTATAGATGACTTAAACCAAGTATTTTTAATTAGCCTGTTACTGATAGTAAAGGATTCTGGGTACAGCGAGAGACCTATGTCGGAAGATCGCATGAGCCCAGAAGCCCAAGGCCATCCTGGATAACACATAGCAAAGATCCTCCCTTTATTTTAAAGGAGTTGGGTTTTTTGTTTCAGGCATAGTGGTGCACACCTGTAATCCAGCACACTGGAAACTGAAACAGGATTGGGAGTTCTGGGCCATTTAAAGCTATACAGTCAAACTGTCTCTCAGGAAAGAAGGGCCAGAAGAGGGACAGTGCTTTGTTTGTATTTTCTTTACTTTTCTCATCTAACTTACCTGAAATAGGGAATCAACTCTTTTTTTAAGATTTATTTTTATCATATTTATGTGTATATGTGCATGTCTGTGAGTGAATGCTGTACGTGTGTGCTTGTCGAAACCAAAAGAGGGGTCAGATCTCTGGACCTGGAGTTGCAGTCAGTTATGAGCCTCCTGATGTAGGTGCTGGGAACTAAACTACACCCTTTGGAAGAGCAACAAGTTCTCCTAACCCCCAAATAGAACTACTTCACAGTCACACTCAGGCATGTTTCTCTGATGTTGTAGAGTGACTTGTGAATCAATTTGCAGGACCCCTTGGGCTGGAGGAAAGGAGGCTGTGTTGCTTCATTAGAGTTTTAAGTTTTTAAAAAACATTTATTTTGGTGGGGAGGAGGTTGCCTACTGTAGCATGCATGTAGAGGTCAGAGGACAACTTGGAGGAGTTGGTTCTCTCCTTTCACGTGGGTCTGGATAAAGGTACTCAGATTGTCAGGACTGCCAGCAAAGCACCTTTTATATACTGAGGCGTGTGTTTTTAGACGGTGGAAATTCTGGAGACAAACTAATTTGGTGATAAACTAACTTTAGGAAACATCCGAGCCATCATTGCAAGCCCTTGAATCTCGCCAGGATGATATTTTAAAGCGCTTATATGAGTTAAAGGCAGCAGTCGATGGCCTTTCAAAGATGATTCACACCCCAGATGCGGACTTGGACGTAACCAACATCCTGCAAGCTGATGAGTCCACGACTTCGACCACGAACGCATTGGACTTGAATTCCGTGCTTGGAAAGGTGAGAAACCAGATGTCTGTGAGTACCAGAAAATGGTACCAGTGGCTTGGCTTTGTAGTTTTCAGAGGTGGAGCAAAGTGCTTGTTTTCTTTATTTCCTCTCTAAATGATTGCACCTAGAGCTGCTGTTAAGTGTGTGTGTGGGGGGTGCGGGGGGGATCCTGTGATCCCAGTACTTGGGGGCTGGGCTGAGATCATCATAAGTTCTAGGTTACAGGGAGACCCTGTCTCAAAAAATGATTACACACAGAGCTGTAAGGCCTCTTGCTATGGTGAGGGGTGAACAGAGAGAGGAGGGCAGAGAAGGGAGGTCTACAGTCCCAGCATCCTGTTGTCATAGTCAGTGTCAGCTTCCTCTAAGCCCTGGGAGAAATGGGCAGCCCAGCTCATTCTAGATGCCACTAGATAGAGCAGAGGTGTCCCCAGTCTTTGAAGATTCCCTGGCTACACAGATATAAAAATCTCACCTCCCCCGTTGATGTACATCACAAGAAGCCAGTTCCAGTCTTACACTTCAAACGTGCTTTGCTTTGGTCTATCAAGGGTAAGTTGTCAGAGCTGCAGAGACTGGTCAGCAGCGCTCTCTAGCTACTACAGAAATAAATGTATCAGCTAGCATTCATGGTTGACATTTATGGGACTCAGCTTACTTAGAGGACTGGTCCATATGCAGGGCTGCTCCATTTCTGCAGAAGCAGTGCCTGAGGATGAAGGAGAGTAGTCCAAGAAGCTGCATAGGTAATCTCTAGGATCCTGATTAAAACACTAAAGAGCGCGAGTGTCGTGCTGACTCACCGGGGCTTTGACAGCCTTGGTGCTCTGCCTTGGTTTGTCCTTTCTCCTACTTTCTCATCTGTCCTGCATATTTTCATGCACGGAGGAAGCAACCAAGACCTGACCAGACCCTGAGGAGGCCAGATTCTCCAAGACGAGTGAGCCAGGGTGCTGACTGTCAGTGTGCTGGGAAGGCTCAGACATGGTGTTGAGGATGAAGTCAAGTCTCTGAACAAGGAGCCCACGTGCACTCTTGTGTGCAGGTTCATGTGTGCATGTATGCAAGTGCATGTGAAGGCCAGAGAACAAACAGGCATTTTCTCAGGTGATGCTCATGTTTTTTTCAGTCTCTCTCACTGACCTAGAGCTCACCAGCAACCAGCTGGCCAGACCTGCAGGGACTAGCCTCTGTCCATCCACCTCCTCAGCTCTGGGATTACAAGCACGCCTTTCACCTGGTTTTGAAGCTTGAACTCAGGTCCTTATGTTTTAAGGCAAGCACTTTACAGACCGAGCTGCCTTCCCAGTTCTGTTTTTTGTAGTTTTGAGTTAGGTTCTCATGTTGCTCAGGCTGGCCCCAGACTCACTTTATAGCTCAATGTCTCAAATTCCTGATTCTCCTATCTCTGTTAGAAAGTGTTGACTTACAGGTTTGTGTCCGTCAGCACTTCCTACTGAGCTCAGTGACTTTGGATAACCTGCTTGCCTCCCCAGGACTCAAGTTTCCCCAGAGTCAAGTGGGGTCACATCAGCATCATTAAGTGGGATTTGAGACTCAATTAGACCCTGGAAAGTTCTTGGGGGTACATTTGTGAACACAGACAGCACTTTTGTTTCAAGACAGTTTTCTGTGTAGCCCTTGCCTCTGCCTCCAGAGTGCTGGGATTAAAGGTGTACACCACCTCGCCTGGCCAGTTGGCTCTTGTTGGCTTTATCCTTTTGATCTCTCCCTCAGGATTATGGGGCTCTGAAAGACATCGTGATCAATGCAAACCCAGCCTCTCCACCACTGTCCCTGCTTGTGCTGCACAGGCTGCTCTGTGAACGCTACAGGGTCCTGTCCACTGTGCACACACATTCGTCTGTCAAGAACGTACCTGAGCATCTTCTCCAGTGCTTCGGGGAGCAGGCTAGAAAACAGTCCCGCCACGAACACCAGCTGGGCTTCACTCTGATTTGGAAGGATGGTAAATGGTGGGACTTGGTTGAACTTACTTAGGCAGCAAAGGTGTGGGACCGTCCACAGCACTGACTACAGCCAATTGTTGTTCAGTGAAATCCTCCAAGTCTAGCCAGCTTGTGGGGCCACTGGAGAGGGAGCTAAGTCTGGGTACCAGATACCCTCAGTGCTCTGGAGAGAGTGGGGTTTGTCAGTGAGACAATTCCAGGGGAACGGAGCCTTGGAGGAAGGGGTTCTCCTGTGCAACCTTTTAAAGCAAGGGAATAGTTGCTATCCCTTCCTGCTGGTCATATTTTAAAAACTCATTCAAGGAACACCAACAATGTTTTTCTGTTTGCCCTACAAAGGATAGCAGGGTATCATTTATTCATTGTCCCACAGAGAAATGCCTCTCCTGACTGAGTTTCATTTAGGTAGAAACACATTATTGCCTGTTACCCGTTCAGCGATACCTTTCCTATTTTGAGATAGTTATCTCAATTCATAACCCAAGCTAGCTTCAAACTCCGGCCTTTGGTCTTCTTGTCTCATCTTCCAAAGAAAGAGAATTATGCACACGCACCTCTGTGCTGGGCCACCCAGTAATACCTAACTACCCTTGGCTTCACATCCACAGTGATGTGATGATCCCTGCCCTGCACAATCAGTAGAACATCTAGTTTCTGGGCTGTAGCCTCCAAATTTAATGGCAAGGGGATGGAATTGATGGTCTAAGGTCTGTCTAGCTTGATGAAAACCATCATAAACACAAGAGTGTTGAGGGCTACTTAGCCACTTATAGATTCTTTTTAAGCATACATTGTGTATGTGTGTGGTTGCATGGGGAAGAAGCCTATACAGGTCAGGGACATGTTGTATGTTGTCCCGCAGAAGGTGTACTGCCGCACCACCTCCAGTAGGATCTGTGACAAGTTCCACAGACTGAGGCGATTTACTTCAACGGGGGGAGACCTCCTGGAACCAGTTGTGGAACTCTTCACTGGAGGAAAATTATTGAGCCGTAGTTCTCGTGGCATCTTCTCTGTCTTATGTTTTCTATTCCTTTTCCTATATACGAGATGTTCTTGATAGCCTAGGCTAAGATCTAAAGCGAGTATTATGGCTATAAAACCATCCCTTGAGATGGAGTCACTAATCATGACCTCATCTCTGTGGAAATTAGTGCTTCACTTTATAAATCATATATAAGATAGAATTGATTATATATCAATATGTAATACAAATATAAACTTTCCCAACAGTAATACTTTATATGGCTACACGTGTGTCATCGGAAGTAGATTTTGGTATATTAAGAAAGCCTTAAATAAAAATTAAAACAGTTTAAATTTATGCTTTGAAGATTTATAGAAAAACAGGAGCTAGAAGTTAAACAGTAACTGATCATAAAAATTCATTAGTTTATTCTTGGGAACTTGCCACCTAGCCTTAGATGATTTTTATATTCTGATGTTCCAAATGATCATAATAATGTTTGTTCTATCTGGTTGTTTTTATTGAAAACACCCTTTTGGAAGTTGTAACACTTGGATGACTGTATTTTGCTGGACCAAATGATTATTGCATGTCCCTTCTATTGCACGGCTTCACTGGACACAGCTTCTCAGGGTTGTAACACCTGTTTCTCTATGCATAAAAACCCTTGCTTGAGAGCTGCAAAATACACTCAGATTCAAACTGCCTCTGTGTTTGTTTCTGTTTGTCACAGCCGAATCCTTAGCCACCTGCCTCGAGAACCCGCATCCCAGGGACCCCCATACCCGGCTAGGGTGGTCTGTGTCAGTATACCTTCTGCTTATAAGCCCTCCCACAGAGTCATCTCACTGGGCCTTTTTTTAAGGGAGTAGGTTGTACTTAAAAGCCTGGTGTGGTGGAACGTGCCTTTAATCTTAGCACTTAGGAAGCCGAGGTATGTGGATCTCTGAGTTCCAGGTCAGCCTGAGCTATATAACAAGCTTCAGGCCAGCCAAGGAAACATAGTTGAGACTCTGTCTCAGAAGCAAAAAAAACTAAAGGCTCAGCAGGGCAGTAGTGGCACAGGCCTTTGATCCCAGTACTTTAGAGGCAGAGGCACAGGCAGGTGGATCTCTTGAGTTTGAGGCCAGCCTAGATTACTGAGGGAGTTCTAGGACAGCCAAGGTTACACAGGAAAACCCTGTCTTAAAAAACCAAGCAAACGGAAAACCTAAAGGCTCTTGAATATTACAAATATTGGTCATGTTTTGAAAGTGGTCTTGCTATCAGTTCATGAATGTGATGAGTTCCCTCCTCCACACCATATACACTGACTCTATGGTGGTCTGTTCCCTTCCAGTGCCTAAGACACAGATGAAGTTCAGTGTACAAACCATGTGCCCCATTGAAGGAGAAGGAAACATCGCACGTTTCCTGTTCTCTCTATTTGGCCAGAAGCATAATGCTGTCAACTTAACCCTCATCGATAGCTGGGTGGATATCGCCATGTTTCAGCTGAAGGAAGGGAGCAGTAAAGAGAAAGCAGCTGTGTTCCGCTCTATGAACTCCGCCTTGGGGAAAAGCCCGTGGCTGGTTGGGAGTGAGCTCACTGTGGCGGATGTGGTGCTGTGGTCCGTGCTCCAGCAGACTGGGGGCAGCAGTGGGGCAGCGCCCACCAATGTGCAGCGGTGGCTTAAGTCCTGTGAGAACCTGGCCCCCTTCAGCACTGCCCTCCAGTTCCTTAAGTGAATTTGAGCAGCTTGTCTTTGCAGAGTTCAACAGAAGAATGGAATGGTACAGCTTCCAGTCTGTCGTCAGAAAGGGACTTGTCCAATTGTCAGGCATCAATAAAAGCACCATATGATCCATGGGTTTTATTTTATTTTAAAATCAGTAAAACCAAGTGCAATGCACTGAGATGACTGCCAGCCAGGGGCAGGCACTTTATGGCATCAGAGATTGCTATCTGAGAAGTTCAGGTGGTTTGGGGAGTTGAGGCTTTAAGAAGGAAATGGATCGTGAGAGACTACTCAAAATAAAGGTAGAAGACATGTCAGCTGCTAAGATCACTTGAGGGCAAGCTGCAGGTTGATGCCAAGTGGAAAGAGAACAGAAGGGTTGGGGAGAGTGCACTGTGCTAAGAAGCAGAACTCTGACTTTCCAGTGCACAACCCACTGAAGTTTGGAGCCAAGGAGTGATCAAGTGTCTTTGGTAACTGGCCGTGGCAGCAGTATGAAAGGACCAGGGAAGACTTGCAGCTGTCACAGAAACAGCAGCCAGGCTGGCATACATCCTGGGGACAAGCAGTTGTGGGGGAGGGAGCAATCATTTCTGTAGTACAACCTTCAGGAAGACAGGATGGTCACTAGGCAGAGCTTAAAGAGTGGTTTACCTTAAGGTTCAGGGGTCGGTGATAACATTTAAGTAGGAAATTCAGGAATCAAAACTTGGGAAAAGGTTGGAGGGAGAGGCTTAATTTAGTCCAGTCTTGGGTCATGGAAGGGTTCCTTTAGGAAAAGGAAGCAGGGGTCCTTTTATATCTTTACACAGGTTTGTAAAGTACAATTGGGAGTCACACCTCTCCTCAGCTAAGGGTTGAAAATTTACATTCCTATTGACTGTAATGTAAGTCCACTTTCACCTGGTTGACAGCATAATTCAGGCCACAGAGGTAGGCCCCCATTTTCCCTCTCATGTCTTCAGCCCTCTGTCCTGAGAAAGGAGGCTTAGTTGCTTCTTTAGTTCTTCAATTTCCTTCTCTTGCTCTATTATCTTCATCTGCAATGTGAGATTAACCTGGAAAGAAAACATTTTAGACTCCATTAAAATGGTCCAGCCTTTGAAGTGTTCAGACATCCTTGCTGGGCCTAAACAGCAGTTGACACAGTCTGAACATCACTAGTCCCCTCTGCAAGGCTCAAGTGTCAAGCTGCCACAGAGTACCAACTATAATCAAGCGAGACCCTTCAGCCTGCTCCATTAACAAAGATGACTGGGTATCTTCCTTCAAAGTCTTGTCAGTCCTTAGTGGTGGCACATCTGTTAACTCACAAGGCATCGACTTGGAACTTCACTTGACACCTAGGCCAAGCTAGCTGGGTCATGGACTTCCACGGGTCTGCTGCTTCCACCTCCCATCTCACCACCTCTAGGGTTATAGGTGTGAGCCACCAAGCTTGGCTACTTCAATTTCTTTGTTTTGTTTTTTTAATTTAGAAATTAGACCTTAACATTTATGAATTTTTGTGTATGGGTGTGCATGTGTACTAGGATACACTTTTGGCTATCAGAAGAGATCTACCAGTCTATTCTTGACTTCCACCATGTGTGACCGAGGATTGGACTGATGACCACACTTGACAGTAAGGGCCCTAAATTGCTGAACTGTCTTTCTAACACTGATGATTCTGAGGCAAGCAGCTTTCTTAATCACTTCCTCAGCTCCTAGCTTATCTTTCAGATAATCACTATAACTGGTTCACAAGCTAGTGTCAATCATAGTCACTTCTGGGATCCATAAAGTGAAGAACTCTACCCCTTGTCCTCCCAGAGTTGGTTGGTTGGTTGGGGCGAGAAGAGAGGTGGACCAGAGAATGCTGTACTATCAGATGCCCACGGTCCACGCCTTTGCTGACCTGGAAAGCCTGACATGCACTGCCATCCAAATACTGAGCACAGCCTGTGGATCCAGCTCGGGCGCAGGCTCCTGCTGCCGCTGGTCTACAGACCATACTTCCAGTAGCAAAGCACTAGGCATCCAGGACCAACCTATGGCCCATAGGCCACTGTGACCCAACACAGAACTGTAACCTAGTTAAAACATGATACATGTGTATGTATACATATATCTACATACATACACATTTGTAACTTGGTTCCACGGTTACCATGTAAACTTTGCACATGAACTTCTGGCCAGCCTCACTAAAGACTATATTTTGAATCAACCTTTAATGAAAACTTAGGGTTTCTAGAGCAAGAAAAGGATGAATCACCCACTGTCTCAACATGCAGAGGAGATGGTATCTTGGCACCATAGCCATAGAGCAGGAAAAAGCCAGCTTCAGACAGTGGCATGCTGAAAGCTATGCAGAGGCTGGGCCTACCATTACTGTCCATTCCTGTCCTGCTTAGACTCACTGCCCTCTTTACTGAGTACATTAGTACAGTCATCTAGGGAATTCCATGGTTAGGAAAGCAAAAATAAAACACTCCTCTGGAGATATATGAGGACAGAAAAGCAACAACAACAAAAACACCCAAGAAACCTATGGCCTAGACTAAGTTTAGAACAGTAGTTGGCAGAGTGCAATTGCTTACATGGACTATAGATATGCCTGTGGGTTCTGTATAAATTCATTACCGGAAACGCTCAGACAACTAAGTATAGGTTTAACTATTTTGTTTTCATAAACTCCAAAACTCATAGTTATGAAATGCAATTCACAACTAACACAAATTCTATTTTGAGCTTCATATTTTCCTCAGCATGAAAAGAAAATGTTAGACTCTGGCCACTATGAAACAAAGGTGCTGGTTTGATGAGCTGTACTTGAAATTAGTGTGAAGCTAATTTCATGCTGGGTATGAAATAGTCTGTACCTAATACAGGGAAGGGCTTCATTTTTATTATTAGGTATATTTATGGTTGGGGGGAAGTACACATGCTCTGGACCATATATGGGGGTCAGAGGACAAGGTTTTGTGGGGTGGTCTGTTCTCTCTGCCTTTCCATGGGTTCTGGGGAATCCAATTTGGTTTGTGAGGTTTGTCTGCCAAGTGCCTTTAACTGCTGAGCCATCTCACCAGCACAGGGAGGCTTCTGCCAAGGAATTCCTAACATACAAAACAGCCCGAGCACTAAGGGTAAATAGAGACTCAAGAGCTAGACAGCTAGATTTCTAAATTACAATGAGTATAATTCGCTTAGTAGGAACAGTATCTGTCACTGTGTGACAAATTATTTAACTTAAATCTTCACTTTCTTGTCTGTGAAAGGGAGATTAGCAAGGTCAACCTCAGAGTCGAGAGCCAACTAAAAGAAAAGCTTATCGAACGTTCTTGGAGTTGACGGTTCAGGTCTGTAATCCCAGCACTTAGGAGGCATAACAGCGTGTGTGCAGTTTGTTCACACACGGTAAAATAAAAATATTTTTAAAATTAATAAACCTGTCATCAGGGAGACAGAGACAGACAGAGACAGACAGACTGACTCACTCTTAGGATCATACCCAACCCAAAGTATTCAGTAACTATTAAAAAAGAAAATGTTACATACATTTCCAGTTGTTTGGAAAAGTTCGCTCTGCAGCAGTTGAAGAGCAGATGGTCTCTGTGACGCATTCCTCCCAGTTAGGAGCTGGATATACTTGGCTTGCACCGGGCACCTTTTACTGAGGGATTCGGGTATACGACCAGTCCTTACGCCTGTTAAGACTGTGGCTCGCTCCATTTCTGTCCCAAATGGCTGAAAGAGCTCGAGCAGGATCACACCCAAGCTATACATATCTGACTGCAGAGGAGGGAAACGGGGCATGCAAAGTGTGTTATGAAGTTAGGAAGGTACTTCTAACAGTACAGCCCTTCAAGTAAGGATGTCCCGAAGGGGGCCTTACAGCATCCCCAAAGACGGGAACACAGCAGGGTGTCTCAGGCCTCAAAAGCAGCAATCTGACTCAGGGAAGAGGTGTCTGAGACCTTCATAACCCCATCCCTTTGATGCCCAGAGGGTATACACAAGCCTGGAAGATAGTGGTCAGATGAAGGGCAGGAGTATCTCCCAAAAGACACAACGGTCACTGCCCTATACAACAGGGACATTGTCCCACACCACCTCACCATAATCCAGGCCTGACAGAATGACCCAGGCAAAATGACCAAACTCATAACTCCTGTATTAGCAATAGTAGACTATCACCAGGTCCTACTAAGGCTAACCTCTGCCTCTATTCATAATTGAACACATTTTTTTAAAGACCAATTGTGTGTGTGTGTACAAGCGCGCGCATGCACGCTCTCGGCCAAGCCAGCTCTCCAGCCTCGGAAATGTCCTCGTTGGCTTGTCTGATGCACAGATCTCCTGCAGGACTCAGCTATGGCCGGAACAACTCTGCCACAGAACTGCACGTATGGTTCTACTTGTTCTAATTCCTTGACAAATCGAGGAAAGGGGGAAAACAAGCAGTACCTTGGCATCGTACTCTGATCCTTCCAACTGCTCAGGTGACGCGTAGAGACAAGTCCCCACTCGGGATGTGTGTGTCGGTGTTCCTATGATGGAGAAGGCCATTGAGCTACTTACTGTGACGTGGCAGACCTCTGCAGCTCCTGAAGGAACACCTGCCTGTTGGCCTCACCTGAGCTTTGTTTGTGAACACTCTTAAGATTTTCAGTATGTAAAGACATGTTCAACTATGTCTCTTTTTATTTTTAAATGCAAAAATAAAGAAAATAAGTGGACAAATAAATCCTTACCTTTCCCATTTCTGTTGGTCCAGTCTGCGTTCTTCTGGATGATGTCTGCACAGGCCAGACCAAAGTCTCCTATTTTTACTTGCTGATCAGGGCCATGAAGAAAAATATTTCTAGGCTACAAATAAGCATAGAAATCAACTCAGTTTTCTTAAAACAAAGAGTGAAAACTTAAGAGTTGTTGAGTGCCAGGCATGGAGGCTTACACCTGTAATGCCACAGCTGGGAAGCAGAGGTAGGAGGATCACTGTGAATATGGAGCTAGTTAGGTTTACATGGCTGAGTCCTAGGTTATCAAGGACTATACAACAAAATCCCTATCTCATGCTGGGCTGGGGGGGGGGGAGCAGCACAGTGAGAAACTGTAGGCTGTGCAAGCACACGGAGCAGGGTTCACATCTCTAATGCTCAGGTAAAGAGCAGGGCACCGGAGTAACCCCAGATCATACAGAAGAACTGGAGGATCACTGGGCTGCTGGCTGTCAGCCTCCTTGCCCCGGTTCTGTGAGACACAGCATGAGGATAGGGAGTCATAGACTGGTCATCCAAAATCCTCTTCTGGCTGACATACACTGAGTGTGCCACATATATACTCATACAACATACACACACAAATACACTACACACACCACACTGAGCATGCCACACACACATACACACATATCCACTCATACAACATATACACACAAATACACGCACATACCCCCCACACACTCACACAGAGACCATGCCACATATACACTCATACACACACACACACTGAGCATGCTACACATGTATGTATACTTGTGTATATTCACACACCTAAAAAAGTTGCTGAGTGCTGGCCACTCAGGAACAAGTTTTAATTTAAGAAATGAAAACTTGGAAAGATAGATGTAGCTCAGCGGGTGGAGTGCTTGTCTAGAACAAAGACTGGGTTCTCTCTCTAGCAGCGCATAAAGGAGTGCATAGCTGCAATCCAGCACTAGAGAGGCGGTGGCAAGGTCAAGGACATCCTCAACTACAAAGCGAGTTTGAAGCCAGCCAGAGCTGCAAGAGACTGTTTCAAATAATGGCAACAATATTACCATGTACCTGGGGGAAAGATTTTACTTTTTAAAGCAACAGATTAAAAGTTGCAATGTTATTATATTAAATGTAATTCACTTTTATGTTAATATATGTCCTACTCTGTTTTGGTCCTGCTAAGAGTTTTGTTTTTGAAAAATCGTGTATGGGGCTGGAGAGATGCCTCAGTGGTTAAGAGCACTGGCTGCTCTTCCAGAGGTCCTGAGTTCAATTCCCAGTAACCACACAGTGGCTCACAACCATCTGTGATGGGATCCGACACCCTCTTCTGGTGTGCCTGAAGATAGCTACAGGGTATTTACCGACATAAAAGAAATTTTTTTTTTAATGTGTGTGCATTCATGGCGTGGCATGAAGAAGGAGGTCAGAGGACAACCTGCAGGAGTCCCACTGTGTGGGTCACCAGGACAGAGCTCAGGTGGTCACGCTTGGTGGTGGGCATGGCCATCTCACAGGCCTAACTGGATTTAGTTACAGTTGACGTGTAAAGGGAAAAGAAATGAATTTAATTATAAGGCGCCAGTATGGGTGTAAAAGCCGAGAAACGATACTTGCGTTTGGTACTGTACATTGAGGGAACAAAGCCTCGTGCTCCAGTATAGAAATGGATTCAGTGCACACCTTTAATCCCAGCACTTGGGAGGCAGAGGCTGGTGGGTCTCTGCATTTGAGGCCAGCCTGATCTATAAAGAGAATTCCAGGATAGCCTGGGCTACACAGAAAAAGCCTGTCTCAAAAAAAAAAAAAAGATTCTGTTGACAACCACAATTCTAGAACAGTTCTAGAACTGAGCCAAAGGGACCATCATCGTAAGAGAGGAAACTGACCAAGTCCACAGCAGCCTCCCTCACCTGCAAGCCCTTGCTCTAAAGCCGTTCTCATGGGAAACATAACCAAGAGGGGAAGCAGAGACCTGGTGGCTGACAGTGCCATGTTGCTGGAGGAGAGCCTGGCCACTGCACTGCACTCTAAACTATGAGGCCATCATCAAGGAGGACTGTCACACAATCAAGACACTCCTCAGAAACCACCCTGTCAACCAGCCCCTGACCGTCCTGGCCGGCTCCACCAGCTACAGACTCCTGAGCCAGGTACTCCCTACACTCTGTCACATTAAAGAAAGAACAGAGCGGGAAGTGGGGGCACACCCCTTTAATCCTAGTACTTTGGATGACCTCAGAAAACACAGGGCTTCGCAGACCATCACCCAGGTCCAGTATACATACCCTAGCCTGCAACTCCTCCTTCCACTCACCACACACGAATGGATGGATGGATGGATGGATGGAACATATCTTGTGTGGCTGGAAGAAGAGTAACCTCCTTCCAGAATACACCCACAGTGGCGATGCCATGTAGGTGAATCACTTCTTATCCACACTTCCCTAGATTTTCGGTTTGTTTGTTTGAGGCTGGGCTTACTCTATAGTTCAGGCTGGCCTAGCTGGACCATGTTATCCAAGCTGGCCTAAAGCATGCAACAATCCTGTCTCTACTTCCCAAGTGCTGGAATTACAGGTTATGAGCCCCCAAAGCTGGCTGATCATTGCTTTTGTAATTAACTTTCTCTCTTTTCTTTTCTGAAATAAGAAAACAAATGGAAAGCTGCTGGGCTGGGGGTGGTGGTGCACTCACCCCTTTGTCTCAGTTCGCCTGTCATCTTGCAGACGTGGTGTATTTTAAGAATATAGTCAGCTCTGCTACCCACAGTAAGAACATATGCTGCAATATCTATGAAACCTTGGAAACCCACGTTTTATAGCTGATAATGGCTTTGGCAAGACCTAAAAAAATGTAACACAGACTTGCTGTTCAATGCGTGGGTTAATTTAAGGACTAAATGATTTCAAAGCAATTTGCTCCTGATTTTTATAGCCTGTACTCCTGACTCTCCTCCACCTCCACCTCTCAGGGGCTCGGATTATGTACAGGTGTGCACTAACACGCTCAGTTCTAAAACACAGAGTCTATAATTTAGATTCTCCAGTCATGGGTCATTTAAACACAAGAAGAAAAGCATTAGCCAGGAATGGTGGCACATGCATTAGGAGGCAGAGGCAGGGCAGGTGGATCTATCTGTGAGATTCAGGCCCCGTCTACTTAGGGAAACTTTACCCAAAAAGCAAAAGCAAAAACAAACACGACATTCCAATGCATGAACTGAAGCAAAGCCAAACCAATGCTAAAGTGCTCAGACTGTGGACCAGCGAGCCATGTCGAGCAGCCATGTTTGTAACGCTCTGTGGTTTCCCTGCAGCAGACTCAGCCTATCTTTCCCATCCACCTGGCTGCCGAATACCGCAAGCCACAAAGTTTGCTTTGCTTGTTACAACATGGTGCTGACCCAGAAGTAAGGTAAGTTACCGCAGCATGCTATCAGGCCTAAGTGAGGAGTGTGTGTGTGTGTGTGTGTGTGTGTGTGTGTGTGTGTGTGTGTGTGTGTGAGTGTGATTCAGATGATATGTCCCATTCTGTGTACAGACTGCATTCGGATGAAACTTACTTTCCTGACAAGGTGAGGACTAATACAAGAATGGTAGCCAGCCAGCTAAAGAACTCACACAATATAAAGACTCAGCTGCAGAAAACACAAAGTCGGGACAACGGCACTCAGGAAATCTGACAGTATGGGCTGGGGGGCGGGGGACTGAATAGATGGTGGGCTTCTTATTTATTCCTCTCCAGTGAGCATTTTGCTCACACTCTTCCCACTGATTTTATAACACTATCAGGAAATGCACCAACTGATCTCGGCTTGCACGTCTTCTGGCACCGCCAGCTCCAGTTTGGCCAATCCTCTCCATGGCTGCCTGTCTCCTCTGAGCTCCCACCTCACCCCATCTTTTAGAGGCTCCTCAGAGCCATTTTCCTGCACTAGAAATCACACATGGTCCCTGGGTGCGTGAGGTTCTGCCCCTCTCCAGAACACTGCCCACATTCACACTCATTTAGCCCTTTATCCTGCTGCTTTCCATCCCAGAGTATAAGTCTTCAGGAGGCTGAGATACCCTGCTCTTTCTCCAAACGCCAGCCTTAGGCCCTCACATAGCTAAGCCTGGGTGAACTGAAACCCAGCTCCTAATGCCAGGGAAGAAGGCAAGTTCTCATGATAATTCTCCCCTTTCTCTGGCACTACAAAGCCATTCTGGAGTCAATCCGGAGATGGGGGCCAACTCATCCCATGTGGGTTAGAGCAGGGCCTGAAGAGGAACAGGCTTCAGTGACCTGAGAGAAATGCAGGTGTCCAGGTTCAAGTCCTGCATCTCCCCTCCTACACTTGTACGTGAATACGTCCCATCAGGGAGAAGACAAACAGAGCCAGGAAACTGAGTGAATTCTGAGTTCTGGCCCTTCAGTGTTCACTTCTAGGATATTCATAGCTCATACCAAAGTCCTACATGTTTACTGAATATCCAGTGAACCAGTGCAGAGCCACGCACAATGCTGGGGATACACAAACAACCAAGGGACAGCCTTTAAGGGGCCAAAGTCCCAGAAGAAGAAACCAAGCTTAAACAGGATTCTCTAAGAAACTACGCTCCGGGGCTGGAGAGATGGCTCAGTGGTTGAGAGCAATGACTGCTCTTCCAGAGGTCCTGAGTTCAATTCCCAGCAACCACAATGGTGCCTCACAACCATCTGTAATGTGATCTGATGCCCTCTTCTGGTAATGGTGTACTCATAATACGTAAAATAAATAAATAAATCTTAAGAAAGAAAGAAAGAAAGAAAGAGAGAGAGAGAGAACCTAGGCTCCACTCAATAGGAACTTAAAAAAATCCTAAGACATAGCAACACAGTCAATACTTCTTTTAAATAAAGAACAGGGCTTAGGGAGGTCCTGAGTTAGTAAAGTGCCTTTTGTCCAAACACAGACTTGAGCTCCCTCTCCAGAACGACATAGAAGCTGGGGTGGGAGTACGCGGTTTATAACCCAGTGCTGGGCGTGGGATGGGGAAGGAACACGGGTCAGGGAGCTCACTTGCTGGCCAGTTTCAGATTCAGTCAAGACACTGTCACAATATAAGGTGGAGAGCAACAAGAAATACAGTTATCATTGTCCCCAGGCCCCCAGATGTACACAAGTTCATCTGTACCTGAATACAAGACTTCAACTCCCCATGGGGGGGAGGGAGGGGGGAGAAAAAGAGGGGGGAGAGAGAGGGAAGGAGAGAGAGAGAGAGAGAGAGAGAGAGAGGAAGGGGGGAGAAAAAGAGGGGAGAGGGAGGGGGAGTGGGAAGAAAGAGGGAGGGGGAAGGGAGGGGGGAGAGGGGGGAGGAGGGAGGAACTAGCAGGTGTTACCTGCAGTGGGGTTGCCTTCCTGAGCATTAATCCTCCCTCAGTGAGGTGCCCCCAGCTTAATGTGGTAAATCCCTTCTAGGGATGCCCAAGGCCTCACTACTCTTCACCTGATGTTGCTGAACTGGCCAGTCACTTCTACCACTTGGACCAAACCCAGCACTCGGATCCAAAAGATCCTGACGGACATTCAGAACAGCACTGTCTTGTGTCTGCGCATTTTGTGTGACCATGGAGCTCAAGTTAATGCCCAGGTAGACAACAGCAACAAACGCTCGCCCCTCCATCTGGTCCATATGGGACCTATCCAGTTCTCTCCTTTTTGGCTCAAAATGGTGCCCAGGTCAACGCTATCAATGAATCCAGCGTGATGCCCCTCCACCTGGCTGCAGACACACTGAACAAAAACATGATAGAGACACTCATTGCCTGTGGGCAACGTGAACTGTGCCATCTCGTCTACCGGAAACACAGCTCTGAAGCTGGCAGTGTGTACTGCATCCAGCAAAGCCGGCCGACTGCTGGCAGCGGGGGTGGGCGGCATCCGTCTGCTGCTAAATCACGGAGCCCAGGTCAATGCCCAGGACCACGAAGGCCAGACAGCTCTGCATGAGGCATGCTTTGGAGGCAGAGAAGTGATCATCAATCTCTTGCTGGAATTTGAGGCAAACGTTAACATTTTAACAAGACATGGGGAATCTCCGATTTATATGTATCTTCAGCGCAGTTCCAACACTAGGGATGTAACGCTTCTGGCCAGGCTACTTTACCACACTTATCCTTTAAGACTGAGCAATAAGCAAGGGATTCTACCGGCAGGAATCATGCTGCCGGAATTCCACCTCTTAAGGGAAACCCTAATAAAGTTATCAAAAAAACCTTTAACACTAGAGGCCATCTGTAAGAGAAACATCAGAAATGGTTATGGGGAGAAGTACAAACTCCACCTCAAGAAGCTGCTCCCGGAGGTGCTCTGGAACTCCATATACGGCATTTACGACTTCACCTACCTGTTGAAATGAGAACCCCATACTTCTGTGCCAGAGCCTCAGCAACTCAAACTATTTTTTCTGGCTAGACAGATACCAGAAAACACTTGGGACTTCACTTTACACTGCAACGCACAAACTACTGGTCCTTAATCCCTCCCAAAAATTAAAGTAACTTGCACATTAACTCTCATGGTCTTCTAAGTTTCATTTGATACCTTCCCATGATTTAATTCTGGCCTGAAAAGTGGACTAATTGCTTTAAGATGTGTCAGCCAAAAGAGAAAGTGCAATTTATCTTTCCTCAATGGTCTTTTAGGAAGTAAAGCTAAAACAGTTCCTATGGGGGTTTTGTTTGTTTATTTTGGTTTTGTGAGAGAAGATCTCACTATGTAGTTCACGCTAACCTCAAGTTAACTGATCCTCTTGTCTGCTGGATTTGCATTTTCATTTTGGTTTGGTCTGAGGGATTTGGGAGTTTGATTTTAGTTTAGGTCCTTGAGACACAACTCACTGCATGGCCCTGAGGACCTCTAGTGCTGGAATAGAAGATGTTTGCCAGATGGTCTGTCTGTCTGTTTGTTTGCCACCCCCACCCCTTCCCCCACAAGATTTCTCTTTGTGTAGCCCTGGCTGTCCTAGAACTTGCTCTGTAGACCAGGCTGGCCTTAAACTCACAGAGATCTACTTACCTCTGCTTTCCAAGTGCTGGGATTAACAGCAATGACCCCACTACCAAGCTTTTTTTTTCTTTTTACTTTTTTTTTAAGGTTAAAAAACAAACAAACAAAAAATAACCAAATAAACAAAAAAACAATTTCTTGGAAACATATTTTAACCAACGAGATATGACTTCTTCTATCAACACTGAGTATATTTACCATCACCAATTACATTAGAAAGCAATATACCTTACTATATTCATTAAGACATGTTCAAATGACCCCAAAATAACTGCTTTTAAATTCAATCTAAGGGCTTCTTGTTAAGTATTGAGTGAGAAGTTGCTTTGTGTGTGTGTGTGTGTGTGTCTGTGTGTGTGTGTATGTGTGTATATTTATATATACAGAGGCCAAATGTTGACAGTGGGCACCTTCCTCAATTATCATCCGGAATCCTCTTTTCTCTGCTTCCCTAGCACTGAGATTACAGGCTTATGCCACTGTACCTGACTGTTTAGGTAGAGTCTAGAGACTCAAGTCTTCATGCTGGCATGACAAGCATTTTACTGGCTGAGCCATTCTCCCAACCAGGAGTTCTGGACCTTTGGGGTGACAAGTTACATGACAGCAATGACAACCTCCTAAAGGATGAATGAAGGTATGTCACCTCACCGTACTCCATGAGCCCACATCCAATCATCCCATGAGACGCCATGTGTAGAAGTCTGCTTACCTTCAGATCTCTGTGGACGATGCCCATGTTATGTATGTAAAAGACACCTTCCACTAATTCTTGAAAAATTTTTGTTGCAACACTGGCCATAACATAGGGACCTGGAATTTTAAAAACAAATGGTTTCATGTCCCTACTTCTTTAAACTCATCAAACATTAACATCTAAATATTAGAAGTTCTCAACAAATTAACCTTTGTCTCTTAAACAGTCAAACATGCCAGAATGGCCTAAAACATAGAACTAAGGAGAAAGAATTATTTGTTATTAAAGAAAAACATCACAGACTGAAACCCAACACTGACACTGTGTTTCCAAAATGGTACCTCTAAGCGCGCAGCCAGACACACTATATTGACAACTTTCTAAGCAATGACCAGGAATTAAGTGGCTAAATTACAGCTATAGTCCTTTGACTCTTTTTATTTTTAAAGATTTATTTATTTATTATATGTAAGTACATTGTAGCTGTTTTTGGATACACCAGAAGAGGACATCTGATCTCATTACGGATGGTTGAGTCATCATGTGGTTGCTGGGAATTGAACTCAGGACCTTATGAAGAGCAGTCAGTGCTCTTAATCACTGGGCCATCTCTCCACCCCCCCACCCCCCCGGCTCTTAACATGCTGGAGTCTAAGGCTAATCTACTGCCCTAGCCCACCCTGGATTAAGACATTATTACCAAAAGGGCTGGGAGGGAGATAAATCTTTCCCAAGGCTTAAGTTTCTATCCATCGTTTGTCATATTTGCTAGAAATTACTGAGTAATGAGTGAAGTAAAAGCACAGGAGGAAAGAACAAAGTCATCTATTAATGTTTAGAAGTTAACTCAGTGGTTTTTAATGATTTAAGGCGCATCTGGCCTGAGGCCCACTGACTTCATGCTTCTCAGGCTAGTTATGAATGCAGCCTAACACATCTGTAGAAATCAATGTCATAAAACAATGTAAAAGATTAGAGACAGGAGAGCTGGCCCCACTTCTCACCAGCTACAACACTTCGAAGACTGGGCCTTGCACCTTGCTTGGGCAGCACAGTAGAGTTGGCCCCAGTGGTGGGGGCGAGGGTAAGTGGGTCCCAGGGTATGAGATCCCTGAGTGTGAGTGTGGGAAAGCCGGCCCTGCCACTCGTCTGCTGTGAGGTAGCATGGTCGAAGAGGTGATGCCTAATCCCTTGCCACCTACAGCAGTTAGCAGTTGGGAGAGCTGGCCCCAGGATCATGAGAGCAGGAGAGCTGGCCCTGCCTAGCTGTGACGCTCAGGAGAGTGGGCCCTGCACCTTGAGTGGGCAGCACAGTAGAGCTGGCTCTGGTAGTGTGGGCACAGGTGAGCTGGCCTGGAGGACTTGAGAGCTGATCTTTCTAGCTGCAGCATTGGGTGAGCTAACCCAAGCAGTGCAGGAGAGTTCTCCCCTGTGGTGTGGATACAGGAGGTGGGCTGACCAACTCAGCTACCACCCAGACCCAGATCCAGGGCTCTGAGTTGGCCCACCCCAACATCTACCCCATCTATGAGCTGCTGGAGCATGTGAAAGGGCCAGTCCTGCAGATCCATGACTGCAGGATCTCCATGACACAGGGCAACAAGAGGATATCCAGGAGGAGTCCCTGTGGGCATCTAGTATGGATAATGTAGCAGAAGTCAGAGGCCTCGAACAAGACCAATGACTCATTGCAATGAACATTTGCAAGTAAAGGTGTGGACAAAAGGTTATCCTGTGGGACACACCGTGACACACTATAATTTCCACAAGATGTTTTTTATACTTTTTTTTTTTTGTGACGGATGTTGCAAGGGTAGAGGGTGAATATGAAGGGATGGGGAGATGAGTGGGGAACTGGGGTGCATGATCTGAAACAGTCAATGAAAAATTAAAAAAAAAAAGTCAAGCTGGGCAAGGAGGTACATGTCTTTAATGCCAGCACTTGGAGGAATTAGAGACAGTTGAATCTCTGAGTTTGAGGCCAGCCTGGTCTCAGCTAAGGCTGTTACAAAGAGAAAGCTAAACTTGGATATCCTATACTAATACAAAAACTTCTTAAAAAAAAATAAAAAAAGGACATTCCCTAAGAAATTTACTAACAATAACAGGAGGAGGGGTTGTGGGTGGTTCAGCTCTTTACATTTTATTTATGTGTATATATATGTGTGTGTGTATGGATGGTATACATGTGTCAGCAGCAAGTGTGAAGGTCAGAGGACAACGTATGGAGTCAGTTTTCTCCTTCCACCAGGTGAGTCCAAGGGATCCAGCTCAGACTCTCAGACTTAGGACACAAACACCTTCATGCCCAGTAAACCACCTCACCAACCCTTTGTGTTGTTGAAGGTGGTCTCATATTGTAGCCCGGAACTCAGGACAACCTCCTATTTCAACCTCTTTAAGTCCCGGGACTTGAAGGTAGATCCTATTTCAACCTCTTTAAGTCCCGGGACTTGAAGGTAGATCCACCAACCATCCTGGCTACAGTAAGAGTTTAATAACCAGGCCAGGCATGGTTGGTATATGCCTGCAATCCCAACTATCATTCCTATAATTCCTCTGGATACTGGCAATTTCTCAGCTATCTCGTCTTTAAAGATGTTGTTTTGAAAGTATGTGTCAGGTGGGTACTTCGGACTCAGAGACAGGCACAGCTGTGGAATGTACTGGCCAGCTAACCTAGCCAAATCAGTAAGAAATAGTTTTAAAACTAAGGCGGGGAATGACTGAGAAACACCACCTCTAAAATGAACCTCTGGTCTCCACACGCAGGCAAATGAGCACACGCCCACACAAATATGTACATTTCACAAATATATACACCAAAAATTTCAATCCAAAATCAAGTGATTTAAATTCTGTCATATTGCTATTTAAAAACTGTCTTAGTTTCTTGTCCCACTGCCATCATAAAGGAACTCAAGGGAGAAAAGGCTTACTTCAGCTCCCAGTTCAAGGTTCTATGTGCTCTCTCGTCACAGGAACACTAACGTGGAAGGAGTTTGAAGGCACGGGTTATATACTCCACTCAGAGGCCAGTGAGTGACTACTCTCCTCAGCTCACTTTCACCCTCTCATACAGTCACCACCCAGGGAATGGTGCCTCCCACAGTGGGCAGGTCTCCCAGCTCAATGATCTAATCAACATAATCCCTTATAGCCATCCCCAGAGGCTAATCTAACCTATATAATCCCACACGGGTGTGTCAACCAAAATCCAGTGTGACTCCAGATCCTGTCAAGTTGAGAATTAACATCAACTAACATTTTATATCACAGACCAACTACTATCGCAGAGTTGGTCTTGAAAACCACTGAAGTATGGCTGGTACTTACAAGCAGCTTCATCCACACACTCCCGGCTCCGCTTGTTCCTCTCAGCTATCCAGTCCCACAGCGAGAGCTCACAAAGCTGCATCTGGATGTGCAACATCAGGTGGTACCGAACCTAGAGGACACACAGCATGTTCCCATCTGCCAAAGTCTCACGGGCTTCACTTGACAACACTCACTATAGGTCAAACACCATGACTGACTGCTGCCTAAAGTCTCCTAAAGGAGACTGATGAGCAGGGATCACAGTGCAGCCTGAGGCTGGAGTCGGGGCTCAGTGGGTAAAGTGCTTGCTTAGCACACAGGAAACCTTTCCTAAACTCCCCGGCACCACGTACACCAAGCAGGGAACATGCCTGTAATCTGGCACTCATGCGGTGGGAACAAAAGGGTCACAAGTTCAAGGTGACCCAACAGGTTAGAGCAAATTCAAGGGCAGGTGGCCTGGTAATACATGTCTTAAATGAAGTACGTCCTAGCATAAGGAAGCCCAGATCTGATGGTGGAAGTGTTTGTATGTGGCACTGAGGAAGTGAATCTGAAACTTAAGGTGTGTGCTTACAATGTAAACAGCTGATATTCGTCTTAGGGGTTTTCCCATGATACTAGGAACAGAACCTTGCAAGTGCTCTATGACGAAACTATATTGAGATAAAACATTACAGAATGGCTGTGTGGTATTCTACGACTGCCAGGATTCTCAAAGTATAGCTATGTGAGCTGGTGTGGGGGCATGAATGAGAATGGCCCCCACAGAATTGGATTACTTGGTGCTGGTTGGTGAAACTGTTTGGGAAGGATTAGGGAGCGTGGCTTGGAAGAGATGTGTTACTGAGAACAGGCTTTGTGGTTTTGAAAACCTATGCCATTCCTAGTTAGCCCTCTCTGCCTTGTGTTGGTGTTTTAAGATGTGAGCTCTCCGATGAAGTCTCACTGGGAACACAAACCCCTCCTAAGAGCAGACCCCTGCTCAGTAATAGATGGCAAACAAAACCCATGGCGTTTGCAGGGGTCTGTCTCGTGCTGCTGTGTTTGAGCACTGTTTGTCTGCTCGCTTACTGCTTCTGACAGGTCTCTCCTGACACCCCTAGCACTGCACACACCAATGACAGGTCTCTCCTGACACCCCCAGCACTGCACACACCAATGACAGGTCTCTCCTGACACCCCCAGCACTGCACACACCAATGACAGGTCTCTCCTGACACCCCCAGCACTGCACACACCAATGACAGGTCTCTCCTGACACCCCCAGCACTGCACACACCAATGACAGGTCTCTCCTGACACCCCCAGCACTGCACACACCAATGACAGGTCTCTCCTGACACCCCCAGCACTGCACACACCAATGACAGGTCTCTCCTGACACCCCCAGCACTGCACACACCAATGACAGGTCTCTCCTGACACCCCCAGCACTGCACACACCAATGACAGGTCTCTCCTGACACCCCCAGCACTGCACACACCAATGACAGGTCTCTCCTGATACCCCCAGCACTGCACACACCAATGACAGGTCTCTCCTGACACCCCCAGCACTGCACACACCAATGACAGGTCTCTCCTGCCATCCCCAGCACTGCACACACCAATGACAGGTCTCTCCTGACACCCCCAGCACTGCACACACCAATGACAGGTCTCTCCTGCCATCCCCAGCACTGCACGCCCAGCAGAGCACATGTCTGTAATCCTAGCACTTAGGTGGTGGAAACAAAATTTTATATAAATTCTGGGGATCAACTTCAGGTCAGGTTTATATGGCAAGCACTTTTCAACTGAGCTCTCTCCAGCCCCTAACAATGCAGATGAGTCTTATGAGCGTATCAGCAAACTTACCTCAGTAAAAGGATGCTGACAACTGACCGGATAATCTTACAGGAATCACCAAAAGCCACACTCCAAAAACAGAAATGTGTTCTGCATGAATGTATGTATGTATTTATAATATGTTGTTAATACATACCAGAAATGGGTGGTGAATGAAGCTTCCAGCACAGAGAATATCTAGGGGGTACAGTGACCCCATGGGAAGGCCAGTACAAGGTTAAAAGGAGCTAACGAAGGGGTGAGGAAGGCTAACTTCAACGGCCTTACAGCAGACCCGGGGATGGGCTAGGAGAGCACTTACTAGCATACGCAAAGCCCCAGATTTGATTCTCAGAACTGTGTAAGCCGAGTGTGGTAATTCCAGCACTGTAGAGGCAGATGACGGAGGATCACAAGTCCAATTACACAACTATGTAGTCACCTTTGACCTCGCAGTTCATTCCAGGTCAGCCTGGTCTATATTAAACCCCGTGTGGGGGGGGGAAAAGAAACCCAAACTTGAAAAATACCATACAGCTAAAGGAACCGCACTGAGTCCATGAGACTAAACAGAAGAAAACCACGTGGAAAGATGAAGCAGCAGGAAGGATGCTAGCTGAGGAAGAAGGGAAGCCACACAAAGTCAAACCCCTTACACAGCTGTGGGATCTGGGAAAGCACTCTACCTCTGTCGGCCCCAGCAGGTTCAAGTTGCCCTCAGAAGACTCATCTGTGGATGTAAAATTCTCTTCCAGTTCTGAGCTATGCCCCAGCGGCAGCTGATGCTTGACAACTGGCCTGACAGGCAAGTCAGTCAAGCCATCTTCTTGGAGCTCAATGGACGATTCACTTTCACTGCTGTTTCTGATCACTAAGTTGGCTGTGTAGCTCACCAAGTTATTATTCTCATTTTTAACGCCAGACTCCCCAAAAGGTTTTTCTTTTTCTGGGGTGAGTTCAGCAAAGATAATGGAAGAACTGCTTTCCTTATCTTTAACACCACCTTGGTCTCTAGAAGTGAAACACAGTAACACAGAAGTGAGCATAAGTAACAAGAGTATCTGAACTTGAGTGTAAGTAATAAGAGTATCTGAACTTGAGCGTAAGTTAACAAGAGTATCTGAACTGCTCTTTCAAGCCTGGGCAAAGCTTACAAACCTCTAAGTAGCACAGGCAGGCCTTTTTGGCACATGTCTGTAACCTCAGCACCCCAGTGTCAATTAGGAGGCAAAGGCAGGAGGATCAGTAGTTCCTCAGCTACAAAGCAAGGTCTAGGCAAGCCTAGGCTACATGAGAAACCGTCTTAAATTTAAAAAAAGAATATCAAACCTGTCTAGCATTAGAATATTGACAGAGGGCCAGAAATCTGTAATCCCAAGACCCAGGAAGCAGAGGTGGGAGAACTGTCAAAATTGAAGCTAGCCTGGGCTACAAATTAAATTAAAGACAGTTTGAGCTGCACAGCAAGACCCTGTACCGAGTAAGTCAGTTAGAGTAAATACTAGCAAGTATGACAGGAGAAAATCACAGCATTTTGTAAGGAAAATAAGCAAAATGACAAAAGGCTAGGAAAAGAAACAAGCAGCACGGGAGTCCACCTCCCCCTGAAGGTCCAAGCACCAAAAGGCAAAAGGAAGTCCCTGCTGGTGACAGAAGACAATGAGAACTGTGCGCAGGTCACAGCAGCCCACATACCTGTCCCCTTCATGCTCTGACAGTACTTCGAGAGAGGGCAGTTGAATGGGAACTCTGTCTGCCAAACAGAAATAGACCCATATATCAGCAAGCAGCCATGACTTTCAATAGACAGTCAAATTCAGAGCTAAAATATACAGACTGCGCCAAGGGAAGCTGCACATCGAAAGGGACAGGCCACGTCTGAGAGATGGGGACTCCAGGAACTGCAGAGACAGAGCTGCAAGCAGCAGGACCACCGAGGGTTCTAGAGATCTGATAGTAAACACTGGCTTTGAGGTTGCTCCTGGACTCAGCCTTAGATCTGCCGTAGTGAAAAGCAACTCCAGGCAAGCTGGGAGCAAGCCGAGGCTGGAGCTCTTGCTCACTCTCAGAGGACCCTGGGTTCAGTTCCCAGCACTCACATGAAGAAGCTTACAAACACCTGCAACTCCAGTTCCTGAACATCTGAAGCCCTCTTTGGACTTCCATTGGCATCTGTACCCAAATGGTGTACACACACACACACACACACACACACACACACACACCACTCATAAAATAAATCTTTAGAGTAAACAAACTAATAAACTTGATCAAACTGAAATTTGAATTCCATATAATTTTTTTTCATAAAATACTCTTCTACAGATTGTCTCCATCTGTGTGTACGTCTATGTGGTGAGTTTGGGCTTTCCTTGGGTGTACGCGCCTCTGCATGTGTGGTCCACATGCCTAGGAGGAGAGACGCTGGTGTCTTGTCTTCCCCACTCTTTACCTCACTTTCTGAGACAAAGTCTCTCTTTGTACCTGGAGCTCATCAACATGACGATGCTGGCTAGATGTCGAGCTCCAGGGGTCCCCAGGGCTAGGACTGGGGGTGCTTCTTACAGGGATGCTAAGGATCCAAACTCAGGTCTCCAGCTTACAGGGCAGACATTTTACCAACTGAACCATTTCCCAGCCCCTCCTTCTGACTATTTAAACATGAAAAACCAGAGGCTAGGGATACAGCACAACCAGAGACCGCTTGCCTCGCATGTACAAGGTTCTACACCCAATCCTCAGCACTCACAAAAGACAAAACTAAAAAGAAATGAAAGCTGTGTGTACAAGCACAGGCTTGTAATCTCAGCCCTCAGGAGCCTGAGACAAGATATGTGCATTTTCAGCTTGTATATACAAGGGCAGGACATATTTGGCTGGAGTAGAAGCTTATTAGATACTCATGTACAGACTGGCTACACACAGAGGAAGACGGGGACAAAGCACTTCAGATTTGGGACATTTCCCCCTAGAATGTGCATGTTCAGAATACCAGAGGTCTCCCCAACCCAAAACAACAAAAGGTTCAAATATCCAAACAATTGTGTGCTTTTATGAGGCTCTGAAAGTTTTGGATGTGACAATGTTTCAGATTCTCTTTTGAGACTCTCTTTTCAGATTATTAGACTAGGAATGATTGACTTGTGTCAATCAAACAAAAACTATTTCCCTTAGCCAGGCATGATGTCTCATGCCAGTAACCTTAGCACTCTGGAGGAACAGGCAGAAGGAACTGCAGCAAGTTTGAGGCCAGCGGGGAGAGAAGAGCAGGGCAGCCAGACATCTCTAGGACACTAAGGACATCCCCACATGCAGAAACATACACAGACACATAATTAAAAGTAAACAAGCTAGGCAGCTAGGTGTGGTGGCACACGCCTTTAATCCCAGCACTGGGGAGGCAGAGGCAGGAGGATTTCTGAGTTCGAGGCCAGCCTGGTCTACAAAGTGAGTTCCAGGACAGCCAGGGCTGTACAGAGAAACCCTGTCTCAAAAAACAAAAAACAAAACCTTAAAAAAAATTTTTAAGATGTATTTACTTATTTTATGTACATGAGTTCTCTGTGGCTGTCTTCAGACACACCAAAAGAAGGCATTGGATCCCATTACAGATGGTTGTCAGGCACCATGTAGTTGCTGGGATTTGAACTCAGGACCTCTGGAAGAGCAGTCAGTGCTCCTAACCGCTGAGCCATCTCTCTAGCCCCAAACTTTCTTTTAAAAAGAGTTGAGCACGGTGACACAACCTTTACTCCCAGAACTCAGGAAGCAGAAGCAAGCAGACCTCTGAGTTCAAGACCAGCCAGGTCTGCATAGAGAATGCCAGGACAGGTTATCTAGAGAGACCCTGTGTCAAAAACAACCCCCTCCCAAAGCAAATAAATGAAATACAAAGCAGCTCACCCTGTGGCTGCAGGACATGAACGTGTTCTATCCATGCAGTGTGATAGCCAACGATATTGGGGTGCTGGAGACCCGCCAGGACCTTCACTTCCCGTAGCACCTAAACAAAAGGGATACACATGTTTTTAACCGACAATTTGTTCTCCAATACTACTTGCCCTAGAAGATTCTTAAAGAGGAATCGGAACTCCACAGATAACAGGGATGCTCCTGGGAAAGACAAAGAGCAACTGTTTGTTGTGGCTGTTATTTCTGAGACAGGATCGATCTCTCTATGGTACTGGCTGTCCTGGACCTCGGTATGTAGACCAGGCTGACTCTGAACTCACAGACGTCCCCGTCTCTGCCTCTCAACTGCTGGGATTGAAGGCATGCACCATCGTGCCCGGGCAGATGGCAAGAGTTCCAGCAACTCTACACTTCCTTGGTTTTGAAAGTTCCCTTGATTCCTGTACCCCTCCCCACCAGGAGAGACCCACACTGTCACCCTCCTAGTGCTTTATGGCTTTTGTCTTCTTTCCTTTTTAAATGCTGCTGAGAATGTCCATGCTAGATAACCTCTCTACCCCTGAGCAGCATCTCCAGCCCTGGCAGTGGAGTGGCTTTTGTTTGTTTCTGTGTTTGATTTGATAGTGTCTCCTGCTCAGCATTCCGGGTGCAGAGATCATAGTTGGGACGTGATGGATTTGTCACTGTTATTTAAACAATCAAAGACACAGTGACCTGGAGGAGAAGGGAATTTATCCAGCACCACACAGCATGTCAGTATGAGATGGGCCTATACTGGCTCATCCTTTTACCTAACAGGTTGTAGAGTATGATAACCAAGTACTTAAATAATTTCTCACCAGTGCTCAGAAGGTTGAATCTAGTCCCTGGAATCCACATGGTAGAAGGAAAACCAACACCCACAAGTTGTTCTCTGACCTTCACACAGACACTGTGGGCACACATGCACGCACAGACATGTATACAGCCTGTCCCATGACTTTAGTCCCAGCATTTATGAGGCAGAGGCATTTAGAGTCTGAGGCCAGCCTGGTCTACATTGTTAAACATAATCTCAAAATAATATAAATATATAAAATAAAATAGAAAAATCAGGACTTTAAAGAAAAATTATATGAAATAAAAATTAGTTTTCATATTTTCTATATCTATTAATACAACCTACTACTTAACAATTATATACATATAAATACAGATCTACCTCTTTCAAAACAAATCAACATGTTTAGTTTTACCCCCTGAAACTCCCTCCTGTGCTGCCCCTGCACTATGGTAGAGCCTTGAGCCTTTCACACTGGGGCACGCACACACTCACGCACACACACTCTGCAACATGTCCCCAGCCTTCCTTCTACTTTTTGAGAAAGTTTCTAAGTTGCCCAGCCTTGAACTTACTCTGAAGCTCTAGTAAACCTTGAATTTCAATTCTCCAGCTTCACCCTGAGAAGTGGAATTACACACCTGACTCACCACGTACACCCCCCCCACCGCACACAACCCCCCCCCCCTTTTGTGGAACAATGAGGTTTTATTATATAGCCTTGGATAGTCTCAAGTGATCATCCCCAGTAACTTTTTTTTTTTTTTGGTTTTTCGAGACCTGGCTGTCCTGGAACTCGCTCTGTAGACCAGGCTGGCCTTGAACTAAGAAATCTGCCTGCCTCTGCCCCCTAAGTGCTAGGATTAAAGGGGTGCGCCACCACCGCCCGGCTCATCCCCAGTAATTTAAGATTACTGGTGACGGTAGCAAGTTCAGCTCAAATCATATTATCTTTATTATTTTTTTTTTGTGGGGGTGACTTTTATGATGGGCTCTGATATAACCCAGTGTAGCCTGCAAGTTGCTCCATACCAGAGGCAGACCTTGAACTGATCCTCCTACTATAGGGCTCTAACAGACCCAGGTTCTGCATTCATGGCCCTGGCACACCTTGCCCTTCCCGATTCCTTCTCCCTTGTGAATCAGAGATTACTAGCCATCACGGTCTGTTCCCTATTTGAACACTTTCTTATGCCAGACTCATTCCTGAGGCTGACCACCAAGGTCCAGCAATCGAGAGCCCCCTTTGGATCACCTGATTAACACGCCCAATCAGAACACACCACCACAAGCTAGCCCATTCTAACACAGCCCTCCCGTCCCCTCCCCTTACAAATGACACCTGCAAGACCATGTGCTGCGGTTTCCTGCCTGAGTCAGAGGGCAGCCACTTTGACTTTTCTTCCCTGCTTCATAAAAGTCTCTGTGAAAATAGATGTTTGGGTGTGGTCTGTGCCTAATCCAGGGTCTGGGGGGGAGTCTCCCACTGTGTGGGGGCCCCTTTCACCTCCCTCCACATCTCACCACCATGCCAGGCCCAGCTCAGATCACTTTCTAAAACCCTTCCTTCCTTCAGGGTTAGGGAGACAGAGAGCCTGGACAGTCAGGTGCTCAATTTGCCAGGTGCCAAATTTGAGAACTTGAGGTTGAGGGTTGGAAAAAAGACTCGGCATGTCACATCTGGTGTTCCTGTAACCCTAACACTGAGGAGGCTGAGATGAGGACCCTTGTGGGTCACTGGTCACCCAGTCCTGCAGCCCCAGTGCATGAGAGACCCGTCTGTAAAACCAAGGTGGACGGTACCTAAGGAATATCACTCCCAAGCATGCAGTGTCCGCATCCTCACACATAACTCCACGGCATATGCACCTGCTCACACACCCATCCAGAGTCCTACCTTCATACAATCTGTTTTAGTTGCGCTCTTAATCAGAATTTTCTTAATTGCATAATGCTGACCATCTAATTTGTTCCGGACCTAAACAAAAAAAAAAAACAGAAGAAAAGAAAAAGTATTAAATTCCATCGAATGCAACTGACTAAAGGAATTTATCTCGTGTGAGCTTTGGAACCCAAACCAACGAGAGAGATCAAATTAAGCTAAAGCCATCTTCCTACAAGAAGGAAAGCCAGCCCTAGTCTTCTGGACCAGAAGCTTTGCAAACAAAACTATTTCCAATCCCAGTGGCTCCCAGCCTGAAAAAGAGGAATGCTAGAAAGTTCTACATACAACCTCAAACACAGAAACATGGTTATTTTTAGTAGCATGTTTTTTTATTTTATTCTTTTTGAGACCAGGTCTCAAGTAGCCCAGGCTGGTCTCAAACTCACTATGTAGCCAAGGATGACTCTGAACCTGTGATCGTCCTGACTCCAGTTCCCACAGGCATGCAACCCTATGGATCTGAGTCACGGTGGGATCAGGGCCAGGACTATGGAGAAGCCAGGCAAGAATCAACCAGCTGAGCCGGGCGGTGGTGGCGCACGCCTTTAATCCTAGCACTTGGGAGGCAGAGGCAGGTGGATTTCTGAGTTCGAGGCCAGCCTGGTCTACAGAGCGAGTTCCAGGACAGCCAGGGCTACACAGAGAAACCCTGTCTCGAAAAACCAAAAAAAAAAAAAAAATGAGAAGAATCAACCAGCTGAGGCAGAGCTGGAACACAGCCTCCAGAACATGGTTTTTAAGTCTCAGCTTAAAGTCTGAGTAATTTCTCATTGTTCTCCTGAAAATCTTTAAACTACAGATTGAAAATACTAGGTTAAAAGTATCTTCAATTCCATTTTTATTAAGTTTTTTCTTTGGTGTCGTCACACTTGAACAAACACAAGTCGCTGTCACCTCACACCCTTGTAATCAATCCCCTTTCCTCCCTGCAACTCCATTTCCTACATTCAACTCTTTTTAATCACGTGTTTGTGCATTCTTTCTTTGTTTGTTTTAGACAAGATCTCACCATGCAGTCCTGGCTGGGCTGGCATTTGCTCTGTAGACCAGGCTGGCCTCCAGTTCTCAGATCCACCTGCTTCTGCCATCCTAGGACTATAATTAAGACGTGTGCCACCATGCCAAACTTACAACACATTTTTAATGACCCAAAGCTACAGAATAAAAACTAAAAGTTTCTAGAACTACCTAAAAAAAATTACCAATATGGTTAAGAAAAAATTAAAACCCATCAACTGCCTGTAAATGATAAACGGAAATAAAAACGTGATTTTGGGACTCTCTGGGTACTTCTAATCATAATAATGAAACAATTTCTCAAGATGCACCCATTTATAGCATAATAGGTCAAGGCAAGCAAACAGAGCAAGGAAACAAGACCTTGTAAACTCTTCCATAGCCTCCTTTCCCTAAGATGGCGAGCTCTTCAAATTCATTTAAGTAGCGTGAAGTTTGTGCTTCGAAAGCTATCTCCCTGGATCTGAAAGTTAAGCACAAACAGGCCATCAGTATTAAGATGTGACAATCGAAGGCATGCACTGGGTCCCAACCTGCTGAGACTCATTCATCAGAACTGCAAGGCAGAAAGAATCAGCTATAAGCAAATCTCTAATTTCCTATGGGAGGAAAATGGCTAGGTAAATAAAGA
Organism: Tokudaia tokunoshimensis; assembly: GCA_036184795.1. NCBI lineage: Eukaryota > Metazoa > Chordata > Mammalia > Rodentia > Muridae > Tokudaia > Tokudaia tokunoshimensis. Next base: position 33,912,263 of record BTHU01000006.1, on the reverse strand, counting down.
ACATAGTAAGAATAGCAAGAGGGCTCATTAATGGTAGTAATTAGCGTTCCAGTAGAAAGCAGCAAGGATGCTTTATCTACAGTAGAAACAAGACAGAAGATGTAATTAGCGTGAGGAATTAGGCAAGCTTTTCCCTTCCTTCTGAGCGACAGGGTCTCCTGCAGCCAGAGCTGACTGACCCTTAGACTTCTGAACCTGCTGCTATTACCTCCTAAGTGCTGACGCTACAGTTGTGCACAACCATCACCTAGTTTGACTTAAAGTTCTTGTTTTAGTGGTTTGGGGGTAGGGGGTAGCTGGGAATTTGAGACAAGATCTTACTCTGGAGGCCACCAGGCTTCCTGGAAATCAGGAAGGTCAAGGCTGGCCTTCAACACGTGGCGAGCCTCCGATTTCTGTTTGCTGTGCGCTGAGATTCCAGTTGTACCCTACCATACAACTCCCAACCTTAAACTCCTGAATGATGCTGGTTTCTTACAGGCTTTTAGGAGTTTGTGAATAAGGTCAAAGGCCAATGGCGGTCTCCTAAAAGAAGTATCAGTGAGGGCTGGAGAGATGGCTCAGTGGTTAAGAGCACTGACTGCTCTTCTGAATGTCCCGAGTTCAAATCCCAGCAACCACATGGTGGCTCACAACCATCCGCAATGAGATCTGATGCCCTCTTCTGGTGTGTCTGAAGACAGCTACAGTTTACTTACATATAATAAATAAATAAATCTTTAAAAAAAATTATAAAAAAAAAAGAAGTATCAGTGAATGGTGGGGTTTGCTGGACATGATTGTACATGACTATAATCCCAACAGGAGGATCTCCAGTAGAAAGACAGTTTGGGTTGCACAAAGACTTTTGAGTCAAAAAAAAAACAAAAACAAAAAACAAAAACAAAAAAAAAACCCTCAAAACCAAACCAAACCAAGAAGAGGGCTGTGGTGAAGGCTCTGTGGAGAAAGCATTCGCTGCCTGTGATCATGAACGCTGTAGTGCAGAGCCTGGGGCCAACATAAATTCCTGCCCAGCATGGCGGCCCACCTGCAATTTCGGCAATAGAGAGGAAGAAACAAGAGAGCCTAGTGGAAGAGAGCCGGCTACACTAAACAAATCAGAAACCTTCTCGTGCAGCAAGACTTTGTACCTCAATATGTAACGGGAAGCAAGATGAAGAAAAACAGCTTTTATCAACCTCTAGCCTCAAGTGCCATGGCACAGGGATGCATGCAAATATATACACTCAAACTTAAAGAGAGAGAGGGGGGGGGAGAGGGAAAGGGAGAGGAAGTGGGGGAGAGGACACCAAATATAATGGCTTTATGCCTGCAATCTCAGCACTTAGAAAGTGTGCAAATATAATACACTCAGACACAAAGAGAGAGAAAGACTCTATGCCTGCAGTCTCAGCACTTAAGAGAGTGGAGGCTGGAGGACCAACAATTTAAGACAGTCTCAGCTACACGGCAAACATGAAAACAGTCCCTGCTACATGAGATCCTGTCACAACCAAACAAAGAAGGGAAGAGGCAAGCTGATAAGAATTCGCACGCAGTGGGGAACATGAGAAGCAAGGAAACAGAGCAGTGCAAGGTGTGGGCCACAGGTTCTATCCTTCCCTAGAGCAGACAGGCATGGCGGCAGGAAAGGCCTGTAGTCCAGCACTCTGGACAGGAGCATGGGGAGAGTGCTAACCTCCAGGCCAGACTGGGCTACACAGCAAGACACAAAGAATCAAAACGCAAAGAAGAAGGGAGTAATTTTTATAAACTCATTTTCTTTTAATTATCTGAGTCAATGAAAAAGCATCAAATACATACCTGATTTTCTGCATGTAAGAATTATCTTGACAAGGATCCTAAAACCAAAATATTGTCTTTAAGAACCACTTGAAACATTTGGAGAACAAGGAATCAAACTCAACATCCTAATAACCCAAACCACAGTCTAGCACTTTACTTAGTTACTAGGGCTTTTGCAAAACAGATTTCACTATGTAGCAGAACTTGGCCTTAGACTCATAACCCCGCCTGAACTTGCTCGGTACCTGAATTACAAATGTGAGCCCTTACATAAGGATGATAATAGCTTTCTGTTATTTGGTTTGTTTTTTGATACAGGGTGTTGATGCAGCCTTGGCTAGCCTAGAACTCACCACATAGACCAAGATAGTCTCAAACTTGCAGCTATCCTGTTTGTCTCTGTCTGAGTGCTAGGATTATAGGATTAAACCATGTGCCCAGCTAAAGAATAACATTATAATATTACTTAATAGTTCATGATTTTAAATTATTTCTGAGCTGAGAATTGATCTGCAAGGAGCTCCATGAGCAAAAACTGACTTCCCTTCAAAAGTCTCTGTAGACATTGACTCCTCCCACCACCACTGCTACCACCCCTTTGGAGCCTTCTTCCTGCCAGTCCCCTGCCCTTGATTCTCTCCACCTCCTTCCAGCACAGGGTCAGCTGTGAACCTGTTAAAATGTTCTTATGCTCCAAATCCTGCAATGTTTCCTGTGTCCACTCTGGGTAAAACCAAGTTCATTGAAATGGTCTCAAGATCATGTTTGTTATCCCAGCACTTAGGGGGCTTAGATCGGAGGTAGAGAGAGCTGAGGCCAGCATGGGCTGCAGAGTTCGAGAACTGCCTGGGCTACAGTGTGAGACTCTCAAGAAAGTAAAGTCAGAGCAGTAGGTAAGAGGGCCCAGCCTGCGGCTCCTGTAGCAGACACCGCTGAGAAGGAAGCGGGAGGCGGGGGCAACCCCACACCCCAGGGTCCTCCCCACCCTCTGTTACTCCTCCCCTTTACCTGCTCCGTCTAAATTCGAGGCAGCCTGGCAAAACTGAGTAGCACACTACCACCAGCACATGCTCATCAATGGGCACCGGCCAAGTCCAGGCCCGTGGCTCTGCCTGGAACACTTCACCTCCAGGCCCCTGCGGTTAACTCTCTCTCAGCCATGGATGTGACCACGGTTTCTCAGTGAGGCCCGGGTGGCCATGTTACAGGAAGTCACAAGCCCCTCCCAACATTCCCTATCCCCCTTCATTACCTGTGTGCCTCCCCGCGTCTGTTCTAACTTTCCCTACTGTTTACTGCCCCCTGCATCAGAACATAAGCTTCATGGGGGTTTAAACTTTATCTATTTTCTTTCCTTTCCCCTCAGCACCCATAAAATAGTATAGCATAGTAAATATTAGTAACAATTAATATTGTCAACTTGACCAAGTTTCTATTTTTAAGAACTATTCATATAATTAAAATTAAGTAATGCTTTAAAAATTATATTTCTCGCCGGGCGGTGGTGGCGCACGCCTTTAATCCCAGCACTTGGGAGGCAGAGGCAGGAGGATTTCTGAGTTCGAGGCCAGCCTGGTCTACAAAGTGAGTTCCAGGACAGCCAGGGCTACACAGAGAAATCCTGTCTCAAAAAAACCAAAAAAAAAAAAATTATATTTCTCTTTTTTTATTTCTTTTTCCTTTTTTTTTTTAGTGCTGGGGATAGTACCTACAGCACAAAGCGCACTAGCAAATCCCCTGCCTCTAAGCCTCACAAAACACGGAAAACACAGGGTTCTTTTCTCTTTCTTTCTTTTCTCTTTTTTCTTAATGTATTTCATATGTATCACTGTTTTTGCCTACATGCACTGACCTCATTCGGTGCCTGGTGCCCATGGAGGTCACTCCACAGAGTCACCAATGGTTGTGAGCCACCCTGTAGGATCTAGGAACCAAACTTGGGCCCCATGCAAGTGCTCATAACCCCTGAGCTATCTCTTCAGCTCCCACATATGGTTCTTCTAAGGTTCAAATGTACTTGTCATACAAAGTACACATTGTAGGGCTTACCTGACGAACTCTCTCTCTGGCAGACCTCATCAAATGAGTGATGGCTCTGTTGTGGTGGAGCCTCAGAGAACTAAACTCATCACTGCAAGTAAAGGAAGAGAGCAGCCCCATCTTGATAAACGTCTGGCACAGTACTATAAGGAAAAAAAAACACCATGATAAGCTATTATCAGAAAACTGACAACAGGCGGGACAAGATGAGCAAACCTGTAACCCCAGCATGCAGGACACTAAAAGGATCCTGAGTCCAAGGTCACCTATCAGCTGCCCAGCAAGTTTAAGGCTAGTCTGGGCTAAATGAGACCTTGACTCAAAAAGGGAGTGGGACATAGTAGATGGACATAGAGATTGTATACCGGGTGCGTCAATAATAGGTGCTTCTGTAGAGATATCCTTAATTAAAATAAAGAAATACAGACAGGGTGAAGTGTGGTGGTTCACACTATACCAGAAATGAAGAGGAAGAGAAAAACCAAGATGGAGAAAGAAAACAGGGAGACAGGGAGAAATCAGGAAAAACAGGGAAAAGACAGGAAAAGGTACAAAAAAGAAATAAGGAGGGTGTGGTAGTGCACATCACTAACACCATCAATCAAGAGGCAGGGGCAGGAGGATCTCTGTATGAGGCCATCATGGTCTGCATAGTGAGTTCCAGGCCAGCCAGGGCTACACAGAGAAACCATGTGTCGTGCGGGAGGGTGGGGGTGGGGATGGGGTGGAGGAGAAAGTGTTAGAGGCAGAGGAGGAGGAAGAGGAGGAAGAAGACAAAGAAGATGAAGAAAAAAAAAAAGAAAAATAAGGACTGCAGAGCTGGCTCAGTGGTTAAGAGCACTGGCTGCTCTTCCAGAGGACTTGGGTTCGATTCCCGGCACCCACAAGGAGGCTCACAAATCATCTGTAATTCCAGGAGATCCAACGAGTTACACAGATATATGTGCAGGCAAAAGCCTATACACATAAAATAATTTATCTTTAAAGGAAAGAAAGAAGAGAGCGCAAAGAACAAGGAGACGGGAGAGAGAGGAGAAGAGGAGAGGAGAGGAGAGGAGAGGAGAGGAGAGAGGAAAAAGTGGAGAAAGAAAGGAGAGCGAGAAAAGAGGCAGTAGATGGAGAAGAGAGAGAGGAGGGCAGGGAGAGGGAAGGGTAAGGAAGAGGACAGGAGATCAAAAGGAGCACCAATAGGGCTGAGGCGGTACCTCTGCGGTAACGCCAGGCAAGTGTGAAGCCCTGGGCTGAGGCCCAGCACTACCAGAAGAAAACAAACCAAAAAGGCATGCACATAAAACCTACGGAGGACTGGTTAGAATGTCTGCCTCGAATTCCTGAAGCCTGGGGTTAGAACACTGGATCAACTGGGTGTGGAGCACACCGGCTGCACCCCAGTACTCGGGAGGTAGAGGCAGGAGGAATTCAAGGTCAGCCTCTGATACATAGAGTCTGTGGCTAGCCTGGGCTTCCAAAGACAAAAACCTAGGTCAGATTTAAAGATGTGTCTCAATGCTTTCCTAAGAGAGGCGAGGCCCCGAGTTTAATCCGCAACACTTTCAAAACAGAGAAACCAGAACGAGGCTTAGCTGCCCACCAGTCAGAGGCCTAAGAGGCCTCGAGAATTATATGAATATCACATTACTGCTGCAAAACAATTTAATTTATGAATCACATGCAGTTTTATACTTAGAAGAAATTACAAAGGAAAACTGAAAAGAATTTAAGTGTGGGAAATCACCCACACCTCTTCTGCATGAAATTGCTATGCACCAGCTGCTTCTCAGACCCACAGCATTAAAGGAAGTGCTTTCTCCAAGCTCCTTAACAATACCTACTTATTCCTCTTACTCACGTTTAAACACCTCTTTTGAGTGGAGCGGGTTTGGCTCATGCACATGGCTCAAGTGCTCCAGCAAGGAGACGAGCAATAGCTGGTTCGCCACTAGGAAAGGGAACGCGGGCTGCTGCAGGGGCTCTTTTAACACTTGGAGCTCCGCTGGGACGTCGGACTCTAGAAACAAGAAAAGGGAAAGACATTACCAGTAAGTATGTCTCACGATGACAACATAGCAGGTTCTAATTAAGACAACACAAATAATGGGACAGAAGTGTTGCAATATGCGCGGGGGGGGAGGGGGGAAAGAGAGAGAGAGAGAAAGAGAGAGAGAGAGAGAGAGAGAGAGAGAGAGAGAGAGAGAGAGAGAGAGAGAGACACGGAGACGGATATCCAGATGGCTTCAGACATATTTCTGGTGTTCTGGAGAGGTTAAAATATTGGGATAAGACTTTATCATTATAAATTGGCATTATGTAATTGGGAGTTTTATATACATAAAGATATTTGGTTAAATATTTAAGTTTAAGAGTCATGCTCTACCAGGTATTTGGGTGCAGAGTGGGAGCATGGGACTCCTGCTGTTTACAGAGTCTATGGCGGAGAAGAAACACAGCTGGGGTGCTGTGAGAGCTAGCTGGGAAAGATTGGCGGTGACAGTGAGAGCTGCCCTGAGCTAGACCCGCCGGGACTTGGTGCAGATGCCTGGCGGGCGGTACTCTTTATTAATTATTACCTACTACACAGAAGGGGATTGACCCGGTCAGAGTGGTCACTATGAGTGAGCTTAAGAGAGGTTTTCTGTGATTGGGGAGATGGCTCAGTGGATGTGCATACCACGTGGCATCAGGCTGACATCCCCAGCACCCACAGAGAAGTCAGCAGGCGTGGCCACCGCCCTGTAATCCCAGTGCCTCTGATAGGATGTAGGGGATTCCTGTAGAAAGCTATCTAACTAGACTAGCCAACTCTGCAAGTTCCAGGTTCTGTGAAAGACCACACTTCAGCGAAGACAGAGGAGAGCATTTGAGGAAGACTGCTGATATCTGTACCCACACACATCTGAACACAAACACACACAAACATACACACCACACATGTATAGACATTTATAAAAAGGTAAGACTTGGGGCTGGACAGATGGCTCAGCAGTTAAGAGCACTGACTGCTCTTCTGAAGGTCCTAAGTTCAAATCCCAGCAACCACATGGTGGCTCACAACCATTTGTAATGAGACCTGATGTCCTCTTCTGGAGTGTCTGAAGACAGCTACAGTGTACTCACATATAATAAATAAATAAATCAAAAAAAAAAAAAGTAAGACTTTTCTGGAGGTAAACTTGAGTTGAAGCTGGAAGCTGGAGGACCAGCATGGCCTCAAACTTAAAGCAATCCTCCTGCCTCTGTCTCCAATGCTGGATGACAAGCTAGTGCCATCATGACCTTCAGGCTTCCTTATACTCATTATTTCTCTTTTCTGCAATAAGAAAAGTCTTTTTTTTCAGGTCTTTTCTTGGGCGTTGGGGGTAAGGACAGATTAACGCTAGGGTCACCAACATGACAGGCAAGAACTCTTACTGCTGAGCTACAGCCCAGATAAAAAAATTCTACTCTTTAATATAAAAAACAAGTAATAATCAAATCAATATTTAAGAAATTAAGAAATGGGGGCTGGCGGTATGGCTCAGTGGTTAAGAGCCCTGACTGCTCTTCCAGAGGTGCTGAGTTCAATTCCCAGCACCCACATGGTGGCTCACAACCATCTGCAACGGGGTCCAGTGCTCTCTTCTGGTGTGTCTGAAGACAGTGACAGCATCCTCACATACATAAAATAACTAAATCTTAAAAAAAAAAGGGTAAGACACGAAGTTAAAATGGGGTGAGGAGTGGGGGTGGGGTGTGGACCTCAGGGGAGTTAAGGAGGAATAGGAAGTGAATCCAATCAAAATGCAGTGCATAAATATGAATTTCTAAAAAAAAAAGTGTATATATATATATATACACACACACTTTTTAAAAAAAAAAAAAAGAACTTAAGAAATGGCTGAGGATCTGGCTTAGTTGGAAGAGTCCTTGCCTAGTGTGCACGAAGCCCTGGGTTCCACTCCCCTAAAACCAGGCACAGTCAACAGAAGTGCCTGTGATTCCAGCAACAGGAAGGGAGAGGCAAGAGGATCATAAAGCTTAAGCTTATCCTTGGCTACATAACAAATTAAAACTCTAATGCTAACAAAATACTATAAAATAAATTAAGATGACGACAACTTTTAAAAGGCCGGTACAGGCTAGTGGACGGGCTCAGCAGTTAAGAATGCACACCCCTGCAGAGGAGGGAGATTCAGCTCCTAGCGCCCGCACCAGGGGACTCAGAAATCCAGCTCCAAGATGACCCCATGCCTCTGGCCTCTACATGTACTCACCTACACAAACCCACACAGATTCACATAGATATGCATAATTAAAAATATTTTTGAAAAAGCCAATAGACACTCAAATTAAGTAAAATGGAAAAGAAAGGCTGAAGAAAGTTCCAACTTCCTGGTCTCAGTTACAAGTAGAAGAGGAAACACAGTAAAAAGAGAAATGACTCCAAGTTCTCAAAAGTAGGAAGATGTCAGCCGCAGATGCGAGCTGAACTGAGTTCTAGATATTGCCCAGCAGGATGTCAGTAAACATACAAGAAACAGATAATCCGGTTCAATTTCTCGAAAGTATGTTCCAAACAGCCCATTGGTAAGAGAAAGGCTCAGCCTGGTGAATGAGTCCTTTAATGCTAGCTACTTTCAAGGTTAATGCAGATTCAAATCCAGACTGGGCTTCAGAGTGAATTCAATGGGCAACTTAATGACACCCGGACTCAAGGATACAAAGTTAACAGAGGGCTACAGGAGCTCAGCGGCAGAGCATGTGACTAGCTTGCACAAGACCCTACATTCAATCCCTAGTTTATAAAGAAGAAAAAGGTATTGTTATTGTTTTGTTTTTTGACAGGTTGAAGGAGTAATCCAAGGTAATACTTTTGAAACACTGGTGACTAATGAAAGAAAATCAATGACTTGGAATACAGACTTACTAACACCATAGAAAGCATCTGAAGCGACTAGGTTTGAGACTGCTATTTGCTGGAGAATCCCTACAATGAACTGCTAGTGTTATATTGAGGCTTTGAACTTTCAGACTCTACCATTAATTGGCAGTCTGATTTCCTCAAAGCATTCAGACCACCTGTAAAACGTCACTTAACTATTGGCCTTATACCCATTAAAAGTGATAATAAATGTTCCACAGACCTTTATATGTTTAAAAGAAACTAATTAGCTGTTTGTGGGCATTCTTCATCTCTTTAGAAGAAACATCACTACGTAAGCAGAACAGTATTAAAAGGAAGAGGAAAGAAGTTTTAAAGCTTGTCCAAGATCACTCCCTTCCAGAATAATCTTTGGTTTGCAGAAACTCTTATCAGCACGTCACAGAAAAGATGGACTTGCGTGTTTACAGCTGGGAACTTCCCTATGACACACACTTTTCTTGCTCATGAGCTACAGTAATATGCCACTTGCTGTGTGGGAAAATCTGCATATTCGTTTGGAAAGTTATCTTACAACCGTTCTCTACAAAGCCTATTAAGTCACCACTATGAGCAGTTTTTACTTCTCATTGTGGTCAATTATTACAGGCAGGATTTAAGATTGAAAATGGAAAACACTGAGTTTAGTGTACACCTCTAACTCCACTACAACATGCTTATTTTGAGTTTCAATGTAACCTTAGTAATCATTCTGTGGGAAGGTACACAGATAAAACTTCCTTGAATGTATGTTTTGGGGGCTGGAAGATAAACCCAGGATCTCACTCATTCTAAAACATCCTCTGTTACTGAGCTACGGCCTTGCTCCACCATAATTATCCTTTTGTTGTTGTTGTTAGTTTGAGACACTGCAAATTGCCCTAGAACTCAACATGAAGCTCAGGCTGACCTTCAAGTCCTGATCCTCCTGCCTCCACTTTCCATATGTTTGGGTTACAAGTGTGCAGCACGACTCAGTGTATTCATTATCGAGGGCACAATTTCATTTTTAAAACGGCTCAAGCAACTGGAAACAACCAACTGCACTTTCTGTAAACTACTAGAACGTTGACCTACATAGAATCGATGTTTTGAAGACCACTCGCCTTAGGTTACACAATTTGATTTAAACGTATCAAACGCCTCAAGAAAATTTGAGCGTTGGTATACTACCTCCCTAGGAGAAATCATTACTTATCTAATCCGTGAAGCAGGTCTCATTCTAGCAGTGAACAAAGATTACACTCAGCGACCGAAGAAAAACAAGGCTGGGCATGGAGGTGAAAAGCGGCCTCGGGGAAGTGGCGCAGAACACAAGTCAAGAAATATTTACATGCCCACAAACGGGCAGATCGTAGACGCACTAGAATATTTACCTAACCCTTGACGGCCCACCCGCCACCTCCCGGTGCCTTACAACTCTGGGCCCGAGTTCGAGCCCCCAGGCGGCCTTGGGCCTTAGGTGGCCCTCGAGGTCCACTGGCGCGCGGGAACTCAGGTGGACAGCGAACCGTGGGACTGCGCGAACCATCCCTGTCTCACCATCATATTTGGGGTCCGACACCTCTGCGGGGAAGTCGATGGCAGGAGGTGCAGCCACCGCCCCCGCCGCGTCGTCGTCCGTTTCGCGCTCACCATCCACGGAGCCGCCCCCCAGCATCGCCGTCGCGAGCGTGGATAGCAACCTCACTCTGCCTGTCCCTTGAAGCTGCCGACCACTATAGCCTCCCCCGAGCCGGAAGTAACACAAGAGCCAACGGAAGTCCCGCCCCATTGACCAGGAAACTTCTGTCGGGGGACGGGCCATCCCTGTCCCGCCCCTTTTTTTTACGTAAAGGAAATGATTGGCTGATCCAGTGCCCCGAGTGGGCACGGCCAGCAGTGGTGTGCCGGCGCCGCGCTGTGCGGCTCTGTCTGTGTAGGAAGGAGATTTCTCCTTGACCCTCGTGAATTGTATCTGGTCCTCCCCTGCTCTTCCCAGATTATTCCTGTAGACATCATAAACGCTCAAATCTCTCGCCTGCAATCTTTTCTCTGGAAAGTATAATAAACAAGGTGACCCAAACTCGGAAAGACAAAGACCGCATGTTTCTCGCTCAGATGCAGATATCCTAATCTGTAATGGATACAAGTGGGAGTTGAGTGTGGGTAAAGCCTAACAAACCAGAGGGAGACCAAGAGAGGGTAAAAAAATGATGTTGGGGAAAGGGCAGGGTAAATGGACACAGAAAATAAACCGAGGGGGAGAGGGGAGACCAGGAAAGTAGAAGCAGTATTTTATGGATTTTGCTATACTAAATGAACTCTGCCTTCATATGTGTGCCTGCTGCCTATGGAGGCCAGAAGAGGGCATCAGATCCCCTGGGACTGGAGTTACAGAGGGTTGATATCTGCTGAGAATTGAACTGAGGTCTTCTACAAGAGCGGCAAATGCTGTTAACTACTGAACCATCTCCCCAACCTTTTTGTGTGCTAATTTTGAAAATTCAGCCACCTAAGGGATCTAATTTTAGAAGAGATACTCTTTTGTATATACAATAACTAAAAAGAAAAATATCACCCATCATAGTGGTTTAGACACTTTTAATTTCTATATTTGAACACTTGAGAGGTAGAGGTGAGAGGATCAGGAGTTCAAATACATAATGAGTTTGAGGGGAAGGTTGAATTAAATGATACTTTGTTTCAAAATAAAAATAAACTCATCTACAAGTCCTGACTTGAGTAGAGGAAACTTGCTTTGATCCATCATAGACCATAGCAAAATGAGAAATGCCAGAGAGAATCTAATCTAAAGGAAATTCTTGGGTTTTGAGACAAACTTTCTAATTGCTTTCAAACCGGAGTTTTTTTTCCTTGTGACCTCCCCAAACCCACCCACCTACCTCTAGACAACCTTTAGGTGACTCATAGCTTGAAATCAAGATGCAAAAATCCACCGGGACTCGGGAGTGAGCTGACTTGTTGCTCAAGTGTAAGGACCTGAGTTCAGATCCCCAGAAACCCACACAAGAGCTGTTGATGACGACAGTGCATGTTAATACGCTGGAGCCTGTGGAGAATCCTTGGGGCTTGATGGCCAGCCAGGCCAACCTAATCAGAGATCTCCAGGTTTGATGAGGACCCCTGTCCCCAAAACGTACATACATACATACATACATACATACATACATACATACATGCATATGCATATATATGGTGGAGAAGGCTGGAGAGAAGGCCCGGTGATTGAGAGCACTTGTTCTTTCAGAGGACCTGAGTTTGGTTATCAGCACCCCTGTCTAGCAGCTCAAAACTACCTGTAATCCAGCTCCAGGGGATCCAACACCTTCTTCTGGTCTCAGTGGGCACACACATATACATAAACTCTCAAATACACACACACATACATACATATACACACACCCTCATACATACATATATCCATATGCAGATACAGACACCCTCACACACATATACATAGGCACATACACACACCCTCACACATACACACATACATATACACACACATACACAAACCCTCATATATACACATACATACATATAAACATACACACATATCCTCACATATATACATATCCATGTACACACACCCTTACACATACACACACACACATATAAACATACACACATACCCTCACAATACACATATCCATATACACATACACACACCCTCACACATACACACACACATATAAACATACACACATACCCTCACACATACACATATCCACATACACATACACACACCCTCACACACACATATACATATACACATACACACACAAGTTTAAAGAGATAAGATGACAAGCAGTAAAGAAAAACTGATGGCAACCTATGGCCTCCACATATGTATGCACATGAACATGTACACATATAAACATATAATTGCCTTTTAAAGGTTTATTGTCTTTGTCCTCTGGTAATGTCCGTGCTTTGATAGCCAGTGCCGTGCTGTTGAAAATAATCCATGGGAACTCTCAAGGCAGATAATTCAGCTGGCATGAGCATCTTGTTCTGGACCTCAAATTTAGTGTGGGATGCAAAATTGGTAGAGTTGACATTTTTATTTGAACATATAGAGTCACACTGTTTTATACAGCCTCTCTCATGTGTGGGAAGAGGGTAGCCCTTCTGGAGAGTGATTTAACTGAATGCACCCATGTTTTTTTTTTTTAAGCCACTACTTATAACTCAACAATTCCCTTCTCAGGAATGTTTCCCAAATACAAGGCTAAGCAAGCATGGCATTGCGGGTCTGTGATCTCAGGACCTGAGAGTGGAAAGAGGAAGCTCCGGATTTCAAGGCCATCCTGGGCTACATCAGCAGTTCAGAGAACAAACTGAGCTACAGGAAACTCTCTCAGTTGTTCTGTATTTAAAAGTCAAGAAGACAATACATCTGTTTGACTAAATGATGACTATCTATACAGTGATACAGTCTGTAGACATTACAAACATTGATATGGAGTTTTGTGAGGGGGCTGGGGGTGGGGGTGGGAGGGAGAATGTGCTTGCAAGCTGTACAAACCAGAGGAGCCAAGTTCAGGTCCCCAGCACCCGTGTGAAACCCAGGCAGAGTGCTGTGCCGGTTGCTTTTCTGTGGCTGTGACAAATACGATGACCGAAAGCAACTTGCAGAGGAAAGGGCTTATTTCTTTACAGGTTACAATCCATTGTGGAGGGAAGCCAAGCGGGAACCAGAACAGAAACCAGACAGGAAAGCTGCTTACTGGCTTGCACCCTGGCTGTTGCTGTGATGAACCAAGTTGGAAAGGAAAGGTTTTATTTGGCTTAGACTTCCACATCACCGCTCATCATCGAAGGACAAGAACTCAAACAGGGCAGGGACCTGGAGGCAGGAGCTGATGTAGAAGCCATGGAAGGGTGCTGCTTACTGGCTTGCTCCTCATGGCTTACTCAGCCTGCATTCTTATAGAATCCAGGACCACAAGCCCAGGGATAGCCCCACCCACAATGGGCTGGACTCTCCCCATCAATCACTGATTAAGAAAATACCCTACAGGCTTGCCTACAGTCCAATCTTATGGAAGCGTTTTCTTAGTTGTGTTTCCCTCCTCTCAGATGACTTTAGTTTGTGTGAAGTTGACCCACTCTCAGTACACTCCTTTTGACTTAGCTACCATTTTTTTAATTATTTCTTTTTACTTTTGTCTCACACCGTGTGCTGGACCAGCCTGGAACTGATATTGTAGACTAGGGTGGCCTTGAGTTCATAGAGATGAACCTGCCTCGGCTTCCAGAGTGCTAGTAAAGGCGTATGCCACCAAGAACAGCTTCAGCGCCATTCTTACACAGCTCTGATTATTAGAAATTAAGAGAATGCCTTGCAGACATGGCCACAGCATGGTAGTCTGGTCTGAGCAACTTATCAGTTGAGGTCCATGTACTGACTGGCTTTGTGTGTCAACTTGACACAGGCTAGAATTATCACAGAGAAAGGAGCTTCAGTTGGGGAAGTGCCTCCATGAGATCCAGCTATAATGCATTTTCTCAATTAATGATCAAGGGGGGGAGGGCCCCTTGTGGGTGGTACCATCTCTGGACTGGTATTCTTGGGTTCTATAAGAAAGCAAGCTGAGCAAGCCAGGGGAAGCAAGCCAGTAAGTAACATCCCTCCATGGCCTCTGCATCAACTCCTGCTTCCTGACCTGCTTGAGTTCCAGTTCAGACTTCCTTTAGTGATGAACAGCAGTGTGGAAGTGTAAGCTTAATAAACCCTTTCCTCCCCAATTTGCTTCTTGGTCATGATATTTTGTGCAGGAACAGAAACCCTGACTAAGACAGTCCCTCTTCCCAACTACTTCTAAGGTTGTGTCCAATTTACAGATGAAGCGAGCTATGATAGGGCTCTAACTCCAATGTGGGATTGTCAAGGAAGAGACAAGAAGAGCCTGAAGAATAGCTGGCCTACCAGGCTAGCTGAAAAGGCAAGCTCCAGGCTCAGTGAGAGACCCTGTCTCAAAACAGAAGATGCCGTTTGACTGAGGAAGACATCCTAACATCAGCTTCTAGCCTCTGTAAGCACCTCCATGGATGAAGGAGCATGTCTCTCTCTCTCTCTCTCTCTCTCTCTCTCTCTCTCTCTCTCTCTCTCTCTCTCTCTCTCACACACACACACACACACACACACACAAGCACAAAGAAAACATTAGCATAAGCTTGAGGTAGATCAGATATCTCAGTGGTAGAGCACTTGCCTAGCATATACAAAGTTCTGGGCTTCATCCCCAGGACTGAGAAAATACTGCCTCTCCTTTTCAATTCTGAAAAGAAAATGTGGTATGCAGTATCTGGCCCACGCCACTGTTTCACCGTCAATAGAAATTTTCAGCCTTAATGAGGGCAGGAGTAAGAAGTCAACGCTTTCAAGCAAGCACGCAAACAACGCAGAGTTTCTAGAGGAAACATGCAGCTTCCACTACCAGCTTGTTCCACTTTTACCCACATACAGGAATCCATCCAAAGGAAATCGCCAGAGTGGCGAGTTAAGATAAACGTGTAAGGAACTCCATGAAAGCGTAGTTTTTCTTCGTTTTTGTCATGTGAATGAGTGTTTTCCCTGCATGTATCTCTGGGCACCGCTGCTTGTGAGCCAGGTGCTCACGGGGCTCAGAAAAGGACATTCATGCCCCTGGGACTGGAGTCACACACGGTTATGATCTACCACACGGGTGCTGAGAACCCAGGTCCTTTGGAAGAGCAGCTGGGATTCTTAACCACTGAGCCATCTCTCCAGCTTCAATTTAGCTTCTTAGTATTTCTGTGGGTGTGCATGAGGTGTGTGTGTGGGGGGGGGTTGTCACAGTGTGCGTGTGGAGGTCAGAGATCAACTCTGCTTAGTTTGTTCTCTTTCCACCGTGGGGGTTTTTGGAATCACTTACTTTGCAGGGTTTCTTTAGCAAGAGCCTTTATTGGGGTGATTGCACTTGTCCCCAAAGTGTGGTTCCTAAAACAAAAGCCACGAAGTAAATACCAATAAAAGAATAGTCACAGCACACCACCATAACTGAACCTTTATGAGGCCCCTGCAAAATTGATACAGCATATTTCTCTGTTTCCATGACAACACATTCCTCTGGGTGTTTTGTTTTGTTTTGGTTGGTTGTCATTTGTTGCTTTTTTTCTGATTCTTCCATCTCAGTATCCATTATTGAATCTTTGTCTCTAGATGTATAAATTCTGTAGATGTATAAATTCGGTTGACACATGCCTACAATCCCAAAACATCAGAGATGTAGGCAGGTCCTAGTCAGCTACAAGAGAACTAGTCACAAAACATACCCCAACAATACCGGTGCCCAAGGGTATGCATTTGATGGTGCTGAGTAACAATGGTATTGGTATTATTGGTATTATAACAATGCTAAGGGCCCAATATCTGTGATGGCTAAAGTCAACTTGGTAGGATCTAGACTCATCTAAGAGCTAAACCTCTAGGCACACTTGCAAGGGATTCTCTGGATTGAGGCTAGCCTCTGAGACTGACTTTAAGGGATTATAAAGATTAAATGTGTCTTAACTCTGCGATTGGCACCATTTACTGTGGGCTGGATTGCTGGGCTGCATAGAGAAAAGAGAAAGTGAGCTGACACAGGTATTCATTGCTCTCTGCATTGACACATTCTTTTGTTTTTCTCAGTGCCGAGGATGGCTCCTGCAGTCTCGAGCATGTTACATAAACACTATGCTGCTGGACTGCATCCCCAGTCCTCTCTGCTTCATTTTCATTTTTTTTTTAAAAATACACTTATTTATTTCATGTGTGCACACATGGCTGTACGCATGTGAGCATGCACTCCATAGAGCATGTCCAAGGACAGTTTGTAGGGATCAGTTCTCTCTGAGTTGAGTCTCACCTTTACCGTGTGAACCCTGGGGCTTGATCTCAGGCTGTCAGGCTTGGCTACAAGCCACTCTTACCCACTGACCCATCTCGTTGGACCTGTTCTCTGCTTCTTGGCTGTGGATGTAATTGACCAGGCTATCTCAGACTTCTCCTGTTGTGTCTTCACTGCCATGATGGACTGTACCTCTAGACCATGAGCCAGACAAAGACCAAAAACAAATAAACAAAACCTCCTTCACCCTTAAGTTGCTTTTGTCAGAGTATTTTGTCACAGCAGAAAGAGAAACCTAGTCTATGTCCATATGTGGAAAGATGGACAAAGATCATGAATATAGGTGACTATTACTAAGCAATTAGCAAATTACTGAGCAACTACAGGTAAGTAGGTGTCTTAATTAGGGTTTCCATTGCTGTGAAGAGACACCAAGACCAAGGCAACTCTTATAAGGAAAACTATTTAATTGGGTCTGCCTTACAGTTTCAAGGGTTCAGTCTGTTGTCATCATGACAGGAAGCATGGCAGCATCCAGGCAGGCAACATGCAGGAGATGCCAAGACTTCTACTTATCTTGATCTGAAAGCAGTCAGGAGGAGACAGTAACCCCTTTTATTCTTGACACTAAGCCAGAGCCATATGGCCAAAGTTGCCGAATTCTGCTGCTTTCTGGAGCTGGAACATGCCACCTTGTTCTATTACATCTTGATCAGCTTTCTGTTTTCAATTATTTCCTTTCCTGCCTAAGCTTAGCTGTCCTGGAACTTGCTCTGTAGACTGACCTTGAACTCAGAGATCTGCATGCCTCTGTCTCCCGAGTGCTGGGATTAAAGGTGTGTGCCACCAGATCAGGACCTAAGCCTTTCTCTACCTTTTCATAAGGTCTTTGTAAATTCTGGATTGTAGTTCATTCCAGATATAGTTGACAACCAAGGACAGCCATCACAGTAGTCATTGAATTGTCCTAGTGAAGGTGCTAAGTCACACTGTAACTCTAGTCGT
This sequence comes from Tokudaia tokunoshimensis, assembly GCA_036184795.1. Taxonomy (NCBI): domain Eukaryota; kingdom Metazoa; phylum Chordata; class Mammalia; order Rodentia; family Muridae; genus Tokudaia; species Tokudaia tokunoshimensis. Next base: position 33,894,671 of record BTHU01000006.1, on the reverse strand, counting down.
TGTTCCTGTCTACTCAGCACTGCCATGGTGGCCCTACTCTCCACCTTGCCTAAGTGTTTTTACTCCATGATCCCACATAACAACCAAGCTATAAAGGCACTGTGCTTTTTTAACAGACAAGAACATAGGGGCACAGGAAGCTTTTGAAGTACTTAGCCCAGGGGCATAGGACTTAGGTATTGTGCAATTAGGATTTTTTTCCACATATCACTGTCCTTTGGTATTGATACATTTTTCCCTATTTTGTGGTCTGTGTGTGTGTTATGCACTTACGTCTTATGCCTATTCAGGGGGAAGAAGGTGCACATGTGTACACATGCTTGTGAAGACCTGAAGTTGATGTTTCCCTTCCTCTTACTGGAGCAGGAACTGCCAATCAAACCTAGAGCATCTTTGACAGAGCATTGGAGCTACTTAGCACGCTCGGGGATCCCATCTCCACCTTTCGGGGCTGAGATTGTGGCGGGCCACCATGCATGCTCGGCATCTATGTGGGTTCTGGGTCCCAAACTCCTGTTTCTGATTTATAATAGTTTTGTTAAGCTATACAAATTATATAACTCACCCTTGTAAAGTGGATTTAGTGTATCCAGAGAAAAGTGGTGCTATCACGGGTAATTTTAGACATTCTCCTCACTCTGCAGAGAGACAGCTTCTCAGTCGACTGACTGAAATCCAAGCAGCTTGAGTCCAAATTTAGCTTCAGAGAACAGCGGGGCATCACATATGCAATTTTTTTACACATGCCAAAAATATATGTTATTTGTGCACATATCGTCATACTAGAATGCTAAAATACACATGGAAATGATTCTGATCTTATTATTACTTTTAATATTATTTGAAGTTTTTTTCTTTGAGACAAAGTCTCATGTAACTGCAGCACGTCTTGAACTCCCAATGGAGCCCAAATTGGCCTTGAACTCCTGATCTTCCTGCTTTCACCTCTCAATTGCTAGGATTACAGAAATGCACCCCTGCCATGCCTAGCTTCTTACTTTATTTTAAGCAATGCTAAGGATCAAGCCCAAAACTCCACGAACTCTACCACTGAGCTCTGCTCCCACTTAGCACCATAATCATCATCATCATCACCACCACCATCATCTTCATCCTCATTATCATCATCATAATTGAGAAATGATTTCTATGTATTCCACATTTGCCCAAAATACAGTATGTAACCCAGAAGGATCCTGGACTTTCAATCCTCACAAGAAAGCCTCCTGAGTGCTGGGATTATAGGGGAGTATCAACATTCCCAGCTGACCCCTGACTTTAAAATAGTGATTACCAGGCTAGGTAGATGACTCAATTGGAAAAGTTTTTTGGGGGGGGGACTGGGGGGGGCTGGCTTGCAAAAAGGCCTGAGTTTGATACCCAAGGATCCAAGTTTGAAGGTCACAGAACCCATTTTTTTAAAATGCTGGACAAGGTGGAACACTCCAATAACCACAACATTGTGGTGAAGTGTGTTCCTATTCCCAGTGAGAATAGCCTACGTGATGAGTTCTAGACCAGCAAGGGACAATGTCTCATAAAACAGAGTGGGGTTGTCTCAACAGGTAAAAGTGCCTGCGGCCAAGCCTGATATCCTGAGTCCAATCCCTGAGGCCTGCATGGTGGAGAGAAAGAACTGACTCCAACAAATTGTCATCTGACCTCCACACATGCACCATGGTATGCACCTGTGCACACCAACACAATAAACAAAGTGTGATTTAAAAAAAAACTGAAGGTGGATGGTGTCTGGGGAACAACACTCAGTGGTGTCTTCTGTTCTATACACACGCATACACACATGCACACCCATACACACACGAATACACACATGATAAGAGAAAAAATGTCTATTTTTTTCCTGATGAGACAGTCTATTCAGTGTATTCTCAGTATGTAGTTAAAGGTGACCTTTGAACTTCTGATATCTCTGTCTCTACTTCCCAAATGCTAAGATTACAAGACTCTACCAACAAACCCAATTTTATGTAGTGCCAAAGATCGAACCCAGGGTTTCATGCACACCAGGCAAGCACTCTGCCCACTGAGCTACACTGCCACTCTTCAGAGTACTTCTCTCTTGAGAGAGGGTAAGGGGAGTGATTTCTGAAAGACTTGCGTTTGAAATCCAGCTCTATCTGTGATCATCAATTCTATAATAAAAGTAATTGATATCATCTGAGTGCGGTCTTCCCCCTTGTGAAACCCATGTCGAAATTTAATCCTTTTTATGAGATTAAGAGATGAGAATTGGTGGGACATCTAAGAGAAGATTAATTATCTGCCCTCATGAGTGGATTAAACCACTTATGCAATTAATGGACTAATGGATTTTTGGATTAATTGGTTATTTCAGGAGATTGCTGTAAAAGCCAGTATAACTGTCTCTCTCATGTTCCCGTCTCTCACTATTATGACGGCCTATGCAGCCATGGGACTCCGCCAGCAGGAGGGTCCCAGATGTAGTTCTCTAATTTAAATGTTAATTGTGAACTAAAATAAACTTCTTATTGCTATAATGGCTCAGCCTGTGGTAGTATGTTATTCACTACATAATTTGTAGTAAAGACACAAGTAACATTTGACATCCATGGTTAACTTGGTATATGGGGTTATTGGTATATTCTTTGTTTTGGAACATTTTCATGTTCTTTGCTCTTTTATTTTGAAGTATTAGTGTTATGTGGGTGGGTTTTATTGTTTTATCTTGTCTTGATTTTGTTTATTTCATAATTTTTTTTAGACAGAATTTCATGTAGTCTAAGCTACCCACAAAGTTTCTAGGTAACCATGAACAGTCTTGAAGTCTTGACTCTCCTAGCTCTGTCTCTTTCAACAAATAGTATTGGGAAAACTGGTTGAAGCAGAAAAAGAAAAGTAGATCCCTTTCTCTCACCCTGTAGGGAAATCAACTCAAAATAGATTTAAAAAAAAAAAACAACCGAACAACATACTTGTAATGGCTATTCCTGGTTATCAACTTGACTATATCAGGAATGAACTACAATCCAGAATTGGAGAGCTCACATGTGATCCAGATCTTGAGGCTGGAAGACACAGTTTTTGACCTGGACCTTGGCATGGAGCTCTTGAGGCATAGTGACCATGAAAAGCTTAGGCCCAGGCAAGGTAGTACAGGACTTTAATCCAAGGAGACTAAGGCAAGATCTCTGAGTTCAAGGTCAGCCTGGGACATAGCAAGTCCCAGATGCAGGCCTAGTGGTACACACCTTTAATTTGGGCCATACCTTCTGCTGGAGACCTACATAAGGACATTAGAAGAAGGAAGATACTTTTCTTTGCCTGCTTGCACTTACTTGCCAACACATCTGCTGGAATCCACTTCTACAGAAGACCAACTGAAACACCTAGCCTCATGGGACTGAGCAACTACTAGATTCTTGGATTTCCCATTCACAGCTGACCATTGTTGGGTTAGTTGGAGTGTAGACTGTCATCACAATAAATTCCCTCAATATAGAGAGACATTCCATAATTTCTGTGACTCTAGAGAACCCTAATATACTAATGTATGACTTAAACCCTGAAATTATTATAGGAGACAGTTTATGTTGGGATGGGGAGACTTCAAAACATAGACACAGGCAAGAACTTTCTGAGAAGGGTTCTATCCATTCATTATGCCAACAACTGAGAAATCAGATTGTGTGAAATCAAACATCCAGTACTCAAAATATAAAGTACAAATGACCAGTAAACAGAAAGAAAAGTTCAACATTATTGGCCATCAGAAGACTAATTAAACCTTCACTGAGGGAACTACTAATTAAAACCACTGAGGGACTAGAAGATGTAGCTCAGTTGCTAGTCTTTACCCAATATGCAAGAAGTCCTGAGTTCAATTCTCAGCACTTCATGAACACTTAAACCTGGTGTAGCAGTATATGCCTGTGAGCTTGACACTCAGAAAACAGAGACAAAAGATTCAAAAATTCAGTGTCATCCCCAGATATCTAGCAAGATCAAGGTCAGACTGCTCTATATGTGACAGTCTCAGAGGAAAAAAGGGTCATTCACAGGAGAAAGACACAACTCGAGATTGTTATATTAAGCAAATTAAGTCAAGTCAATATCACGTTAGCGGCAAGGATCACAGCAAGTTTTAGGCCTTCATGGAGCAAGACTGATTGGAAAAAGAATAAAGAAAAGAAAGAAATGTTATGCTTTGAAAATTGTTCGTTTGCACTTATTTCCTTATCTTTAGTTAGTGTATCTGTGGGGAAGTTCACATGGAAGTCAGAACAAATTTCTGGTGCCAGTTCTGTCCTTCTACTGCACGAATTCTGGGGATCATCAGTCTTGGTGGCAAGCACCTTTATACCCTAAGCCATCTCTTTAGCCTAATTTTACACTTCTAACATTCTCTATTGGGTTCTCTGGAAACCCTGGGTAAAAGGAAAGAATTCCCTGGGGAAGCTTTACTTTTATGCTCATATTCCTATGATCCTCTAATCTTTTATCTTTATAAAAGATAAATTTTATTTGTGCAATTATTTAAGTACTGCTTATAACAATCTGTCCCCTAATGATGCCGACTCAGTAATTTCCTAATGTTTTATTCTATAATATACATAACATCTTAATTTATAAAGAGGATCCTGGATGCCTAAATTACAGGATCCAAGTTACATTAAGTAAACTGACATATCTACCTGAGGTTTTCTCTCCCTGTTACTGAACGCCTGTCTTTTCTTGGCTGGGCTCTGATATTTATTTATCTTGGCTTTCTGAGCAACCTGGTTATAGCTAATAATGCACTGCTGTCATTTTTCAGAAAGCATCTTCTCCCCTCGCATCCCATACTTTTTCACATGAGTGTCTTCTGTCAGATGTGGTTCTTCTGTTAATAGAGTAATCAGGGAGGTAGCAGAGGTCAGGGGTAGGGAACCTGGGAATGAGGTCAGGTACTGAAGCCATATCCTTCTCCGCATTCATAGATTGGTGTAGTGTCTATGCCAGGGGCAGTGTGTCCCCACTCGGCACCCATACTCAGAGATGGCCGCCATAACCGGAAGTGGCTTTTTGCCCGCGGAAACTCTACCTCCGCCACGTTTGCACGTGGCAGTTTTGTTGCGGGCTCAGCATGGGGGTGGTGGGTGGGTGGGTTTGGGCTGGAGTAGTGTCTGCCCAAACTTGGGATGTAGTTTTCTAGTGGATTTTTTCTTGAGGTGGCCACTAGCAGTGATGAACGTAGGCCTCAGCCCCTGCCACCCTTCCGAGCTGTGCTCAAGAAAATCTACCCTCCTTTTTAGACTATGATGCTCAGCCTGGCTTTCTGCCCTGCCCAGAAGTAGGAATTATCTGCCGGGTATTGTCGTGGGTTTGATTCTGTAGCGCTCCATATACGTCTATATAGTATATATTAAAATTTTTTTTTAATTAAGAGCCTGATGTGGTAGCCTCTGCCCAGTATTTATAAGGAAGAGAATGACGAGTTGAAGACCATGAAAATGGGCTCTGTAGTTTGGTGCCAACCTGGGTGAGTTCTAGGAAACATCCTGCCTCCAAAAGCCAATTTTTTTTTTTATTAGAAAGGGAAAGGGAAGAAGAGGAGGAGTAAGCAAGGGAAAGAGAAAAAATATAAACAGTGAGCAGGGGAGAAATGGCTCTTCTAGTGTTGGCTGAAGGAAGGCGGTGTATCAAAGGGTTGTACCTCAAAATGTAGAGAACTCAGGCCCTGCTGCCCCAGGATATAACCATGCTGTCTACCCTTTGACTCGCAAGCCCAGCCTGCTCTACTTATCAAAACAAAAAGCGGGCAAACACAAAATGATTTGGAAGGAACTCTTATCTGGGTCCAGTTTTGCAACACCAAGTTCAGGGTCTCAAAAAGTGAGCCAAGCTTGGTGTGCTGGCCCACACCTGTAGACTTGGCACTTGGGGATAAAGACAGGAGGACTAACTAGTTAGGGGTTTATGGTGACTCTTGGCTACAACGCCAGTTTGGGGCCAGATTGTGGTACAGGGCATCTTGTCTAAAACAAAACAACAAAACAAAAACAAAAAACCCAGGAGGGCTTATGGGATAGGTAGGGGGAGCATGGGGGGTGAGGGGGTGGGCTAAGAGCATAACAGCAATCATTACAAAGTTCTTCATGCAAATGAAATATTGTAACTTTCAATTGTAGATCTCCCACTGGCCTATCTGGATGAACTGTTCCCCCTGAATGAAAAAGCCTATAGATCACTGCTTTGTTTTGCTTAGGAGTGCTGCTATCCCACGTTGACACAGGCTGTCAGCAAGGTTATAGTGGGCCTCCAAAGTTGCTGGAGTGTCCACTCAGTAATTGTAAACTGGATATACCGTGATAGACATGAGGGCAGCCTCCACTCAAAAACAGTAAGGTTTTGTTTGTTTGTTTTTGTTCTTTAAGTTGTTTTTGGTTGTTTCATCTTTTGTGATAGGGTCTCTTGTAGCCCAAGCTGGCCCATAACTGAGGAAGTCGTTAAACTCCTGCTTCTCTTCATTCTGTCTCCTAAATGCTGGGATTACAGGCATTTGATACCATGAACAATTCTCTAGAAGTATTTTTCAGGCAGCTGTGAGTTTTCTCTAACAACAAAGACAAGATGCTCCCTGGGCATCTTCTGTCTCAGTTTCCAGTAGCCTGATATCAGCTCTCTCTGTGCTGAGGATAACTATTGATCCTTTTGTCTTTACCTCCCCAGTGAAGACTGCACTACTATGCCTAATTTCTGTGGTGTTAGGGATTGAATCCAGGGATTTGTGCATTCTAGGTAACCATTCTACCAATCCAGCTACGTCCCTAACCCACTTCTTCCATTTTATATCTGCCTTTCTCAATCCTTTTCAGTCTACTTAGAAAATTCCATCGGCCTCAGATGAAGGAATGTGTGCTCCTACAATCATTACGAGGAATGCACATGACCTGTATTGAGTAAACCAGAAGTCCTAATATCCGCTCTGCAGGCTTATAAATACTTAATTTAAAATGTTTTAATCATATCAGGAGATGGCTTGCGTGATACCTGTTACATGTTATCTGTCACTAATAATCTTTCTTAATGACAACCGCTCATCTTTGCTCCTAGTGTATGCTTTGTTGGCAGTACCCAACTAGGTCATTTGGATAAAAGGACCAGCAACCCTAGTGGTCACACCCTTCAATATCACTAGCCAACTGAAGCCCATCATCATCAGGAACTCCCTACTAAGGAGATTTCTTCAGAGCGTTTACTCTTCCCTGCTAATTAAGCTTTCATCGAGGTGAGTTAGACACTCGGGTTATCTTCTGTCTTCTTCTCTCCCTTCCCTCTCCTTGATCCCTGGGTGTTGTGATGATGTTGACAATGGGATCTAATAGGCCCATCTGGGGACCAGACCACATATTGTAAGGAACCAGGACCAGAGATGGGGTTTGTCAGGCAGGGCCAAGGTAACACATGAGATTTGGGTTCAGCAGCAGGATTAAAAAAGATGAAAAATCCTGTTTGTGGCAATGAAGGCCTGTAATCTCCACAGGCCCTGAGTGAGGAAAGTCATGAGTCCATTTCAGCCTGGAGAATGCCGTAGATTCCAAGCTATGCTAGGCTCTTAAAGAAATGAAAGGAAAGAAAAGAATACGGTGGGAGATGTGCCTGAGGGAGAGCTTTCATTTGGCATTTCTGAGGGGAAAGCAAGCCAAGACTGAATGACTAAGGCACTGCCAGCAGTCTTGGTTCAGTTGTTGGGAAGTGTATTCATGGAATTTGGTTGCCTGGTGATTTAGGACAGGAAAAAGAGAGGTGTATGTGTCAGAATTAGTAAGGACGGTATTGAGAATGCAGACATGGGATTGATTGGTTTGTAGATGGCAGACATGCCTCCCAAAGAGCTCTGGAAGTCCCCAGAAGACAGCTAGCCTGGAACAGGGGAGTCTCTGCTAAGGTGTCAAAATACCCTAAGATACAGAAAGGGTGTCAGAGGTGGTGGCATGTCCCTGAAATCCTGACTCCAAGAAGGCTAGGGGAAGAGGGCTGTGAGTTGTAGGTCAACCTGAGATACAAAGTGAGGCTCCCATCTCTGAACAAAACAAATCCAAAAATGAAACAAAACTGGGCAGGGTGCCATACACCTGTGGTTCCAAGACTGAGGAGGCTGAGGCAGAAGGATAAGGTTTGGGCCAGCCTGAGATGAGCAACCTGAGCCCTCTATCTCAAAAATCAAAATTGAATACATAGATAAATAAATATGAGGAAAGAAACCAGTATATATAGATAGGCCTGGCATGTGTGGGAAGGAAAGAACGCTTTTATAATGGGGTCCTTCGTGCAAATGAAAAGATTTTTTTTTGTCTGTATCAATCACTACCCATCAGCTGGACCACCTGAGGGATGTGCTTTCCCTATCTGCCCTGATCAAAAATGGCTGCAGGACCATCCAGATCTTACTCAGCCCTGTCTTGCTTAGGCATGCTACTTCCCAAGGCCAGTGCAGGTTGTGTGGAGTAGTCACAGAACTGGGAGGTCTTCTGCAGCTGCTGGGGTGTCCCCATAGTGATTTAAAGGCTGTAAACAGCAGAGGTTAGCCCAGATGACTGCCAGTCAAGGACCAGATTAGCCAGAACTTCCCCCACTCAACTCAGTGTTTCCTTAGTGCTTGCTCCCAGAGTTTTTTGAAGCGAGGACTCATGGAGCCCTGGGAATCAAAGGACCACCTCAATGCCTTCCCTCCCAAGTGCATGATCACCATGTCTGGCTTTAAAGGTATTTTTCAGAGAGCCTTGAATTTCCTCTAGCAACTCTTAGAGACAAGCTTTCTGCTGTATATACCAACAGACAAAGACAAGGTCGTAGGAAACAGAGGCTGAAGTGAATCACCCATCACAGAGTTTTGTTAGGCTCCTGAGCAGAGGCGGCCATGATGGGGCCTGAAGCAGGAGGGCCTAGGAAAGAGAGCTACCAGGTATAGCACGATGGGACCCTGAAGGGAAAGAAAGAGGGGGCGTCTGACAAGTTGGGGGGGGAGTGATAAACTTTACATGAAGTGACCTAGCCTATGTGACATGAGTCACAAGACAGGAAGGAACTAGATAAAAGTACAAGTCAAGGTTGCCTGGGCATCAGAGTGTCTGAGCTTGGCACTGTAGGGGACTAGAGAGACAGGAACTCTGAGAGCTGTGAGGTCACAGCAGCTCTCTGTAGCTGGCCTTGAGAGACTGAGGGGTGTGGCCTCATCCTGGGGAGAGGGAGCAGTGGTTAGAAGACCTGGCTTCTGACCTGCCTTCTGAGCACTCTTTGCAACCCCCTTTGTTCTGTTGATTTTTCTTTAAACTTTTCTGAGACTGGGACTCAGGTAATCCTGGTCTTGCAGTGTAGCACAGGATGACCTGCACCTCTGCCTCCCCAGGAGCTGAGATTACAGGCAAGGGTGGCCATGTGTAGTTTATTTGGTTGATGTAGGTATCAACCCGTGACTTTAGACAGACTAGATAAGTTCAGTAATCTGAGTTACACCCCCAGCCCTCATGTCTTCCCTCTGTCTGTCTGTCTCTGTCTCTGTCTCTCTCTGTCTGTCTGTCTCTCTCTCTCTCTGTGTACGTGTGTGTGTGTGTGTGTGTGTGTGTGTGTGTGTGTGTGTGTGTGTGTCTGTGTGTCTGTGGATACTTGCAGAGGCCAGAAGAGGATACTGGGTCATCTGGATCAGGAGTTATAGGAAGTTGTGAGCCTTCTAATGTGGGTGCTGGGAACTGAAATCCCAAAGAGCGACAAGCACTCTTCAACTTGAGCCATCGCTCTAGCCCTACCCCCATATCTTTTCTAAGGACAGTTATGCATCTTTGCTTTCAGGAGTCTGAGCTGAGCTGCCAGTGCTGACTGACATCATTCCTCCCAGAGGACCTCTGACCTTAGTGGTCATTTCCCTTCATTACCTTTTACCCTTAGGATCTCCTATCCAGAGAGAAGGCCCCATGGCCTTTACGTTTCTGTTATGTTTCTTAGGGGGAGTTAAAACATCTGACTTTCTTTTTCATCTTAATCTTTTCAAACCCATTTCCTTTATAGCCTCAGATAACTACAGATGTGGATGGTAAAGAATTTATATCCATGAGATTGTAACAGAAGGGGACTTGGAAGGAAGGTGGTTATAATGTCAAAAATTCCACCCAGAAAAGAGGTTGCTACATGTCAGGCAGGACAAAGACTAAACCCCAAGATTGGATAAAATGGGTGTTACTTTCCGTGGGGAGATGCTACACAACTAATAGGGAACTCACAACCGAAGTAATGATACCACCTAAGTCCAACTTGGTGAACCAGTGAGTTTATTGGAATTACTTAGAGGAGTTTGGGTGAGGGATTATTCACAGAAGCAGGGATAACTCAAAGACAGCTGCACTGTTAAAAGCCCATTCACACATGAAAACTGGAGCTCTGGAGCTCAACAGGTTGAAGCATCTCTTCCTGACAGCTCCTCTGGATCTAGTCTGCGCAGCAGTCATTACTGTGTGTATAACCTTGAGGGGAGGGGTGGGATCTTATGCATCTGTTCAGTTTCAGGAACTTCCTGATACTCGGGGATTATTTACTTCCTGAATTATAACCTCCATTTTGACCTTCTTGAGTTTTAGCCATTTTCCTTATGGGATAAAATATTTCAATTAGAAGGAAATTGCTGCATATTTGATTGCAAATGCTTCATGGAGTGGTATAGGTCCCAGTGCCCAGGAGGATGAGGCAAGAGAATAAGCCTGAGTTATATTAAATTTCAAGCTAACCTAGGTTCACAAAAGAAGTGAGATGATAGGGAGTTCTGAGACAGAACCTTATTGACATTTCTGGGGACAGATCAGCTGCACAGCCTTGGAAAATTAAAATAATTCGGGTTGCTTTCTGTTTTACAAGACATTTCTAGTTGTTGTTACTTGGCACTGGATAATCTAGGGAGGAAAATATTGGTTTGAATGCAAGAGTTAAATGAGGTCATTTGGGAGTATGTAGTTTCAGGATGGGTTGGTTATTACATAACAGGCAAGTCTTGGATTGGAAGATAGCTTTTTTACTATCCTTTAGGAGGGAGAGTATCTTCCAGACTTGCAAGCTTTAGAACATGCCAAACAACTGACGTTACAAATAGTATGTCAAATGTAGTGATATATGTCTTTAAGGCTAGTATTCTGTGTTCCCAGACAGGAGGATTGCTATGAATTTCTGGGCAGCTTGAGCTATAAAGTGAGACTCTGTCCTCAGAAAATTGAATCTAACTGTATTGACATGTACATGTAATCTCAGCACTTGGGAGGCTGAGGCAGGAGGAGGAAGAGGAAGAGGAGGCGGAGGAGGAGGAGAAGTTGTTCAAGGTCATCCTAAAGGTTTGTCTATTGTTTGGGGCTGACCTGGATAATATGAGATCCAATTCCCCAAAGCTAACACTCCTCTTTTTTATTTGTTTGTTTGTTATTTTTTTGGTTTTTTTTTTGAGACAGGATTTCCCTGTGTAACAGATCTATCTAACTGTTCTGCAACTCAATTATTAGACCAGGTTGGCCTCAAACTCACAGAGATTTGCCTGCCTCTGTCTCCTGAGTGCTGGGATTAAAAGTGTGCACCACCACCACTTGGCTTTATTATTTAGACTGTAGGAGAATGTGTAGTGTCCCAAGAATAGTGTACAAACGATGACATAAACCTCATGCAAATATGTCGCTGCGTTTGTACTAGTTCAAAGCTTTGAACATCAAACACCTGCCTCCTTTGGCCTGGGTGAGAATGGCTGCAGGATCGTAGACTTCACCAGTACTAGCTTGCTTAGGAGAGCCACTTTCCCAGGCCAGTGCATCCTGGTTGAAGTGGTCACAACCGGAACAGCTCTTTAACCGTGGTGGTGGTGTCCTCTGCCCCTGCTAGGGTGTAGGTGCAGTGTATGTAAATGTTAAGAACAGGAGGGCTAGGATAGGGGCAGTGTGGGCTCGTCTCCCTCTCTACTCAACAGGAAGGACTTTTAGTAGTGAATGCTCATTTCGTGGTTCATTTTGATCCCTGGTATTGTAGAGCCCAGCTGACCTATAGCTAAAAATAACCTTGAAGTCCTGATTCTCCTATCTCCACCTCTCAGTTGTGAGGGTTACAAGTGTGTGAGATCAATATTTGCCCTAAACAAGTATTTTTCAGAGATGTATAAGTCTCGGATAACTCTTTGAGAAGCCTACTCATTGAGCATGCCTTCACATTTCCCTAATTTTTATTTTTATTCTTTTTTTAAAAAAAAATAAGGAAAATGGTGTTTTTTTAACATGCTTAACAAGGGTGATTAATGTTTTAAACTTTATCTTATGCACAAAAGTGTTTTGCCTGCTTGTAAGTCGATGCACCATGGGCATGCCCAGGGCAGGTGTTGGGATGTCTAATACCCTGAAACTGGAGTTACAGACAGTTGCAAGCTGCTGTCGGGGTGCTGGGAATCAAACTTGCCATGTCTAAGTTGAGAGTTTCTGTTGCTATGATAAAATACCATCACCAAGGGCAACTCGGGGAGAAAGAGGACTATTCCAGGCAATAGTCCACCACAGAGGGTAGTCAGGGCCGTAACTCAAGCAGGGTAGGACTGAAGTAGAAGCCCATGGAAGCATGGCTGCTTATTGGCTTGCTCCGCATGGCTTGCTCGGCCGCTTTCTGATACAACTCCAGACCACCTGCCCAAGGGAGGTGGCGCCACCTGACGTGAGCTGGGCCCTCCCACACCAGTTATTCAATCAAGAAATTGCACTATAGACTTCCCTACAGGCAGATCTTATAGAGGCATTTTTTTTTCAACTGAGAGTTCTTCCCAAATGACCCTAGCTTGCGTCAAGCTGTCACAAAACTAAGCAGTTCACAAGCACTCCACAGTCTTGGCGTACATATACTTGACTTCAATAGCTTATTCAATGGAGGAGTCACTGGTGACATTCTAAATGCTCACAAGTTTTCTGTCATCAATGCTCTTTCAGAGTGACAGTGCCTCATCTTTGCCTTAGGTGGCTGTTTTGTCCTGACAGTGCTAACTGAGCCCATTTGGGTCAGGGGACCTCCAACCCAAGTGGTCATGTCCATTCATTAGGCCTCACACCATTAGTATCCCACTAGACAGGAAAAAATAGTCAAGGGTGAGAGTAATTAATTTTATGTCTTGAATTCTTCATCAAGGTGAGTTAGATATTTGGCTTATTGTCTATCACATATCCAAGCCAGACCCTTTTCTAGATACCCAAAGCAAAGTATTCTAAGCTTAACACTTAGCATACCAAGAATGCCCATGTTGGAGGTAGGATGCTACATTTTATTATTTTCTCATTTCCATGACAAAATATCAACAAAACTAATACAGCAGCGGTTTCTGTTGGTCCACAGTTGTGGGATGCAGTTTGCTGTGACAGCAGGAACTTGGGGCCGCTGGTTCCATTTCCTCGTGGTCAGGAAGGAAAGCTGATTCTGATGCTCAGGTCACTCCCTCAGTCTGCTCACTCTTGGACCCTAGCCCACTGAATTACAAAGGCATCTGTACCCTGGTGACAGAGCCAACCAATCAAGGGGGGGAAGGTAAAAGCTATTCCTACCCTACAGGCTTTGAGTTGACCCTGCAAATTCATACCTCTGTCTTCCACCCAGATGTACGGTGGACCCCTGCATGCAGGTTCTCTGCAGAATAAACACTCTTTGCTATTGCATACTATTTGAGTCTGGCGTATTGTTTTTCTGTAAGGTCAGGTTATTTTTTCCCTGCCCAATAGCACATTTTAAATACCTTGCTTCTTCAAATTTGCTCTCCTATCTCTTTCATTGTAGACCTGGATAACGACAGCTAACAGTGTCCATACTGAAGCCTGGATGCTATCCTGTCTTGAAATTTCTTCTGCCAAACAAATTAGTCCATCATCTTCAAATTTCGCTTCACCGAAGTTCTCAGGACAGGAGCAGATTGTACACAGGTTCTTTACCATAATACCACACAAACACTCCCAGCCCAGGTCCCGATTCCAGTTCGTCTTCTCCTCCCTCGTCTATGTCTCTGTTAGTATTTTTGTTTTATAAGACTGCCACCAGGATGGCCAGCAAGTTCTGCCTGCAGTAGTTTATGCCTCTTGTGGCCCACAAATGCACCTTTCCTGGGTTCTACTCACAAAACAGTTGGGACAGCCTAAGAACCACATTGTCAGGTTTATCACAGCAACCCTCCACTCCTGATACAATTTTCTATATTAGTAATGTTCTCAGTGCTCTGAAAAAAAATACCTTATGAGAAACACCTTAAAGGAGGGAGGGCTTACCGTGGTGGTAGGGAAATCATAGTAACAAGAATGAAGAAAGATGGAGCAGAAGTGTACACCTGTGATCCCAGCACATGGGAGGCAGAGACAAGAGGATCAAGGGTTCCGGGTTACCCTGGAAGTTCTAGGCTAGCCTGAGCTCTCTAAAGGGGCGCAATAGAATTAAGGGAGAGCCTGAGGCTGAGCCTTAATTGGAAAAGCAAGCCACAACAGTGTACCCTATAGAAGTCATTCTATGGGTGGTTTCTGCCCCACTCTATCCCATTTAACGTCTAAGTAATCATCACAGAGACATCAGATTTTTATTAACAAACTGCCGCCACTATGCTGAGCAAGTTCTGAACTATCCTCACCCAACTAGGCCATTAATAACCAGATAAATGCCCCGTTACTTGCCATCTGAGTCTTGCTCTGTTCCATGCATGTCCTTAGGGTGAGCTTCTCTTGGCCACATACATGTTCCATCATGCCATGGCCACCTCCTTCTTCCCTTTTCCTTTTTCTTCTCATGATCCCTACCTGAGATCTCCTCACTCAGTCCTAGGTTCTATCTTCCCATCTCCCCTGCCTAGTCACATGCTCTAGCTTTTTTCTTTACCAATCAGAGACTTTGGGGGAGCATTTTTTATTGCACATTGGTCAATACAATGCCCATGTCCACACTGCATCCTGATCTTGGGGCACAGAACTCGGTATCAGAATACACAGTGCACAAGATCAACCCCAACAGTACACTGCTTAGCACTAGGAAACTGGAATGATTCTGTTGGGTATGAGTGTAGGTGCAGTTCTAATTGTCCAATACTTGACTTTGGGTAGCTTAAGTGAAGAGAAGTACTACCTTGTGTGTTAAAGTTAAATAAGGAAGTTGTTGGGAGTTTAGACAGGATTGGTTTGCTTGTTGATGAAATCCATATTCTTTTTTTTTTTTTTTTGGTTTTTCGAGACAGGGTTTCTCTGTGTAGCCTTGGCTGTCCTGGAACTCACTTTGTAGACCAGGCTGGCCTCGAACTCAGAAATCCTCCTGCCTCTGCCTCCCAAGTGCTGGGATTAAAGGCGTGCGCCACCACCGCCCGGCGAAATCCATATTCTTGATAGAAAACTCTGTGTGTTCTTCCAAATTAGCTAGTCTAGGAATGAAGAGTCTTCCCCAACCCAGGAAACTTTAGAATGTGTCAATAATATCCTAAGACATAGTAGTAAGGTGTATGGGATTGTGGTGGTTTGAATAGGTATGGTCCCCACAGATTCATATGTTTGACTGTCTCCCTATAGGGAGTGGCATTATTAGGAGGTGTTGGTGTGGCCTTGTTGGAGTAGGTGTGGCCTTGTTGGAGGAAGTGCATCACTGTGGGGGTGGGCTTTGAGGTCTTAAATACTCCAGATCCTCCTAGTGTGGTTCACAGTCCCCTTCCATTGCTTGTGGATCAAGATGTAGAACTCTCAGCCCCTTCTCCAGCACCATGTCTGCCTGCATGCTGCCATGCTTCCCACCATGATGATAATGGGCTAAACCTCTAGAACTGTACACCAGCCCCAATTGGATGTTTTCTAAGAGTTGCCTTGGTCATGGTGTCTTTTCACAGCAATAAAAACCCTAACTAAGACAGGGATGGTGCATCCCTGTAATCCCAGCAATTAAAACGTTGAGGCAAGAGAATTGTGAGGTCAAGGCTAGCCTGTGGTACAAATTAAGACCTCTGTAAAAAACAACAACAAAACACAAAGCAAAGGCTGGCATGGAAGCCAAGGGGGGACGATCAGGATGTCAGAGTCCCTTAGGTACACTTCCAGCAGGATAACAGCCTAGGTTAGATGAAACAAGAATTCAAAAAGTTTAAACGGGGGGGAAAAAAAGATAAGCAGCTTAGCAGGGAGGGTGTGTTTCTTAAGGGACAAGCTTTCTTTTATTAAAAACTGTTTGTACCAATCACAAGACCTACTTGGTTGGTTGCCAGGGCAAGTGCTAGCCCCTGGCCCTAGCAAAACCGAGTCCACCACGATCAGAGTTCACTCTACCTTGACCTCCTTAGAAGCACTTCTTTCCTAGGCCAGTGAAGGCAGCCTAGCATGGTCACAAGTATAACATCTTCAGCCATAGTTGGAGTGGTCCACTGCAGCTACTGGAGTGTCCCCACAGTGGTAACAGTGTCCCTAGCAGTGGGACTGCCTGCTGTGAGGGCAGTGCAGCTGGTTGTCTGTGAAGGGGCCATTGACTGACAGTTCCCCATGCAATAGAACTGTCCTTCGCTGCCGCTGGTCCTTTTGACGGTTGGTTCCTTGAGATAGGGTGTTATGGCAGTCTGGCTGGCCCGGAGTTGAGGTCACCATGAAGTTCTGATCCACCACCTCCCAAGTGCTGGGGTGACAGTCGTGCTACCCCGTGACTGGCTCTAAACAAATGCTTCTGAGAGAACTTGAGTTTTCACTGATAACAGAGACAAGCCGCCCATTGCCTACTTCTGTACTCATTCCTGTACTTTAAAATGCTCTTACATTTTTTTGACCTCGAGTCTCATTTGCCCTGGGTGACCTTGACTTACTCCAGACCTTACTCCTTACTTCCTGTCACCATGAAGAGGTCACTCTCCAAACTGGGTACATCTAGGTTCTTGGTATCTTATTCAAAGAAATGAAAAAGCGTAAATTGTAAATTGGCTAAGAAAACATTGAGAAGCAAAGTCACACTACAGACCTGACGGCTGCATATGAGTAGCCGTGAGAGCAGCAGACACCTGGGCTAGAGTGCTCAAAGGCCTCGCTGCTTCTCTGGGACTTCCCTTTTTGATTGACAGATTTTTGGTTATGTAAACTTTTAATCTGTTGTGCATGCTATTTTCCATAATGCACCTGATTCTAATCTTGTGCACTCAATTATGCATGGGTTTAAGGTATAGTAAATCATTTTTATTTAAAGTCTGTCCAGTGGACTCAGTTTGTGTTACTGTGTGTATACCTAAAACCAGTCCTAGCTGGTCTAGTCCCTGTTTCTAGAGCCTGGATGCATCTCCAAGCATGTTTGTATAGAAACAGGACATTGCCTAAGACTTGCCTTCAGTCCTGTTCCCTCCCAGCCTCGTCCACAGACCCCGGCAGTGAACCTAGGAAGTAGATGGTGGAAGTAGGGGGCGAAGACCTTCCACACATGGGAGCAGAGTGAGGCTTGCGAGGAAGATGGTCTACAGTCACAGATCTCACCCAGAGAGGGTGCCACAGGCCTCAGAGTTATTGTCTGGAACAGATACTTTCTGGTTCTTGGTGCTGGTGTCTTATTCAAAGAATTACAAAAGTGCATCGTGACTGCAAGAAGACAAGGTAACTTTATTCAGAGGCATGGAGGCCATACAGATCAGTGCACTCAAGTGGAGAGCTTTTTCAGTTAGAGTACGCAAGGCCACTGGGTGCTTCCTTTTATGGGCTTTAGGAAAAAAGAAGAGCAGTTACTGGGGATTCTGTTCTTTCCTTTTCTTCCTTCCTTTCCTTCCTTCCTTCCTTCCTTCCTTTCCTTCCTTTCCTTCCTTCCTTCCTTCCATCCTTCCATCCTTCTTCTTCCTCCACTTCTTTTTTTTTAACAGTATCTCACTATACAGCCCTCACTGGCCTAAAGCTTGCTAGGTAGACCAGGCTGTGCTATGCACAGACCTCAAACTCACAGAGATTAGCCTATCTCTGCCTATTAAGTTCTGGAGTTGAAGGCATGAGTTGTTCCTGGCTGTGTGTCTCTTATGTTGACCGACAGTTTGGAGTCATATGTTCTTTTATCTAATGGGTATGCTCCTTCTTGCCATGCCCAGCATAGCTCCAGGGATGGGCCTGACTGGGGCCACAGGGGAAAAAAGAAAAGACAAATATAGAGATGCACAGAAAAGCTGGGCCTGGGTGGACTGAGCTCACTGACAGAAAACCACTGAAATTCAGTGTGTTTATTATAAACAGTTGAATAAGAAGGAAGAGTTGTTGTATACAGTTTAACAGGGAGGTGAGGTTGTGACATACAATAAACAAAGAGGCCACATTATATACAGCTGGGTGGGGGAATCTGTAAATGAGCAGTCTCCAGGCCATACATATCTGGGTCAGAAGCTATGATAGACATTTTCTGCACACATTGTCAACATGTGCACTTGGACCCTGGAGGAAGGCTTTGCTGCTCCCATGGGGCCGTGCCCGTGTCAACAGTACTGGGTATTCAGGACATCACTCGCTCAGGGCTTCCTCCACTCCTAGACCTCATTTAATCATATGCACACTCAACACACCAGCATAAAATGGTAAATAGGATTTTTCCTAAAAGTTCACCCAGAATACACAATTTTCTTTATTGCATATGAACCCTAAACCAGCCCAGGCCAGATCAGCCCTGGTTTCTCCTTCCCAGATACATCTGTTTGAGCAAGTTTGAATAGAAATGAGGTGTTATCAGGAGGATTTCTACCAGGAATAGTTTCCATTGTTTAGAGCAGATACACAGGTTGGTAAGATGGCTTGGCTTAAGGTGCTCGTCATCAAGCCCACTCACCTGCGTTTGACCCCTGGAGCCCACCAGATAAAAGGAGAGAACCAAATACCACAAGACTGCTGGGATTACAGGCCTGTGTCTCCATGTTTGGTTCCAGGGATTAATATTCTGGGTGTTGAGCACAATAAACAAGCACACAACCAACTGTAGTACATTCTCGTCCATAGCATCCTTTCCTAATGGTCTTTGCTCCTAGGAAGTAGATTCTTTGCTGCCAATGCCAATAGAGAGATCTCTACATTCAGGTCAGAGGACCTTCCACATCAGTGGTCACTCCTTCACTGCCCTTTCACAGTTAGGGTCTCCTCCATTAGGAAGGCTTCCTCATGTTTAATATTCTCTCTTTCTACTCTTCACGAAGGTGTGTTAGACCAAGCTCATCTCTGTCCTGTTCTCTCCCAGCCTCGTCCACAGACCCCGGCAGTGTACCTAGGAAGCAGATGGTAGAAGTGGGGGGAGAAGACCTTCCACACACTGGAACGGAGTGAGGCTTGCGAGGAAGATGGTCTACAGTCACAGATCTCACCCTGAGAGGGTGCCACATGCCAGGTAGGATCATGGAGCTTGAGGTTTGCATCAAGGGACAGAAAGTGAGGTAGAGAGCCTGGTGTGGATATGTAATCCTAGTATCCAGGAGGCTGAGGCAGGAGAATCGCGAGTGTGAGGTCCTCTGGGGTAAATGGTGTGTTTCAGGCTAGTGCTAGGCTCTCAAAGAACACAGTGTGAATGAGAGAAGAGCCAGAGCAAGGGCTTAATGGACATTTCTGAGGGAAGAGCAAGCCAGGAAAGAACATGCTGTTAGCCTCAGTCATTTGGAAGAATTTGATGGGATTTGATTGTGGGACTGGTACCTATTTGCCTGGTAAAAACAATGGGTAACTCAGGGAATGATAAATACCACCTTGAGTATGACAGTTAAAGAAGTTGTTGGGAGAATAGACTCAGCATTGACTGCTGTGTGTGTGTGTGTGTTTTAAGACAGATTCTCACTATATAGCTCTGGCTGACCTAGAACTCACTATATAGACTAGGGTGGCCTCAAATTTACAGGGATTTACCTACTTCTGTCTCCAGTGTGCCTCTAGTGAATGAAAGTCATGTCTGTGGTGGAGAGCTTTGCTGTCTTAATGAATCTTCTACTGTGGGAGTGGGAAATTTGTCCCAAACCTTCGATTTTTAGATAATGTCAGAACAACCTAAGACAGAGATTAAGGCAGGTGTGGCACTACACAACCCAAAGCCCTGCACAGGTGTTAGAGCTTGAAAATTGTTGTGGGCTCCAGATGAACCTGGGCTGCAATGCAAGATTCTATCTCTAATAAAACAAAGTCTGGCATGATGCCACATGCCATTAGTTCCAGCACCTAGGAAGATCAGAATTCAGTGGCATTTTGGTTATCCTAGCTTGGGTCATCCTGTTCTACATAAGACACTGTCTCAAAAAGCCCAGTTATCCAGTAGTCTGCTCACTTACCCAGGAGGAAATGCTACATAATATCCCATCACTCAGGAGTAGAAGTAGGAGAACCTGAGTTTGCCATTAGTAATGACAAAGTCCTTCATGTGAAGAAAAGCTTTTGTTTGTGGTCATCACAAGACGGGAAATGGCTGCAGGGTCATCTAGACTTTACTAGCTCTGTCTTGCTCAAGAGCGATGCTTTCCAAGACTGCTGAAGCCCATCTTAGAGCAGTTCTAGGTGGAACAGGTCTTCAGACATGATTGTATGGTCCTCTGCAGCAGCAGGGCTGATGTGAAAGCAACACAGCCAGCAAATGAGGGCTTGATGGGCAGTTCCCCACTCAATGGAACTCATGTGAAGGGGGTTGCTTTATAGATGTATGTATGATATACATATATACATATAGTTTATGTATACACACATATCATTTTATACTTTTTACATTTTATTTTATATGCATGGATGTTTGCCTACATGTATGTCTGTGCACCACATGCATGCTTGGCATCCATGAATGCCAGAAGAGCATGTTGGGTCCCCTGGAAATGGAGTTACAGGCAGTTGTAAACTGCCATTTGGGTGCTGGGAATCAAACCTTGGTCCTCTGTTCCTTGGGAGAGGAAACAGTGATCTTAACTACTAGGCTACTTCTCAGCCTCATGCCATCCTTTCTAAGTGCCAGCCCTTTCTCTTTTCTCCCAGGAGGCTGCCAGTGCTGGCCAAGGTCCTTCAGGTCAGAGGACCTCCAACCCCAGTGGTCATTTCCCTCCAAACCCTTTCGCGGGTCCCTAACCAGGAAGATTCCCTCTGCATTTTTCATTTTCTGCCATCATCCAGGCTTCTCCAAGGTGAGCTGTGGTCCTCTGTAGCTGCTAGAATGTCCGCATGGTGACTGAAGCATCCGTGTTAGTCTGCTTTTTGCTGATGTGATGAAACTCTGACCAAAAGTAACTCGGGGAGAACGGGGCTTACTTAGCTGACACTTCCAGATTGCAGTCTGTCACTGAGGGTCACTGGGGCAGGAACTGAAGCAGAGTGCTGTTTGCTTCCTGGCTTGCTAGCGCTCAGCTAGGCTTCTGATACAGAGGCCAGGGTCAGTGTGCCACACGGGCTGGGCCTTCCCACATCAATCATGAGTCAAGACAGTCTCAGGAATGGCCACAGGCCAGTTTGATCTAGATCATTCTGAAGTTGGTGTTTCCTCTTTCCAAATGACCCTAGATTGTTAATTGACAATGAAAACTGATGGGGACTGTGGGGGCTGTGCATGGATTCTAGTGACGGGGCTCTTGACCAGCCCTGCCTCCTCACTCAACAGAACTATTTTGGGTTGAGGTTTGGTTGGCGTTTGACTATATGTGTGTGTTTTATCTGTATGCATATCTATGTACCATGTGCATGCCTGATTCCTGTAGAGGTCAAAAGGGCTGGTGGGGGGGGGATGGAATCCCCTGGAACTGAAGTGGTTGTTAGCTGCCATGTGGGTGCTGGAAATCAAACCTGGGTCCTCTGAAAGAGCAGCCAGTGCTCTTTACTGCTGAGCCATCATCCATTTCTCCAGCCCTGGTGAGCATGTTTTTTTCCCAAAATATAGTTCTGTGAACCCCGGGCTGGCCTGGAACTGAGACTCGTCTTGAAGTCCTGATCCTCCTGCATCTCATGCTCAATTGCTCATGGACACCATGATTTCTCTAAAAGGTATTTTTCAGAAAGCTATGAATTTTCTCTCATATTTCTTAGAACCAAGCCACCCACTGAGCTTCTCTCTCTCTCTCTCTCTCTCTCTCTCTCTCTCTCTCTCAAATATTTATTTTATGTGAGTACACTGCAGCTGTCTTCAGACACACCAAAAGAGGGTTTCAGATCCCAGGGATCCCATTACAGGTGGTTGTGAGCCACCACGTGGTTACTGGGATTTGAACTCAGGACCTCTGGAAGAGCAGTCAGTGCTCTTAACCACTGAGCCATCTCTCCAGCCCTATTTTAATAAGTGTTTAGTCTACTTTCTAAGTGGTATAAGGTGACTCTCAACTCCTGATCCTCCTGCCTCTGCCTGGCCAAGAGATAGGCAGCTACAGTTAATAGATTTCAGAGCTGGATATTGAATCCATGGCTTTGGCATAACAGAGCAGCACTCTTTTCTTTGATGAGTTACGTCCCTAGTGGTAAAATCTTTGTCATAATAGTTTCTCATCTCCGTAGCTCTGGGGCTGATCTGTGCCACCCATCAGTTAGTCACTCAGGTCATGGGGCCTCCAACTCTAGTGGTCTTTTCTCATAATTAGCCTTTCACCATGGCTTTCCTGCCCAGGAAGATTCCCCTGTGAGGTTTATTTTCTGCCTTCATGAAGTCTTTGCTGAGAAGAGTTAGAGATCTAGCTTACCTCTGTCATATTATCTCCCCACCCCTGCCTTCACATCCACAGTTTACTAAGGATGCTTTTGTTGGGATTGGGATGATAAAGGCCTTACAGTCACAAAGCAGCACACAAGGCTGGATACAAGGCTGGCATTTTGGGCATGGATCCTCCTTGATAGGGATGATGCCATATGTGAGTCAGGGCCAGTGTCAGGTGTGGCTCAGACACAGAAAACAGCAGTGAGGACAAAGGCTGGGTGTGGCAGTGTGTGCCTACATGTCTGTTATGCGGCTCTTCCTGGGGAGATGGGAACAAAGGACTATGTACCTCAGATAGGGCACCAATGATATACCAAAGAAATGATTTCATCCAAGGTGAAACAATGAGTGAACAAATGAGTTGTGGCATCTTATAGAAGCTCGAGTAAGGGTTACTTATAGGAGCATGGATGATTAAGTTAGCTGCATCACCAGAAAGCCTATACCAGCTTGGGTGATGTCCCGTGAAAGCTGTATCCCTGTGGCTCTCGGCATGATTTCCCAGGAGTCTCCCTTTCCCAGAAGCCCTCACTGCTCACTTTCACTTTTGGAGTGGTCTTGGGAATCTCTTGTAAGCCCTTAGGAACTCTCCCTGAGACTTAAGAGTTGCTTATTTGTATATCTTAACAAGTCATGGGATTGATAAATATTTCATTGTGGAGGAAAATGCTAAATGGCATCCCACTACTGAGGAGCAGAAGTACGAGAACCATGAGTTTGAGGTCATTCTGGGTATTATAGTGACTTCCAGTGAGAGGAGAGCCTGGGGTGGAGGCGTTATAGGTATTCTTCAGGGAAAGCCAAGCCAAGGCAGAGAAGATGGCCTTGAGTAGACTGGGCTACTTCTGGACTGCCTTGTGTGTAGGAGTGGCATCTCACTGCCTAGCCCTTGGCCCACATGATTTGGGGAGAGGTAATGAACTAAGTGTGAGAGGGAGGGAGTTTTTGTGTGCTTGGGATGAAGCAGTCTGTGATGAGCCATGAGTCTTGTAGAGAGTCTTTGTTGTTCCTGAGACTCCATCACTCTGGAAGGAGGAGGTGTAAGAAGCAAGCTTTGATGATGTCAAAACATCCAAAGATACAGGATAGGAGGCAGGCGTGGTAGTGGCCCTCACCTATACACCCAGCATGCAAGTGCTAGAGGCACAAGGATCACTGTTAGGACAGCAGGGCTATAAAGTGAGAACCCTGTCTCACACATGCCTGTAATATCTCAGACTCAGCAGGGTGATCATTCTTGGCAGACTTCACCAGTCTGGGGTCAGACTGGGTTATACAAGAACCTGACTCTAAGACCAGGCATGCCAGCCAGCAAGCCAACAGCCCTCTTTCACCCTGAAAAGATGTTTCCCAAGAATATTGCACCAAGCATATATAGCCCTTTATGCAAACAAAGACTTATTATTTGTACCAATCACAACCCTTCTGGTGGGATACCAGAGGATAAAAATGAGCACACAGTCATCTAGAGTCTGTCTTTACTGGCCTTCCAAGTGTAGGCCGTGTGGAGTGGACTGTGGCCACAGCAATAGTGGTTCTCTGCAGCTTCTGGACTTAGCTCACAGTGACTATAAAATGTTTTAGCAGAGCTTCCGTGAGCTTGGGGAAGCCTTTTGCTCTTCAAGGAGCTGCTTGTCTGACAGCTCCTCACTTGGCACAGTTAACGTGTTTATGTTCATAGTTGGTTTAAAGGTAGTTTTTTTGAAACAGGGTGTCATGTAGGCTTGGCTGGCCTGACGGATCATCCTAAAGTCCTGATCGTTGAGGCTCCACCTACCAGTTTCTGGGATGCCAGGCATGTGGCACTGGCTGTAAAGTGATATTTTAGAGAATACTACAGCTCTGTCTCTAAGAACTTAAGAAATGGTTTATTCTTAGTGTTCTACCTTCCTGTTTATTTACCTTCCCCCTTAAATACTTGTTTATTGGCAGTGGCTGGAAGGGATGGCAGAATTAGCATTCAAAGACAACACTTCACAGCAGTCACAGAGCAGCAAGAGTGATGGGGAGAGCCTGAAGGCCCCTCAATAGCAAGTGGAGAGGGGCCTGGAGTGTTGATGGAGCAGCCTTAGGTCATCTCTGGTTGGTAGGCATGGTTAGAGATGAAGAGAGAGTCACTGGCTGCAGATCCTGATTTCACTGACAAGCAAAGCTGTTGGCCAGGGCTCTCTTGATGTACTCCTCCTGGTCACCTTCATGTTCTCTCTCTTCCCATCCCAGGCCTTTAGAGCAGAGGCCTGCAGGGCTCTGCCATAGGAGAAAGTCAAGGCAAGGCCCCTGGGCTTCAGCAGGGGACACTTGTTAGTAGGATTGAGGTTGATGGATGCCTCTTCCTCACTCTGCCCTCTAGACAGGAAAGTGATCCCAGAGACAACAGGGGGCACTGTGTGATGAAGTGCTGTGACAGTTGCCATGGCAACCTCATTGGAAAATTTCTGGGTGCAAGCATGGGCTGGGGTGACCATTTTGGGCTCCAGCAATGTGCCTTCCAGATAGACATGGTGGTCACTCAGAGCCTTGTAAGTAGCAACCAGCACCTTCTCAGTAGGCAGCGCTTCAAGTCATGGTCCTCACGGGGAGAATTTCAGACTCCACAGTGGGTACAATGCCGTTCTGCTGGTAGATGCTGCCATAACAGGCCAGAACATTGGAATTTTCCATGATAGCAAGGGTCAAGGGAGTATGTTCCCCAATCTTTAGCACACAATACTGCTTGGCAAAGTTGGCTCCAGAAAGCCCATCCAACCCATCCAGCCCATGAGTAGTGGTCTCGCCATTGGTACCTCCCAGGGGCACCACATCCTTATCTACCTTAATGCCCACACCACCACCCTTGGTCTTGATAACTTGGGGGAAGGAACGTCCATCATCTGCCTTCTTGTACAGTGTCTGGTACGTGGAAGAGGACAACCCCCTCCCATGTAGGAATTTACGGGACCATCAGCGGTCAGCAGCAGCTGGTGTTAGACGTGTCTGTTCTCCTCAGTGTTCTCTGTGCCAATGGACTGCAGGTGCTTGGCAATGCTTCCAGTGGACTCATTTGCACCCAGGATGCCCTTACCTGGAGCCGCAGCTCAGTGAGTGGTGTCAGACAGCTCCATCTTCTACTCTGTGGTCAGTGTTGAGTAAGGGTAGAGCACGGAGCCAGTGGTAGCACGTTCCTGGCACAGGAGGGAGTGGGTCTGCCCGCTCTGCCAGTGTGTAGGGAAAGGACTGAGGAGCAAGCATGGCCAGGGTCACTAGGACCTTGTTCTCCGCCTCCCTGTAGGTGTTTTTGAGGCTGAGGCTCTTGTAGCCTGTAATGGCCTTGACCTTCTCTTCTCTACCTTTGCAAGGGTTGCATTTGCAGATGTGGACCACCTCACTTCATACACTTGGCGCTGGGATCCACCAACTGAGCTCCACGTCCACCCTGCTGACCGTTTTGCACCCCTGACCCCGGAAGGCTGACTGTGCTCATCACTCAAGACCTCTAACCCTGGCTTTCACTGTAAGGGTCTCCCCAACCACGGAGATTTCTTCTGCATGGCTAACTTTCTGTCTACATCAAGACTTCATGGAGGTGAGTCTGACATTTGGCTGTTCGTCTGCCCTGTGCTCTTTGAATCTCTTTGCTAGATGCCTGAAGCATACTGGGATGCAGATGCTGGAGGTGGGATGGGAAAGACTGCAAACAGTGGAGAGGAGAGGGGGCATTCTCAGAACTCTCGCAGAGATGGAGGGAGTGCCGGGTGGGGAGCTGGAGGGAGTACAGGGCAGCAGGTTTAGACAAACTGATGCAGTCCACACGAACATGGCATCTGAATCTGTAGCAAGTGAGAGTCAGCTTGGTGGACAGTCCTCTACTTTCATGTCTGAAATAGTGGTTTTAAGTAGCTTAGGCTGGCCTATAGTGAGGGTTAGTGTGAAGCTCCGATCCTTTGGCCTCTAGTAAGCATGTTCTGAAATAGCAGGCACACACACCATGACTGACTGTCAGCAGATGTTCTGAGAGCCATGAGTGTTCTCAGAATTGTTAGAGATAGGACACCAACTGATTGCCCTACTCCCACCCTCACTGGTTTATTCATTTTTTAAAAAAATATTTTTTGAGGACTGATACATTTTAGGAAGCCAGCCGAGGGCTTTATGCATGGTGTCAGTGCTCCACCCGCTGAGTTCCCTCTCAAGCCCTAAAAACCTTTTGTAGTAACAGTCCCTTATCTTTGCTCTTAGGAGGCTCCTTTAGACTCCCACTCACAACTTAGGTCACTACTGTCAGAAGTCTTCCTACCCAAGCGCCATCTCCATTACTGGCCTTTCTCCAGAGGCTATCCCCACAGGAAGATTTCCTCCCAGTTTTTTTTTTTTTTTTAAGACTTATTGTTATATATAAGTACTCTGTAGCTGTCTTCAAACACACCAGAAGAGGGCATCAGATCTCATTATGGATGGTTGTGAGCCACCATGTAGTTGCTGGAATTTGAACTTAGGACCGTCGGAAGAGCAGTCAGTGCTCTTAACCGCTGAGCTGTCTCTCCAGCCCCCTTCCAGTCTTAATTTCTTCTCTCATCAAGGCTTTGCAGAGGAGAGCTAGACACTTGGCTCATCTGCTGTCCTAGTCTCTACCTCTTCCCTTGATAGCTGCAATGCACTAGGGATTCAGATGTTGGACGTGGCATGGCAACACCCTGGCAGACACAGGACAAGAGAGAAAACAGTTACACAGTCACAGATCCCAGCCAGAGTAGGATCCCTGCACACTAGACAGGGCTAAGGGGAAGCACTAGGTTTGGATCAAGTGACAGAAACAAGAATGAGGGTAAAAACTTGGCTGAGTGACCAGCTTAATGGCAGCATCAGGAGGCCGAGGTCAGATAATCATAAGCCTAAGGTCATTCTGAGCCACACAGTAAAAAAACTCTAGGCTAGCCCGAGTTCTCAGGAAAAGCAAAGTCAAATGTGAGGGATACTGAGGCAGAACCAGCTGATTAGCACTGGCCAATGGGAATGATTTGGTCAATTTGCTTACTTGGCTGTGGTGATTTAGAGGAACAGAAATACTGCCCTGACCGAGAACGTTTGTTAGTAGCTGCTAAAGCACAGGGATCTGCAATCAGAGCTGCTCTAAGTCCTCCACGGTGTCCTCAGTTCCCACATAAACGGGCTGTGGGCCGTTTGCCATTTGTTTTCGTGAATCACATGGAATCTGAGGTTAGAAATAAACAGAACAGCCTTGAAAGCAAGCAAACCTGGCATTCACTCTAGAAGTGGCTTGAGTTGCTAAGAAATGGTAGGGGGTGGGTGAGGACCTGAGGAGAAGGGGGTTCCTCAGGAGCCTCCAATGACCTCTTCTGAAAGTCTAGGTGGACCCGCCATTGGTCCTTCTCTCCCAGCCACACAGTGTTGCCACCGCATGATGTAGGTCAGGAGTGACCAGCAAGTTCTGGGTCCCGGTAAGTCAGAGACTTTGCAGCATGAATGTACCCACAGATTTGCCCTTCCTACTGCGTTCTAGTGTTTTAGGGGCATTCTGTGATCTTTTCTTCCTGAGCTATGTTTTCATGTGAACACTGGGCCTGCTCAGCAATGCGCCCATCCCTAAGTGCCTTCCACACACGAATCCATACATGTAAGCACCCCAGATAAATTCCTCATTTTTCTATTTCAAGGGTGTGCCATTCGTGGAAACTGTGCCTTCCTCTGGTGTCCTCCTATAAGCAATAAAAACCATTCCTTGCTCGTGTGTTGGCTGTGCTTTGTCGGCCCTGCACGCACCAGGTCATAAACCCGCTGTATTTGGTTACGAACTGACCCCCCAGATGGGTCTCCCCCTTGGCATCTGTTGTTTCTCAACTTCCAGTACGAGAATCAGTGACTCAGAGGGACCTGCCAGAGGGGAGCCAGACCAACCAAGACTTCTCAGGGGCTCTGATGAAAGAGCAAAGGGAGTGTCAGTTCTGGGTCCTTTTCCAGGAGCTAACTTGGCAAGGTTGGTCTAGGGCTGGACCAACCTCAAAAGAGTCAATAGTGTGGCTTCTGGGGACCCAACTCTTCCCCATAGGCTGTGGTCATCCGTCCTTAAGCAGTTGTATCTGAGATAGCCTGGGTTCTTTTCACCATTACCTGACTTTCCTCTCTTTTGATCTGGGTCATTTTCCCCCTACAAATATTATATATGGTGTACTTTTATTTATCTGCTTTTTCAAGACAGGTTTTCTCTGTGTAACCCTGACTGTCCTAGAACTCACTCTATAGACCAGACTGGCTACGAACTCAGAGCTCCACCTGCCTCTGCCTCCTAAGTGGTGGGATTAAAGGCTGCACTACCACTGATCAGTGATGCTGTACTTTTGGTTTTTTAAGACAGGGTTTCTCTGTGTAGCCCTGGCTGTCCTGGAACTCACTCTGTGTACCAGGCTGGCCTCGAACTCAGAAATCCACCTGCCTCTGCCTCCCAAGTGCTGGGATTAAAGGCGTGTGCCATCACTGCCCGGCGATGCTGTACTTCTTAATAAACTTGCTTGATGTAAGTCATCAGTTTATGCAAGATCTCCTGGTCCCCACTATGGCTTTTGTCTTATTTCTCATCTTTTTTCTTGCCCCCGTCCTCCCACTCAACAACTCACCATCTGGGACCCTTTGCACTAATTTGGGACACCTGCCTAAGTCCAATACCACCCTACTTAAGAGTTACAGAGACCAGATCCACACTGGTAAAGGGAGCATCTTATTGAGGACTTGACTTGTGGCCACTGTATAGTCACAGTGGCCTGGGGAAACACAGTGGATACTCCAAGTCTTCCTTCAGAAGTTTGCCTGGACTGGTGAGTGGTGCTGGACCCTTGAGTCTGCGATGAAATGACGCGGTAGAGAAGGACTGGTGGATTGGAGACACATCAAGAGGCAGCCACAGGCATGAGATTGCATCTCTGCCCTGAAGCCTGACAGGTTGGGAGACCCAAGGTCTGGGATACTGAGGGAATCTCAATTCTGGCTGCAGGCTGTTCAGGAATGCCTGC
This sequence comes from Tokudaia tokunoshimensis, assembly GCA_036184795.1. Lineage (NCBI taxonomy): Eukaryota > Metazoa > Chordata > Mammalia > Rodentia > Muridae > Tokudaia > Tokudaia tokunoshimensis. The sequence continues at coordinate 33,865,026 of BTHU01000006.1, read as the reverse complement.
ACCTCGAGAGCCTCTGTCTTAGCTGCCAGCAAGTTACTGCTTGCAGATTGCCTCCACCTGGCAAATCTGTAGTCAGATAAGGAGGGAGGTGTGTCCATGTGGCAGAGGTCTGTTGGTTGTTGCGTGTATACATTTTTTGTTGTGTCTTTCAGAAAATCTAGGTGTGTGATTCAGAGTTCTAGTGTTTACCTATGTAAAGAATTATGGCATGTGTATGTGCATTAGCCCTGATCTCTGTGCCCACCTCCTCCCTTCTCACCTCTTGCAGTCATCAGATAACTAGTATGGGAGATAAGGCATTTGTGCCAGAGTTGATCCGCCATTTGTCCCATTTGCCATTGAGAGATATCTGGCTACTTGCCAAGGACTAGGAACCAGATGGTCCTTTTGTGTAACCCATCATGATCACAGAAGGATTTGGGATACGATAAGTATCCTGAAAATAGGTCTCACAATTACAACACTATCTGTACTTGAAGAAATTTTGCATGAGGAAAGCTTTCCTCTGGAGGAATTTCAAACAGTGGAAAGGTGTTTCCCATTTTGTCAAAGACTTAACTTCATTCCATTTAACTTACATTTCTGTTGGGGGAATCCTCATTCTGATGAGGCTATAAAATACTATACATAGGGAATTTCATGAAAGAGGAGGAGGAGCTGCTCCCCTTTCTCTTGGGTCAGGAGAGGGAAGTGCCCCCACTACTCCTCAGAGGCCTGGGACTCATCCTGAGCTCTCCACATACCTTCAGGGCCTCAGCCACGCAGATGGAGGCCACACAGTGGCTGATGTATGAACTTGTCTTGCTCCAGGAAGATCCTAATTCTCCTAATTCCTTGAGCTGGTTACCCTTCCACAGGAGCTTGTTAGTGCCAGACCCTTTCGTGACTTTTAGCTATCCAACTGTGGCTGCTGAGAGCAAAAACAGTCTTAAAGATAAAAGAATTAGCCAAGCAAATGTGGTAGAGAGAAAGGCGTGTATTCAGGAAGGCTTACCACTGGCTGGATAAAAGTCTGTTTCTTTCCTTCCTCCCTTGAGTTGCCCACTTACCTTTGCAAGCAAGCACACTGATTATTCCAACAAAGTTAAAGCACAGAGATAAGTAATCACATTCTTAGTGCCTGGACTCTAGGAGGAGCAGACCCTCTAGCAGGATTATCCCTTTAGATTAAGTCCAAGGATGTTTGGTATCTTGGTCAGCCCCTGCAGAAATAGCCACTAGATAATTTAGTGAAACCAAGAAAAAGCAAGACCAAAAAAGAGAACAGAGAATATGTTAGAAATTTGGCAAAGTTTGGTTCCATTCTGGGGAACAGAAAGACTACCAGAAAGATGCTGGACCCGCTTAGTGACGGGGCTTCTTGTTTAAAGCACTGACCTCACCTGTCTTGCATGGGTCTCTCCAAGCCTCAGCTCCGGAGAGGAGGCACCTGTCACCGCTGTCCCCCTGGTCCTCATCTCACCTCAGCTGGAAGGGTGTCCAGCTGCAGCTACACCCTATTTGTCAAGGTGGGCAGGTTGCAGCCTAATGACTTGCAGATCAAACTAGTTAGTTGAGTCATTTCAGATATCAGGCGGGGAACAACTAGGAAGTGATGAAATCTGAAGCAGTGAGACAGGAGAGGGTTTGAACTCCTACCTCCTGCCTAACTTGCCAAATGTTAACAGAGGTCATTATCTGGACTGGGTGATTCCAAGTCCTTGGCATCTTAATCAAAGAATGGAATCCACACTCACTCATGTGTGCATGCTTGCATTGCATTGACAAGGGAACTGCAATCCTATATATCAGACACACTGTAAAAGAGCAGTGGGCTTCATGAATCAGAGTAGTCAAGGGCACTGGGTCACTGCCGAGGAGGAGGAATTGGCTGCTAAGTGGCGAGTCATGGATTATGGATTGTTCTCCATTTGAAGTGGTATGACCCATCCTAAATGGGACAGCAGCTTCTGATAACAGCTCAGATAAAAGGGCAAGGAAGAAGGAAACTACTTTTTGCCTTCTTGTCCTCACTCTTGCTGGCATGTTCATCTGCTCTGTTTCTGCTGCTGCTGTCTCTCTACTGATAATAGAACCGACTCCTTTAGACTTCCAATGTATAACGAAAACTAGAAGCTCTCCAGGGATCCTCTAAACTTTCAGCACCAGATTGGGACTACTGAGACATGCAGTGCAGCTTCATGGACTGAGGAACGGCTGGATTCTCAGTCACTCCAGTTGTGAGACAGCCATTGTTCAATTACCCAGACTACATCATGTAAGCCATATATGAGACTTATTGCATATGTCACGCACAAGTGTGTGTGTGTGTGCTCAACGTATTTCATAGAAGCACATGTGAAGGTCAGAAGACAACTTGTAGGAGTCAGTTCTCTCCTTCCACCATGGGGATTTCAGGAATCGAATTCATCAGCTGCTCTGGAACCACAGTCACAGTGATGTGCCATGCGAGTACTGGGAAATGAACCCAATTCCTCTCTCTGCAAGATGAGCCAGCACTCTAAGCCACTGGGCCATCCCTCCAGCCCCAAGGAAAAGAAACATAAAAAAAAAAAAAGCAAGTGACCTTGTTGGCAGCTGCCTCCCAGTCTTTAGGTGATCTGGAAAGAAGACATCTCTGGCAGGTGCCTCCTGACTCCATGTGGAGCCCACAAAACTGAGAGCCAATGAGCACCAGCAGGAGACCATTGGAAGAGGATTGCCCCAGCTGTGCTTAGACAAAGAAGGTAAGGACCAACCTGACCCTTAGTTCCTTCTTGTAGATTAACAACTAACAACTACCAGGCAAAGGGGCTCCCTGATCTGGCTCCCTGTAACACTATCCAGATGTTCTCTGAGGACTCTCAGGATCCATCTAAGGATGGCTCTGGAGAGGAAGCTGAATTCTTTACACTGGAGCCAAATATGTTATGTTCCCAAAAGAGGAGGATTCTGTTTAAGAAAGAATATAAATTAAAGGGTATTGAGGAAAGGAGAAAGAAGCCAAGCAGTTTCTTGAGCCTGTCCAATAGATTTAAAGCAGTGCTTCTCAACTTTCCTAATGCTGTGCCCCTTAATGCAGTTCCTCTTGTTGTGGTGACCCCAACCGTAAAATTATTTTAGTTGCTACTTTATAACTGTAAGTTTGCAACTATTATGAATTGTAGTGTAAATATCTATATGCAGGATATTTGATATACAATCCTTGTGAAAAGGTCACTCAACCCCAGAGAGGTTGTGGTGCACACCTTTAATCCCAGCACTCAGGAGGCAGAGGCAGACAGATTTCTGAGTTCGAGGTCAGCCTGGTCTACAGCATAAGTCCCAGGACCACTAGGGATACACAGAGAAATACTGTCTCAAAAAACAAACAAAAACAAGAAAAAAGGAAAATACAGTAAGTTTTTTTTTAAGATTTATTTTTATGTACATTGATGGTTTGCCTGCATATATGTCCGTGTTTGGGTACAAGATCCTCTGGAACTGGAGTTACAGTTAGAAGCTGCCATGTGGGTGCTGGGAATTGAACCTAGGTCCTATGGAAAAGCAGCCAGTTCTCTTGACCACTAAGCCATTTATCTAAGCCCAGTATAGTTTTTAATTTAAGATTTCTTTTTAATTTTTTTCAAGAAGAACAGGAAGTACTATTAACCACTGAGCATCTCTCCAGGCCAGGTTTTTAATATCTTGACTGGAAAGGATTATAAGATTTTCAAGGAAAAGGCACAGGTGTGTCTAAAGAAACAGTACAGCAGCTATGCCTTATAATGTCCACAGACAGCATTGCCTTCCCCCAAAGGAAGCTGGCTTTTTGCCAGCTAATACCTCCAAGAACCCAGAAGCAACCATGGAGCTCCTCAGGCATGGCAGGTTTCTGCTATATTTGGACTTCAGTTTCTTTTAGTTAACTGCAAAACCCTTATATTACAAGCTGTAAGGACAGGATACTGACTTGAGCGACATGGACACTGCAATTAAACCACTGAAAAACTAAAGAAGCCACCGGTGAGCATCTCCACATTAAGGTCTTTTGTTCATGAAAGGCAAGAGCTTGCAACAGGTACATACAATGGAACCTTATGTCTGTGCAGTTTGGGCACAGCCATGCTCTAAAGCAGTTGCTGAAACTAATTAAATAGACCAGATCTAACTACGGGCAGCCTCTGAGTTTGGGCCTCATACCAGGTCTCTAGAATTCCAGAAACAAAGAACCAACATTGATTTGATTTATTTATTTTTTAATCATGTGTTCATGAACTCCTAACTCTTGACTAAGACAGACCTGTTCAATCAAGGTTGCCCAAAGAGTGTCTTCCTGGTACCCAAGTCAATAGTCAGATGGCTCTCTCAATTCTTGAGAAGAATTTTAGTTCTCTTGGCTCAGTGTTTAGTTTCCTGAAGCTGGTAGAAAAGGTGTATACCCAGGTGTCCTGGCAGGCAGGTTCCCTGATCACTGCCACCCAGCCAGAAAAAATTGTGCTTTTTTTTTTCCCTTCAAGAAACAAAACAGAAAAGTTTTCCTCTGTTAAAAATATATTTAGTCCCTTCTGCTGTGGTAGACCCCTGTCAGTTCTACCACAGGGAAGACCCCATCTTCTGATACTTTCTAGAGAACCAGCAGCACGCAGGGCATCTGACCCTTGCCAGGTCTGCCGCAGGGAAGACCCCATCTCCTGATACTTCCTGGAGAACCAGCCGTATGCAGTGCATTTGAGAGAAGGGGAATCCCAGGAGTACAGATAAACAGGCCTGCAGGACAGAGAAGCCTCAGTCAGAGACATCAAGACCAGCTAACACCAGAGATAACTAGATGGCCAAAGGTAAATGCAAGATCACTACCAACAGAAACCAAGGCAACATGGCATTGTCAGAACCCAGTTCTCCCACAACAGCAAATCCTGGATACCCCATCACATCAGAAAAGCAAGAGCTGGATTTAAAATCACATCTCATGATGCTGATAAAGGACTTCAAGAAGGACATAAATAACTCCCTTAAAGAAATACAGGAGAACATGGGTCAACAGACAGAAGCCCTTAAAGAGGAAACACAAAAATCCTTTAAAGAAATACAGGAGAACATGGGTCAACAGGTAGAAGCCCTTAAAGAAGAAACACAAAAATCCCATAGGGAATTACTGGAGAACATGGGTCAACAGACAGAAGCCCTTAAAGAAACACAGGAGAACATGGGCTACAGGTAGAAGCCTTTAAAGAGGAAACAAAAAAAAAATCCCTTAAAGAATTTCAGGAAAGCACAAACAAACAAGTGAAGGAACTGAACAAAACTATGCAGGATCTAAAAATGGAAGTAGAAACAATAAAGAAATCGCAAAGTGAGACATCTCTGGAGATCGAAAACCTTGGCAAGCATAAACAACAGAATACAAGAGATAGAATAAAGAATCTCTACTTCCCTACCTAAAGAAAGAGATGCCCATGAACATACAAGAAGCCTACAGAACTCCAAACAGACTGGACCAGAACAGAAATTCCTCTCGTCACACAATAATCAAAACACCAAATGCACTAAACAAAGAATATTAAGAGCAGTAAGGTAAAAAGGTCAAGTAACATATAAAGGCAGACCTATCAGATTACACCAGACTTCTCACCAGAGACCATGAAAGCTAGAAGATCCTGGGCAGATGTCATACAGACCCTAAGAGAACATAAATGTCAGCCCAGACTACTATACCCAGCAAAACTCTCAATTACCATAGATGGAGAAAACAAGACATTCCATGAGAAAAGCACATTTACACAATATCTTTCCACAAATCCATCTTTACAAAGGATAATGGGTAGAAAATACCAACACAAGATGGGAAACCACACCCTAGAAAAAGCAATAAAGTAATCATCTTTCAACAAACCCAAAAGAAGATAGCCACACAAACAGAATTCCACCTTTAACAAAGAAGATAACAGTAAGCAACAATTACTTTTCCTTAATATCTCTTAACATCAGTGGTCTCAATTCCTCAATAAAAAGACATAGACTAACAGACTGGATACGTAAACAGGACCCAAAATTTTGCTGCATACAAGAAACCCACCTCAGTGACAAAGGCAGTCACTACTTCAGAGTTAAAGGTGGGAAAACAATTTTTCCAAGCAAATGGTCCCAAGAAACAAGCAAGAGTGGCCATTCTTATATCGGATAAAATTGACTTTCAACCAAAAGTTGTCAAAAAAGATAAGGAGGGACACGTCATACTTATCAAAGGAAAAAGACTTTTTAGAATTTAATGAAAATGAAGACACATCATACCAAAACTTATGGGACACAATGAAAGCAGTGCTAAGAGGAAAACTCATAGCTCTCAGTGCCTCCAAAAAGAAAATGGAGAGAGCTTACACTAGCAACTTGACAGTGCACCTGAAAGCTCTAGAACAAAAAGAAGCAAATACACCCAAGAGGAGTAGATGGCAGGAAATAATCAAACTCAGGGCCGAAATCAACCAAAATAGAAACAAAAAGAACTATACAAAGAATCAACAAAACTAGGAGCAGGTTTTTTGAGAAAATCAATACAATAAACCCTTGGCAAGACTAACCAGAGAGCACAGAAGCACTACCCAAACTAATAAATTCAGAAAAGAAAAGGGAGACATAACAACAGAAACTGTGGAAATTCAAAAAATCATAAGATCCTACTACAAGAGCTTATACTCAACAAAATTTGAAATCTGGATGAAATGGACAACTTTCTAGATACATACCAGGTGCCAACGTTAAAACAGGATCAGATAAACCATCTAAATAGTTCCATAAGCCCTGAGGAAATAGAAGCAGTTGTTAATGGTCTCTCATAAAACAAACAAACAAACAAAAAACAAAAAAGACCCAGGACCAGGTGGGTTTAGTGGGGAATTCTATCAGATCTTCAAAGAAGAGCTAATACCGATGCTCTTCAAACTATTCCATGAAATAGAACTCAAGGAACACTACCCAACTCATTCTTTGAGGCCACAATAATGCTTATACCTAAACCAAACAAAGACCAAACAAGGACAGAGAACTTCAGACCAATCTCCCTTATGAACATTGATGCAAAAATACTCAACAAAATTCTGGCCAACTGAATCAAGAATGCATCAAAACCATAATTCGCCACGATCAAATAGGTTTCATTCCAGGGATGCAGGGATGGTTCAATATATGGAAATCCATCAATGTAATCCACTACATAAACAAACTCAAGGAAAAAAACCACATGGCCATTTCATTAGATGCTGAAAAGGCTTTTGACAAAATCCAGCATCCCTTCATGATAAAAGTCTTGGAGAGATCAGGAATCCAAGGCCCATACCTAAACATAGTGAAAGCAATATACTGCAAACCAGTAGCCAATATCAAACTAAATGGAGAGAAACTTGAATCACTCCCACTAAAATTGGGGACCAGACAAGGCTGCCCACTCTCTCCTTATCTATTCAATATAGTACTTGAAGTCCTAGCCAGAGCAATCAGACAACAAAAGGAGGTCAAAGGTATACAAATTGGAAAGGAAGAAGTCAAAATATCACTATTTGCAGATGATATGATCATATACTTATGTGATCCCAAAACTTCCACCAGAGAACTCCTAAAGCTGATAAACAACTTCAACAAAGTGGCTGGATATAAAATTAACTCAAACAAATCAGTACACTTCCTATACTCAAAGGATAAACAAACTGAGAAAGAAATTAGGGAAATGACACCCTTCACAATAGTCACAAATAATATTATATACCTTGGTGTGACTCTAACCAAGCAAGTGAAAGATCTGTATGATCAGATCTTTCAAGCCTCTGAAGAAAGAAATCGAAGAAGAGTTCAGAAGATGGAAAGATCTCCCATGCTCATGGATTGGCAGGATTAATATAATAAAAATGGTCATCTTGCTGAAAGCAATCTACAGATTCAATGCAATTCACCATCAAAATTCCAAATCAATTCTTCATAGATCTAGAAAGAGCAATTTTCTTTATTATTATTATTATTTTATTTTTTATTGGAAAAGGAAGTAAAAACATTTTATGATAAAATTAAAGATTTACATGGAAAATTTTTCTAACAAGATTGAAGAAGCATATAGAAAAATACATTAAAGCAGTGTGAAGAAGCAGCAAGGACGACCCCCAGACAGACCAAACCCGTGAGCCGCTGTAAACCCGTGGTCAGCGCCGACGTCCACTGCCGCCGCGATGCCCAAAAGAAAGGCTGAAGGGGATGCTAAAGGAGACAAAGCCAAGGTGAAGGACGAGCCACAGAGAAGATCTGCAAGGTTGTCTGCTAAACCTGCTCCTCCAAAGCCAGATCCCAAGCCTAAAAAGGCACCTGCAAAGAAGGGAGAGAAGGTACCCAAGGGGAAGAAGGGGAAAGCCGACGCCAGTAAGGACGCAAATAATCCTGCAAAAAGTGGAGACGCCAAAACAGACCAGGCACAGAAAGCTGAAGGTGCTGGAGATGCCAAGTGACGTGTGTGCATTTTTGATAACTGTGTACTTCTGGTGACTGTACAGTTTGAAATACTATTTTTTATCAAGTTTTATAAAAATGCAGAATTTTGTTTTACTTTTTTTTTTTTTAAGCTATATTGTTAGCACACAGAACACTTCATTACTGGGGGGAAGGATCATGTGTCACTAACAAAATATCTCCCAAGCTGGATTGAGGACAGAAAACCTCTTTCCCTGATGATTTTGAAAGGCTCCTGTTGGCTCCCAGGAGAGACATCCTAGTCTTGACATAGGTGGCCATCAAGGTACAAAATGCCTTGTGGTCTGGGAAAATTCTAAATTCCTTTTTATACCCTCTTACCCCATATCATCAACATAGACTTAATTCCCTTAAAATCAGAGACTTGTTGGAACCTGGCCCCCAAAATTGGTTTTCCAGTCTATTGGGTGATGTGAACTTTGCAGTGACTTCATCAAGTGTTCTCAGAAGAGCGCTGGTTCCTTTTATAAAAGATTGTGGAGCTTCGGATTGATGATTCTGCCATGTTCGTTTCCTGAAAGTCAGGGTCGGCTTGTGAAAAGTTGTTAAACAGAATCCTTAATGTGAAATGTCAACCCTCACTCTAAGCTACTTCCCCCTTTTCAAAACATTGAATGAAGACTTCATTGGGTTTTATAGTGGCTTTCTGATTTTGGTAGTCTATACAAGAAGGGAATTTGGAAGTTCTTGTATATTGTTGAGTGTCTGCCCATGTCCTGCCTGAAATACCATGACTGTTTATGAAAAGTATCTTTAATAAAGCTGGTTACAGTTAAAAAAAAAGAAAAATAAAAATACATTAAGACTGACAATTTTCATGGGAAATTAAAGAGTAAAATGGTAGACATAAAAAACATTGCTAAATTAATTGAAAAAGGAAGTAGAAACATTTTATGACAGAATTGAAGATTTACATGGGAAATATTTCTAATAAAATTGTAGAAAAATATAAAATAGCATTAAAATTGAAGATTATCATGGAAAATTACAGATAAAATGGTAGGCATAAAAATATTTCTAAGTTGACTGAAAGTGGAATTATAAACTGATAAAAATTGAAGATCTACAAGAAAAATATTTCTGATAAAATTCAAGAAATATATAGAAAAACACATTAAAATTGACTATTTCGTGGAAAATTATACAGATAAAATGGTAGGCATAAAAATATTCCTAAGTTGATTTAAAGTAGAATTATAACCATTTTCTGATAAAATTGAAGATTTACATGGAAAATATTTCTGATAAAATTGAAAAAAATATAGAAAAATATTAAAATTGAAGATTATTATGGAAAATTATACAGATAAAATGGTAGGCATAAAAATATTTCTAAGTTGATTGAAAGTAGAATTATAAACATTTTCTGATAAAATTGAAGATTTACATGGAAAATATCTCTGATAAAATTGAAGAAATATATAGAAAGCCATCTACAGATTCAATGCAATCCCCATCAAAATTCCAAATCAATCTTCATAGATCTAGAAAGAGCAATTTTCAAATTCATCTGGAATAACAAAAAACCCAGGATAGCAAAAACTATTCTCCACAACAAAAGATCTCCTGGGGGAATCCCCATCCCTGACCTCAAGCTCTACTACAAAGCAATAGTGATAAAAACTGTCTGGTATTGGTACAGTGACAGGCAGAAAGATCCATGGAATAGAATTGAAGACGCGGAAAAGAAGCCACATACCTATGGTCACTTGATATTTGACAAAGGAGCTAAAAACATCCAGTGGAAAAAAGACAGCATTTTTAACAAATCGTGCTGGATCAACTGGAGGTCAGCATGCAGAAAAATGCAAATCAACCCATTCTTATCTCCTTGTACAAAGCTCAAGTCCAAGTGGATCAAGGACCTCCACATAAAACCAGACACACTGAAGCTTATAGAGGAGAAAGTGGGGAAGAGTCTTGAACACATGGGCACAGGGGAAAATTTCCTGAATAGAACACCAATGGCTATGCTCTAAGAACAAAGATCGACAAATGGGACCTCATAAAACTGCAAAGTTTCTGTAAGGCAAAGGACACTGTCAATAGGACAAAACGGCAACCAACAGAGTGGGACAAGATCCTTACCAATCCTACATCCAATAGAGGGCTAATATCCAATGTATACAAAGAACTCAAGAAGTTATACTCCAGAGAGTCAAATAACCCTATTAAAAAATGAGGTACAGAGCTAAACGGAATTCTCAACTGAGGAAACTTGAATGGCCCTAAAGCACCTAAAGAAATGTTCAGCATCCTTAGTTATCAGGGAAATGCAAATCAAAACAACAATGAGATTCCACCTCACACAGGGTCAGAATGGCTAAGATAAAAAACTCAGGGACTGCAGATGCTGGAGAGGATGTGGGGAAAGAGGAACACTTCTCCATTGCTGGTGGGATTGCCAGCTGGTAAAACCACTCTGGAAATCAGTTTGGTGGTTCCTCAGAAAATTAGACATAGTACTACCTGAGGACCCAGTCATACCACTCCTGGGCATATACCCAGAAGATGTTCCAACAAGCAATAAGGACACATGCTCCACTATGTTCATAGTAGCCTTATTTATAATAACCAGAAGCTGGAAAGAACCCAGATGTCCTTCACCAGAGGAATGAATACAGAAATTGTGGTATATATACACAATGGAGTACTATTCAGCTATTAAAAACAATGAATTCATGAAATTCTTAGGCAAATAGATAGAACTGTAAAGTGTCATCCTGAGTGGGGTAACCCAATCACAAAAGAACAACATGGTATGCACTCACTGATAAGTGGATATTAGCCCAAAAGCTCAAAATAAACAAGTTACAATTCACAGAACACAGGAAGTAGGAATGAAGTGGGGGTGCTTGGGTTCCTCTGCGAAAGGGATCAAAATACTCATAGGAGCAATAATGGAGACAAAGTGTGGAGCAGAGACTGAAGGAAAGGCCACCCAGAGACTATCCTACCTGGGAATTCATCCTATAAACAGTCACCAAACCCGACACTATTATGGAGGACAAGAAGTGCATACCAAAAGGATCATGTCATGGTTGTCTTTGGAGGGCCCTGCCAGAGCCTTACACACAGGCTGATGCTAGCAGCCAACCATTGCACTGGGCGTGGGGTCCCCATTGGAGGAGTTGGAGGGCGTACTGGAGGAGCTGAAAGTGTTTACAGCCCCATGGGAAGAACAATGTGGTCGGCCACCCAGACTTCCCAGGACTCCCAAGGACTAACCATCAATCAGTGGATACACATGGTTCCAGCCAAAAGTGTGGCAGAGGAATGCCTTGTCGGGCACCAGTGGGAGGAGAGGTCCTTGGTCCTGTGAAGGCTCAATAGATGCCCCAACAAAGGGAAATCAAGGGGGGTGGGAGGAGGTGGGAGTGGCTCAGGTGGAGGGGCATATACTTGGAGGCAGGGGGTGGGAGGAGGGGTTGGGAGTTTTGGGGAGGGGGGAACCGGGAAAGGTTTTACCATTTGAAATGTAAATGAAGATTATATTCAATAAAAAAAAAGGTGGTGTAGGTCCAAAAAGATGTTTTTTTAGGCTGGTAATGCAAGTTGGACAGAAATTGAGTTAAGTGCAAAATTTTAAGCACACCAAGATAGGATAATAATTTTTCTGAAGTTGCCAAATACTATAGATTAGATATTATAAATGTAAATTTTACCTAATAGTTTTCAAAATTGTTTCATAATTGTTATTTTATTTAGTTTATATTTGAATGAAAAAGAGCCTTTTATTGGACTAAAAAAGAGAACTGTAGAGAGAACACTTTGTATCTGTGTTGATGTGGAAACTGTCAATAATAAATCTGATTGCCTATGGCTCAGGTAACGAATAGGAGGTGAGGCATCCAGGTGGCAAAAAGAATTCTAGGATAGAGTGAGACACAAGAGATTTGCTCAGGAAGATGTGAGAAGATGGATGTATGGTACCTGAGCACAGGTAACCAGCCATGTGGCAGAATGTAATTAAAATAAATGGATTATTTTAAGTTCTGATCTAATCACAGAAGAGTCTAGCTATATGACCAAAGCTTTTGTAAATATATTTGAGTCTGAGTCTTATTTCTGGGAGCATAGGTTCAGGAGGAAAAACCAGACCTAACTTCTACAGCACAGTGTGCAGCAAGGGCTGGAAACACTCCTAAATTGCTGGTGGGCAGGCAAACTTGTACAATTACTTTGGAAACCCTTTTTTTTTCTCAGAGAACTGTTCTACCCCAAGACTTAGCTGTACCACTCTTGGGTGTTTCCCAAAAACATGACCAACTATACTACAGGGACACTTGCTCAATTATGTTCATAGCCACTTTATTCATAATAGCCAGACACTGGTCCTTGGTCAAGTGAAGGCTCAATAGATGCCCCAACAAGGGGAAATCGAGGGGTGGGGGGAGGTGGGAGTGGGTCAGGTGGAGGGGCATATACTTGGAGGCAGGGGGTGGGAGGAGGGAGGGGTTGGGGGTTTTCGGGGAGGGGGGAAACCGGAAAAGGTTTTAGCATTTGAAATGTAAATGAAGATTATATTCAATAAAAAAATGAAGCCGGGCAGTGGTGGCGCACGCCTTTAATCCCAGCACTTGGGAGGCAGAGGCAGGCGAATTTCTGAGTTCGAGGCCAGCCTGGTCTACAGAGTGAGTTCCAGGACAGCCAGGGCTACACAGAGAAACCCTGTCTCAAAAAAAAAAAAAAAGAAAAAATATAGTGTCATACAAAGGACTGTGTAAGGTAACACTTTACTCTTATCTTTTTTTAAACTACATTACATCCCTCCTCCTCCTCCCAGTCTCACCCCACAACCCCTTCCCCCATTATACCCCCTACTCCTCACAGAAGGGGAAGCCCACCGTGGGTGTTGATCAAGAGGGTGCAAGCCAAAGAGTAGGGAGCAGTCGGAGGGGGATGGGCACTTGGTTTTTATTCTAATGTAGTGACAGTGTTAGTCCCCACTGGCTGGAGGCTGGCCTCACAGACTTTTGAAATTGGGAGGGGTCTGCAGCTTCAGTCACCAAAGTTCTGAGACTGTAGCAGGGGCTTTATGTTCAACTACAAATGTTTACTGGGTTGTGTATCTGGAGGAGGAAGGGATAAACATTTGCATAAAAGTCTTACAAGGTGAGGCAGATAAAATGATTTGAATTCATTCTCAAAACCAAGTTTCACAGTGGCTACTAGAAAAGTAATATTTAATGTTTCTTAGGAATCCCTCTTTCTTCAAACTCATTAAGAAGGTGGCAGATTTTTTTTGCTGTCATATCTTGGAGTAAGAAACTCTTATTAGGAGGACATTCCTGTTTAGTAAAAGCTGACTCAACAACCCTCTGAATACACAGAATTATTTAGCAGGGTTTAAGGGGAACACACATCCTTAGGGGTGGCCCAACTGTTCTCCTGACCCAAAGGAGTGGTTTTGCTTTCCTCTTCTTCTTTGTTATTTTTTTTATTTATTTAGGGTTTTGTTGTTGTTGTTGTTGTTGTTTTGAGGCAGGGTCTCTCTATGTAGTCCTGACTGTTCTAGAATTCACTATGTAGACCAGGCTGGCTTCAAATTCAAAGATGTGCCTGCTTCTGCCTCCCAAGGGCTGGGATAAAAGGCACATTATATCCAGCCAGTTTTCTCTTAACAGGCCATCATTGCCAATTTTAACACGCCCCTCCGCAGCACCCCCTCTCTCCAAACACAAAGAAGTAATCATAGAATCTTTTAGGAACCAAATCAGACTTTTGGCTCTTTGGTTTCTGGCAAGGAGGAGGCTGCCTAGAGTTCTAAGAAACTTTCTGGCTTTTAGTCAAGAGATAAATTGTTTGTTGCCTAGCCAAACTGCACCTGCTTTTTACTATGCCCCTCTTCTTCCAAGAGATAACTTTAGGATTATCTGTATAACAGCCAGGTGTAGGGAGGAAGAAAAGAAGTCCTTGTTTGGTACCTGAAAAGAGGTATGAGAGAGAAGTTACAGCAAGTTATTTGCAGAACCAAGGGAAGCCAAAACAGTGTTTTAAATGTCCAGATCAAAGTTCACTGGAATCTCTTGCTAGGCTCACAAGAACCTCCCTCTCTTGGGCTCCTCTTCATTTTTCTTTGACTTTTAAGACCGGTCTCCAGGGATGAGCCCAGAGTCTGACTGATATCTATCTGATAGACAGCCTTCAGAGTGTCAAGGGTCAGCATGACACCCCGCCCATTTGGCTGCTTAAGGAGAGAAGAGAAACTTAGCCATGGTTTGATTTCCAGGTTAAGGCAGAAGCGGCTCTGTCTCTCAGCTGCTGGTGAGCACTGCAGCTTTGAACTGAGGCAAGATCTGCAGTCTTACATCTGGGTTACATTTTCTTACCAAGAAGAAAATTCTTAGAAGTAGTTATCTAAATGATGTCTCATGGGTTTAAGTCCAATATCTGGGGAATGTGATCCCTTGGACTGTCAAAAAGCAAAACAAACAACAACCCCACATACGGATCATCTTAGTTTGGGAGTATATTTTCTTGCTTGTTTAAGATCATATAGATGACCAAAATTAATCATTTGATTTTATCATCAAGGCTAGTTTTAGTTCTATCCCTAAGGAGCTAGTCCTCGGGGCTCACTTGAGTTTAAGAGGAACTTCTGACTGTGAGGACAAGCCAAAGGCCTTGCTTAACCATGACTTGGCTTAGAAGCATGGAAGAAAAATGTCCTTTTTGTAGACCTCTGATTAGAGTTCACTCAGTAGGGTCTCCATGGCCTCCCTGAACAAAAGGACAAGTGACTTCCTGTATTAGTCAGGGTTCCCTATAGTCACAGAACGTATGGGTAGTCTCTATATAGTTAGGGAATTTGTTGATGACTTACAGCTTGTAGTCCGTCTCCCCAACAATGATCAGCAGCAGCTATGGATGGAAGTTCAAGGATCTAGCAGTTGATCAGTTCCACGAGGAAAGCAGGCAAGGAAAAGTGAGTCTTCCTTCTTCTAATGTCCTTATGTAGGTCTCTAGCAGAGGGTGTGGCCCAGATTAAAGGCATGTGGCCACTGTACCTTTAATCCCAGATGACCTTGAACTCAGAGATCTCCTCGTCTTAATCTTCTGGAATTCATAGCCACTGTGCTTCAAGATCTCCATGCCAAGATCCAGGTCAGAAACTTGTATCTCTGAGCCTCCAGATAAGGAACACAGGTAAGCCTTCCAATTCTAGATTGTAGTTCATTCCAGATATAGTCAAGTTGACAACCAGAGATAGCCACTACACTTCCCATAGTCACAGAACATTTGAGCAGGCCTCTGGGACCCAGCTAACCTTGTAGGGCAAGGGGGACAATAATCTCCCTTTAAATCCCTTTTACCAGGTGGTAGTGGTACACACCCTCAATCCCTGCAATCAGGAAGCAGAGGTAGGCAGATCTTTGAGTTCAAGGCCAGCCTGGTCTACAAAGCAAGTAAAGCCTGTTACACAGAGAAACCCAGTCTCAAAAACAAAACACAACAAATCCCTCTTACCATATCAGTATAGGCCTCTAAGTATAATTATCAAACACTTAGGGTTTCCATTGCTGTGAAGAGACACCATGACTGTAGCGGTTATTAATAAAAAGGTACCGCCCCTCCAGGCCTCTGCACCACGTCCTGGTGGGTCTCGCTCTGGATGACTCTCTTTACATCTCAGCTGTGTTCCTCTCTGCCTTAGACTCTGTAAGTGGCAGGAATCCCATGCTTCTGCCCAATACCCACTCCTTCCAAGTATCTGGTAAAGCATGACTCTTAAACTTGAATAGTTAACTAAATATATTTATGTATATAAAACTCCCAATTACATAATGTCAATTTACAATGATAAAGTATTATCCCAATATTTCTAACTCTCCAAAACACCAAAAATACAACTGAAGCCATCTGGATATCCACTTTTCTGCTCTGCTCTGCTCGTCTCAACCTCCCCCCCCCACCACTTCCCTTAGCTCCTCCTCTTCTCTCCCCTCCAATCACTGGCCGCTCACTGCCTCAATGTGAATGGATAGGAAATATCTTGCAACACATGACCACAGCAACTCTTAATGAAGAAAACATTTAATTGGGGCTGGCTTACAGGTTCAGAGGTTCAGTCCATTATCATCATGGCAGGAGCATGGTGGCATCCAGCAGACACAGCACTGGAGAAGGAGCTGAGAGATCTCCATCTGGATCAGCAGGCAGCAGCAGAAGAGTGAGTGAGCCACTGGGCCTGGCTTGAGCTTCTGAAACCTTAAAGCCCCTCAGTGACAGCCTTGTAGAAAGTCCTCCAATGAGGCCACATGGCCTAACAGGACCACTCCCAGTGAGCCTATTTTCATTGAAACCACCACAAACACCCAGAAGGTCAGTATTACCCATTTGGTACTTTAAACTACCATGTTAGATTTAGATAAAACGTGGGCAAAGACCAAACATTTCAAAATAAACTTTGATTAGACAAACATTTTAAGCACTTCTTATAATTGTTATCAAGAGCAGATCAATAGCTCCATTGATTTGAGCAGATGCTTGGCCTCAGTATATTGGGCTTCAAGCCTCAAATGTGTATACCATCTGTATCCTGTCCACATCTCATCCTTTATGTGCCTTAAATAACTTAATCAGACTTTCACAACTTGAACAAGCTTTCTAGCTTTCTTTTTTACTTTCTGGAAACATCAATATCATGCACAAATCCTTTTTCCAAAATATTTTCATTTCTATATCCTTTTAATATTTTTTACATTTTTCCTTAATACCACAAGACATAATCACATTAACAAATTTGTCATTTGTTGTGAGAATTTTCCTTGGATAGGTAAGGGCCGCTAACCAACTATCCCCACTGGGTTTTCACCCAGCATATATTACAGCTTCCCCAAGATGCATAGGCGGAGCCCCCACTACCTAGTTTTTCTTAGAGTATATACTCTAGTCTGCCCCCCTCAACAAAGCCTCATGGTTATGAGGCCACGTAGGATCAGGGCAGAATTACATCCAGCTGGTAGGAGAGGCTGGGTACTCAACTGAGGGCCCAGGGACTGTCCTTACTCTCTTTTTCTATGAAGGGACATCTACAGTCAAACTCAGCTGTTGCTGCAACAAGGCAGGGGATACAAACTTCCAAGGGAGAGGATCTGAACACTCTCCCAGATGGATTTGAAATCCTGGACAAGCCTCAAACTATTAAAAATATTCTTAGGTTGATTAAAAGTGAAATTATAAACATTTTCTGATAAAATTGAAGATTTACATGGAAAATATCTCTGATAAAATTGAAGAAATATATAAAAAACGCATTAAGATTGAGTATTTCATGGAAAAATTATACAGACAAAATGGTAGGCATAAAAATATTCCCAAGTTTTTTGAAAGTGGAATTATAAACTCTTGCTGATCTACAAGGAAAATATTCCTGAAAAAATTCAAGAAATATATAGAAAAACATGTTAAAACTGACTATTACATGGAAAAGTATACAGATAAAATGGAAGGTATAAAAATGGTCCTAAGTTGATTGAAAGTAAAATTATAGACGTTGTCTGATAAAACTGAAGATCCACATGGAAAATACTTCTGACAAAATTGAAGAAAAATACAGAAAAACGTTAAAATTGAAGATTATTATGGACAATTATACCGACAAAATGGTAGGCACAAAAACATTCCTAAATTGATTGAAAGTGGAACGACAAACACCACTCCCCCCCCACCCCGCGCAAGAAACCGAAGATCTATATGAAAAACACCTCCGACAAAATCGAAGAAATACACAGAAAAAAATGTTAAAGATTATCATGGAAAATACAGTCAAAATGGTAGACACAAAAAACATTACTAAATTGAAAGAGGAATCACAAATATTTTCTGATAAAATTGAAGATTTACATGAAAAATATTTCTGTTAGACTATGTTTTTTGTTGGAGAATTGAGTCCATTGATGTTATAAGATATTAAGGAATAGTGATTGTTGCTTCCTGTTATTTTTGATGTTCTTTTTATGTTTGTGTGGTTACTTTCTTCTGGGTTTGTTGGATAAAGATTACTTTCTTGTTTTTTCTAGGGTATAGTTTCCCTCCTCATGTTGGCATTTTCCATCTATTATCCTTTGTAGGGCTGGATTTGTGGAAAGATATTGTGTAAATTTGGTTTTATCATGGAATATCTTGGTTTCTCCATCTATGGTAATTGAAGAGTTTTTCTGGGTATAGTAGTTTGGACTGGCATTTGTGTTCTCTTAGGGTCTGTATGAGATCTGCCCAGGATCTTCTGACTTTCATAGTCTCAGGTGAGAAGTCTGGTGCAATTCTGATAGTCCTGCCTTTATAGGTTACTTGACCTTTTTCTCTTACTGCTTTTAATATTCTTTCTTTGTTTAGTGCATTTGGTGTTTTGATTATTATGTGCCAGGAGGACTTTCTGGTCTGGTCCAGTCTGTTTGGAGTTCTATAGGCTTCTTGTATGTTCATGGACATCTCTTTTTTAGGTAGGGAAGTTTCCTTCTAGAATTTTGTTGAACTTAGAAATATTTTTATGCCTACCATTTTATCTGTATAATTTTTCCATGAAATAGTCAATCTTAACGTGTTTTTCTATATATTTCTTCAATTTTATCAGAGATATTTTCCATGTATATTTACACAATGGAATACTAAGCAATTAAAAACAATGAATTCATGAAATTCTTAGGCAAATGGAGAACAGGGGGAGGGAAGAGGGCTTATGGGACTTTCAGGGAGGGGGGATGGCAAAGGGGAAATCATTTGGAATGTAAATAAAGAATATAGAAAATAAAAATAATAATAAAAAATAAAAGTAATAAAAATGCAAAAAAAAATATTCTTAGGGTCACACGGAGGAGCACTCAAAACAAAGCCAAAGCAAAACGTTACTCTTGATCAAAAGGAAGCAGTCAGAAGTCCAAGCACCCAGGCTGGGAAAGACAATTGGTGTTATTTTAATGCAGGTGGTAATTGTCTTTTTCCCCATTGGCTGGGTCTGACCTCATGGGAACTGTTGGTTTGCTAGTTGAAAAGAATCAGAACAAATGAAGAGGGAAAGCAGGAGAGGCTGCCACTTAAGTCAGTTTACTTTGCATAACAAAGGTTTTACCTGCTTGGGAAGGGATTAAAACATTTGCATAAAAATCTTACAAGGTGGAGGGAGGGGTATAAAAAGATTGAATTCTGTCATAAACATCTGCTTCACAGTATTTGATAGAAAAGACTAGTTTCTAACATTTCCTACACCGCATCCCTATGCTGTGTAACACAAGTTACACCCTGGCCTGAACACAAGCTGTGAACCCATTGTTGTAGACTACACAATAAATTAATTCAGTTGTAGACTAGATGGATTGGTTTGTATTTGAAAGTCAGGCTCCCTGTCCCAATTTTACTCCAAGAATCAGTGACCCTGGGAGGGGTAAGAGACACTACTCAAGCCTGAAAGCTTGGGAAGATGTAGAAACATCCTAAGATACAGAAAGTAAGTCAAGGATGACAGTAGACACACACCTAAGCCCAGCACTCCGGAAGAAGAGGGAGAATACGGCTGTGAGCTCCAGGGCAGCCTAGGATACAAAGTGAAACACTGTTTCAAATAAGTCAACCAGGGCGACATTCACCCACAGTCCCAGTCTACAGGTTAAAGCAGGAGAATCAGGAGTTCCAACTGTAGGTCTAGGAGCTGGAGAGAGAGCTCCAAGGTGGAGAGCACTGGCTGCTCTTCCAGAGGACCTGGGTTTAACTCCCAGCACCCACATGGCAGCTCACAACTGTCAGTAACTCCATTCCACGGGATTCGACACCCTCGCACAGACATTCATGCAGACAAAACAATGCACATGAAAATAAATCATTAAAAAATCATAACCCTGGCTACATACCAGCTTTGAGTCCAGACCTTGTCTCAAAACCTTAAAAAAAAAATTAAAGCTTACACACCCTATTTATTTACCAGGGTATACAAGAGTATTACATCAAAGACACAGTCTGTCGTTCAAGTTTCAAGGTTACATCAATCATAGGTTGGCTATTAGGATAAATCACTCCCTTTCTGACCAGGGTCATGTAGGGTGTACTCAGCCCTCTCTGGCCAAGAGTGCCAATTCCCCGGGGCTGTCTGTCCTTTGCAGCTGCTGCCTTGACAGTGATTATAAAGAATCTAAGGTGACAGGGCTGTGATGCCCACAGTGCAGCCACTTGCCAGTGAAAGGGTTGCATGGTCCGCTGCTCAAAATTCTTGTTGACAGTTTTCAGGTTGGGTTTTTGAAGCAGGGATTCATATGGCCCAGGCTGGCCAGTAGCTGAGGATCCCCATGAAGTTCTGATGATCCTCCTGGTTCCATCTCCTAACATGACAGGCACAGCCACCATGTCTGGCTTTAAAGGTATTTTTCAGAGAGCCTTGAATTTCCTCTAGCAACTCTTAGAGACAAGCTTTCTGCTGTATATACCAACAGACAAAGACAAGGTCGTAGGAAACAGAGGCTGAAGTGAATCACCCATCACAGAGCTTTGTTAGGCTCCTGAGCAGAGGCGGCCATGATGGGGCCTGAAGCAGGAGGGCATAAGGAAAGAGAGCCACCAGGTATAGCACGATGGGACCCTGAAGGGAAAGAAAGAGGGGGCGTCTGACAAGTTGGGGGGGGGGAGGGAGTGATAAACTTTACATGAAGTGACCTAGCCTATGTGACATGAGTCACAAGACAGGAAGGAACTAGATAAAAGTACAAGTCAAGGTTGCCTGGGCATCAGAGTGTCTGAGCTTGGCACTGTAGGGGGCTAGAGAGACAGGAACTCTGAGAGTTGTGAGGTCACAGCTCTCTGTAGCTGGCCTTGAGAGACTGAGGGGTGTGGCCTCATCCTGGGGAGAGGGAGCAGTGGTTAGAAGACCTGGCTTCTGACCTGCCTTCTGAGCACTCTTTGCAACCCCCTTTGTTCTGTTGATTTTTCTTTAAACTTTTCTGAGACTGGGACTCAGGTAGCCCTGGCTGGCCTGGACCTTGCAGTGTAGCACAGGATGACCTGCTCCTCCTGCCTCTGCCTCCCCAGGAGCTGGGATTACAGGTGCAGGTAGCCACATTTACATTTGGTGCTGGGGAATCAAACCCAGGGCTTCAGGCAAGTTAAGCAAGCACTCTACTACTGAGTTACAACCCCAGCCCTTATGTCTTTTCTAAGAATAGTCCTGAACCTTTGCCTTCAGGAGTCTGAGCTGAGCTGTCAGTGCTGACTGACATCATTCCTCCCAGAGGACCTCTGACCTTAGTGTTCATTTCCCTTCATTACCTTTCACCCTTAGGATCTCCCTTCAGAGAGAAATCCCAAGTCTCTTCCCTCTATTTCTTGAGGTAAATTATATCCCTGGCTTGCTATCTGTCCTATGCCCCACCCAGCCCCTTTCCCCAACACCTGCAATGTATACTAATGTTGCAGAAGTGGGAGGTGGTAAAGACTTTATAATCCCAAGAGGGGACCTGAAGTGGACTTAGAAGAAAGATGGTTATACAGATACAGATCCCACCCAGAGAGGAGTTAATTCATGGCAGGCAGAGTGGAGGGAGGTCCTGGACTGGATCAAGTGGTGGAAGATAAGAATGAGGGCCAAAACCAGCATGTGGTGATGTGGGCCTCTAATCCCAACAAGTGGAGTAGTGCACATTAGGGACTCCCCCACCTCCAGAAAGCTCAAAACCAAGGTCTGATGTTGTTCAAGGAGGCCCTGTGGCCTATATCCACCCACCATGTCATGCATTGCTCACACATACACACACACAGATTAAAAAGAATGAGAGTGGGTAGAGATTCTGATGGAGAGCCTTTAATGGCATTTCATGGTCCCAAGTAGCCATGTAGGATAACAAAGGACTCACTATGTCACCAGAGAAGACAACTCCTGATCCAGCTACCCCTACTCTCAGGAGTAAAACAGTATAGGACTGAGCTCCGAACTGCCCTTTATGTGTTTTGGCAGAAGGAACACACAGCTTCCTGCACACTAGGGTAGCACTCTGCCAACTGCTTTTGTTCATCAGTCCTTTTTCTTTCTTTCTTTCTTTCTCTCTTTCTTTCTTTCTTTCTTTCTTTCTTTCTTTCTTTCTTTCTTTCTTCTTCTTCTTCTTTATTGAAAAAGGAAGTAAAAACATTTTATGATAAAATTGAAGATTTACATGGAAAATATTTCTGACAAAATTGAAGAAATATATAGAAAAACATGTCGTTCCTCAGTCCTAATGCCCTTCTATAAATGTTTTACCACAGTCATTCATTTTATGTGTGTTGGCAGTGGGCATGCAGGCCTCAGTGCACATGTGGAGATCAGAGGACACTTGGAGGAGTCAACTTGTTCTAATGTATGGGTCTTGGGGACAGAACTTGAGTCATCAATGTTTCCCCATTGAGCCATCCTTCTGGCCCCTAATATCCCTTTTTAAATAACTCCTCATCTTTTTTTTTCCTAGAAGGCTTATTGGTGTGACAGATAGTGACCAAGTCATCAGGTCCTAGGACCTCTGACCCCCGTGGTCAAGTCTGTTGCCAGCCCCCCACTAAGAGGATCATAACTCAAAGAGGAGAATTCCCAATAGTCTCTGAGTTTCTTTCATCTATTTCTCAAGGTGAGTTAAGACTTTTGGCTTGTCATCTGTCCTGTGTCCTCATGGCCACTTTCCTAGACACCTGTTCTTGTTAAGGATGCAGACATTGAAGGTGGGATGGTAAAGCTCTTAGAGCCCCAGGAGGGGACCAGAAGGAAACTTGGAAGGAAGATGGTTCCACTGTAGTCACAGATCCTACCTACCCAGAGAAGGAGGTGACCCTGGCTAGGCAGGGCCAGGGGCAAGCACCGCATCTGTCTGATGCAGTAGAACACAAGTGGATGGGAAGATGCTCAGGGAACAGATGTGCACATGCAATTTCAGCACTCAGGAGCCTGACATAGGAGAATCACAAGTTCAAGGTCAGTAGGCTACGCAGAAAGTTGCAGAGTAGCCCAAGGTCTTAAAACAAAGAAGCAGAACGTGGAGGAAAGTCTGAGGTAGCGACTTTGCTGGCATTTCTAAGGGAAAAGTAAACCTGGGCACTGCAAGGTGCTCGACATTGGCAAACTAGAATAGTTCAGTGGGTTTGGGTACAGAAGTGGCGGCTTGTCGCCTGATACCTGGCTCTGGGTGAGTTAGAAGAGAAAAACTGGTTTGAGTGTGAGACTTAAATCAGGAAGTTGTCAGAAATACAGACTCAGGACTGGTTAGTTTGTTCAAGATAGCCACGCCCCTGGTAGAGAGCGTTTGTGTGTGTGTGTGTGTGTGTGTGTGTGTGTGTGTGTGTGTGTCCCCAAACAATGACCTAACCTAACAGCATAAACCTCCCCTAAGCCTTCAAGCTTTGGGAAATGCCAAAACATCCTAAGATACAGAGAGTAAATTGGGTGTGGTTATATACACCTGGAAACCCAGTACTCTAGAGGCCAGGTCAGGAGGCTTGCTGTAACTCAGCTGGGTTAGAAAGTGAGACCCTGTCTCAAAATACAAAACAGAGCTCTGCATGGTGGCACATGCCTATAATCCCAGCACTCTGGAAGCTGATGCAGTGTGCCTGCCCACAAGTCCAAAGCCAGGTCACTCGATGTGAGTTTCAGGTCATCCAAGGATACCTGAAAAAAGCCAGGGGGAGAAATTTGTTAATAAAAGTTAGCTGGGTATGCAGTTTAATGTTTGCCTATAATACTAGTATGTGGAAAGCTCAGTCTAGATCATGAGATCATTAGTTTGTCAGTTGTTACTTTGAGGTAATATCTTATAGTCTTAGCCCAGACTGGATAGAAGTCACTATGTAAGCCATAGGCTGTGGCCTCAAGAGGGGATAGAGGCCCCGATACAAACCTACATAAGGAGGAGGTGGAGGGCAGGCATGGTGGACAGATTCGACCTTGGAGGCTTCCTCTCAGCTGTCCCTTCAGTTATTAAAAAGCTGGGTAAAGTACCACCTCCTCCTTATGGCTTTTGCATGCTAATTAATTGTAGGCAGAGGGCATGGTGCTGATATTGTTTGAAACAGAGTCTCAATCTACAACTCAGGGTGGTCTCAAACTTGATATCCTAGCTTAATGTGGTATCTCAAGTCTGAAATCCCAGCACTTAGAATGCCAAGGCAAGAGGATTTTATTACACAACAGACTGGGATAGAGGCCCTGATACAAACCTACATAACCACAGCATGGCGCCTACAGCAGACAGACACTAGATAACAGACTAGGATAAAGGCCCCGATACAAACTATATAACCACAGCATGGTGCCTACAGCAGACAGACACTTAGACAACAGACTAGGATAGAGGCCCCGATATAAACCTACATAACCAGTCACCTCATTTTTGGCAAAGATTCCTAAATATACACTGGAGAAAAGATGGTCTCTTTCAACAGTGTTGGGAAACCATGAAGACAAGTGAAGCTAGGCCTATATGTCTCTCCCTGTGATCCAAGAGCCTAGTGTATGATAAGCTCAGCCACTGTCAGGGAGGAGGACACAGACTCTGAGACAGACAAGGTCGTTCGGAGCAGAACCTCACTCACTCAAATACTGCTAGTAACTAACAGGATGGCACAAAACTGAAAGGCTCTTATACACCAAAAGCTACATCTGAATGAAGACATAGCTTGCCAGTGGTGGAGAATCTCTGCTAGGAAACATCACCTGGGATTTAGATCTACAATATATACAATTAAATCAAGCAACCCAATCAATGAGCCAGTTCTGAACTGATCAGCCAGTTCTGAAAAGATACAGATAACCAATATACTTGAAAAGTGTTCAACATCATTAGCCATCTGAGAAAACTGAATAAAAACCACACTGGATAACTGTGGGTCCAGCTCAGTACAGTGATTACCTAATCCACACATCACTGAGCGCCACAGAGCTCCAGGTGAATGAGTAAGGTAGCCACTGGAACTGGCTAATGCCCACCTTCTGCATTCAGATCATATACAAAATATAGGTTTTCTTCATGACACATTAAGGGCAAACTCTAAAGCAATGTTGATCTGTAATCTATCTGTCTATCATCTATTCATCCATCTATCCATCTATCTATCTATCTATCTATCTATCTATCTATCTATCTATCCATCCATCCATCCATCCATCCATCCATCCATCCATCCATCCATCCATCCCTCTCTCTATTTCTATATACCTACATTTGTGTTAGTCTCCAGATCATATACAAAATATAGGTTTTCTTCACAACACAGTAAGGGCAAACTCTAAAGCAATGTTGATCTGTTATCTATCTATCTATCTATCTATCTATCTATCTATCTATCTATCTATCTATCTATCTATCTATCTATCCATCCATCCATCTCTCTCTCTTTATCTCTATATACCTACATTTGTGTTAGTCTCCTCTAACAGCACAGACCTTAATATGGGTCCTTCCATCTACATCCCTGTAGACTTAAGATCAGCCCTCTCAGGCTAGAGACATGTCAGAGTGGTACAGGACTTGCCTAGTGTACAGGAGGTGCTGGCTTTGACCACTAGCATCACAAGCTCAGCTTTAGAAATTACTACAAGTCAGCAGTGCCAAAAGAAAACTCAAGCAGCTACTGCCATCATGATTGCCTGGATATTTAAATAAGGTTGCTAACTAACTGCTGTGCATGGACAGTACCACTCATAAAACTGTATTTATTTGGAAGCAGGGAGTTAAGACCAATAAACATATGTGTGTTATATAAGGTATCATATAGTGACTTTGCTTACTTACATTCCTTCATTTCTTTAACAGCTCTGGACAGTTTGTAGATATTTAGTAATTACCAATAAGAGAGTTTGGGAAATGGAGGTAGCTAGCTTCAGGACAGTTCCTAGTAATCTCCTTTTGGCTTCCATACTCTTGCAAAGTTCCCTTTCACCCTAGTGAGAATAGTCTGTGCAATCCCTGTCAGAGAGTGTCCCATGACTTTAAGATGGCGATCACCATGTCACCTCTTATCTCTGTTTTGAGGTTGGGGATAGAACCCACCAATGCATACAGATCGTAGACTTTTTAAAAACTCTTAAGTATTTGTTTAGGGGTAACTTGTGACATAGGAAGAAGGAATACATGAATTAAACTAACCTGTCATATTAAGGGGAAGACTGACCAATAAAACTTTTGTTGATTTGACTAGTTACCAAGTAATGCTTGTGATACCATCAGGATTTGCTTATAGATTATGACCTATGCTGTGACCGCTCAGGCTGGTCTAGAACACACAGGTAGTCCAGACTATCCTCTGAGTCAGGGATCTCAGTGCTGGATCACACTGATTACGGGAGTGTACCACCACATCTGGCCAGTGCTGGATCACGCTGATTACGGGAGTGTGCCACCACATCTGGCCAGTGCAGGATCACGCTGATTACGGGAGTGTGCCACCACATCTGGCCAGTGCAGGATCACGCTGATTACGGGAGTGTGCCACCACATCTGGCCAGTGCTGGATCACGCTGATTACGGGAGTGTGCCACCACATCTGGCCAGTGCTGGATCACGCTGATTACGGGAGTGTGCCACCACATCTGGCCAGTGCTGGATCACGCTGATTACGGGAGTGTGCCACCACATCTGGCCAGTGCTGGATCACGCTGATTACGGGAGTGTGCCACCACATCTGGCCAGTGCTGGATCACGCTGATTACGGGAGTGTGCCACCACATCTGGCCAGTGCTGGATCACGCTGATTACGGGAGTGTGCCACCACATCTGGCCAGTGCTGGATCACGCTGATTACGGGAGTGTGCCACCACATCTGGCCAGTGCTGGATCACGCTGATTACGGGAGTGTGCCACCACATCTGGCCAGTGCTGGATCACGCTGATTACGGGAGTGTGCCACCACATCTGGCCAGTGCTGGATCACGCTGATTACGGGAGTGTGCCACCACATCTGGCCAGTGCTGGATCACGCTGATTACGGGAGTGTGCCACCACATCTGGCCAGTGCTGGATCACGCTGATTACGGGAGTGTGCCACCACATCTGGCCAGTGCTGGATCACGCTGATTACGGGAGTGTGCCACCACATCTGGCCAGTGCTGGATCACACTGATTACGGGAGTATGCCACCACATCTGGCTGGCCTTCTCACTTCCCCAAAGGGATCCTCACTGAAACCGACTCCTGCTATTCCTTGGTTCAACTAAGACATCTTACATGGTGATTTCCACAGTTAAAAGTCAGTCCTTTCAGCCTTGAGGTCTCAATGTCAAGAGGCAAACACATTGTTATAAAGATTTATTTTCTGTCTTAATATAGGGTCACAAAACTGTCAGGTGCCAAACTTTTGGCAAAGCCTGGCTAAAAAGTGGCTAGCCATGCAGAGTGGCTCACCCCTGAGATACATACACACTTGGGTGGTAAAGGAAGGGGAACTACCTCAAGTTTGAGATTACCAAGGACTGCATAGCCAACAGCGAGGCCAGCTGGGCTGCATGATAACTGGCCTCCCAAAATTAAGAGGATCAGGTATGGTGGGCATGTTGGGACATAACTATAATCCCAGTACTAGAAAGGCAGAGTTGTGAGCCCTGCCTGGTCTGAGGGAGAGGGGGGTGGGTGTGCTTTGAATCAGACTCTGAAAAATGGCAGTTGCTAGCCTTCGAGATGGTGCTTACCAATAGTTACTTCTGGCTACCATGCCCTCACTATCTTTCCTCACACTCGTTGAGATTGGTCTGTGTGCTCACGAGCACAGAATGAACACTACATACCTTTAAGATAAGTTCAAGACATCAGAGTAGATGTCTTAACCCTCTCATATGTTTTTTAAGGGAAGAAAAAAATCACACTAATATTCAGACTTTGAGAGACTCTAAGGTATTTGTTAAGGGGTAATTTTTGACACAGGAAGAACAAATAAACAAGTTAAACTGTATCTCAAGCATCATGCTGGGGTGGGAACTGGCCAGTAAAAGTTTTGTTTATGTGAAACCAGGCAACACTTGTGATGTCATCGAGAGTAGAACACTCACTGGGTAGGTCTTCACCTACACAGTGACAGTTAGCTCAGATTCGGCTGACTTAGCAGATGAGCACACCTACTTTCGCTCTCTCCTCCTCTTTTCGATTTGGTGATGCTGGGGGATCCAACCCAGGGCCTCGCCCGACTTAGACACGCAATGTACTACTGAGCTACACCCCAGCCACTTCTACTGTGGTTCTTTACAAAATATCTTTCCTCTTTTCAGCTTTCACTCTGTAGCCCAGGCTGGTCTAGAACACAGTGTCATCCAGGCTAGCCTCTAAGTCAGGGATCCTTGTACCTCAGTCTCCCAAGTGCTGGGATTACAGAAGTGTACCACATCTGACTAGCCTTCTTCCCTTTCCCAAAGGTGAATGGCTAAGGGATGCTCACTGAAACTGACTCTTGCTAGTCCTTGGATCAATTAAGACATCTTACACGGTGATTTCCAATTAACTGCCAATATGAGAGGGTTGCTCCAATTTCAATCCTTTCAGCTTTGAGGTCTCAATGCCAGTACAAGAGGCAAAGGATCACACAAAGGCAATCTTTTATACAAACACCTAGCCAGGCATAGCAGCACAATGTTGTATTCCCAGCACTTACATAGGATGAGAGGTGGAGGGTTCCAAGGCGAACCTGAGCTATATCCCAAGTTTACCAACAGCTGAGCTAAAGCTCGCCCAGTCTTAAAAAACAACAAAGGAGGCTGGGCGTGGAGTCAGGACCTGTAACTACAGCACTGTAAGGCAAAGACAGGAGGAATAGCAGGTCTTTTCACAGCAAGATCTCATCTCAAAAATAAATGGGAAAAATAATATAATACCCTTATACTTTTAGTACCTTTATAACAGTGGGTCCTCAAATAATGTCATTTTTTGGCCGGGGTTTAGAACATTTTATTATATTCACATACACGCGCATGCACACACTGGTGAATAAGGATGAAGTTTTACTTAACCTGTGCCACGGTCCTTCATTTGGGAAGGAGATATGGATGTTACCTAACTTGCAGGTTCCAAGTGATATTAAGTAGCTGGCGTATTTACAGCAGATTCTCAGGAACTCATACCCGTGTTGTGATCTCCTTTGGTGAGCTCTGATCCTTTAGTCTTGGCTCTTGGGAGATTTGGTTCAAATTAACGTGTACCAATTCTTTTTTTCAGATCGATTTCAATTCGACGGCCAATTTGTGCAGTCGGGTAGTCTTTTTTACTTTGGTGAGCTGGAAACACATTCTCCAACACGTTTCTCATGGTCCTTAACTAGAGTCACAGCTACCTAGATTGATATTTCCTGGTCCTTCAACATTAACAGGGGCTGGGTCCGAGGGTCCACAGTTCCTGAAGCATCACCGTATCTGAGCTCTCAGGGGCGGGTGCTGTCCGTTAGTAACGCCCACTGCGTGCGGGATGCAGGGACAGCCTGCAGGCACTGCGCTGGCCGCGCTCGGCACCCGTAGGGTTAGGCTGGGCGCAGTAACTGGAAGTGCCCCCTCCCCGAGAGGACGTTACACATTTGGCTTCTTGCGCCTGGTGGAGATAGAATTTCCGCCGGCTCCGCCCCTTCCACTTCCGGTAGGGAAGAATGGGTTGGTCCCACATGGGCGAAAACTGGAAGATTTTAGTGGCTACGTTTTGGGGGCGGCAGCCAAGGGTCGCATTAGACTGTGTGGTCCTGGACTCAGGCCTTACCTCCTGCTGCCTTTGCAAACTGTCTTGCAGAGAACCTAACCCCCTTTGACCATGACACCTAATTTCAGTCATTCTGCTGTGACCAAAAATAAGCGCTGTGTCCAGAATGCCCTCCTAGCTTATACTCCTGATCACTATACATCCATGTAATATATATTTAAGAGTCACCTGGGTTGGTTCTTTTGTCTTACTCAAACATTATGAGTCAGGAGTCTGGTGTGATGGCATTAACCCCAGCACTTAGAGGTAGAAGCATGTGTGTTATATATCATTCTGAGGTATATAGACCTGGGCTACATTCAGTGTAGTTATAGAAAGAGGGAGGGAAGAAAGGAGAAAAGAGAGAAGAGAGGAAATGCTGAGCAGGTGAGGAATCACTGGTAGGCTACTGGCTAGTTGACTTGGGTCTCCAAGTTTAAAATATGAGCTAGACTGGACTATCGAAGTCCTGAGATTTACAAGCTTATGGTTTTAGGCCCTAGCCCTAACCAGTAGTCTACTCTTCATAGTAGCACCTCAGGTCTGCCATACTTATTTCAAAAACTAAATATACCAAAAGATTTGTCACAAACACAAGGTGATGAAGAATATTGGAGAGATGGTTTAAAGCACAGCAAGTCCTTTCACAACAAGCTTGAGGATGCAGAGTATGAGCACCCAAAGCACATTTAAAACCGACAGTGTACCATAGGCCAGCACTTCTATGGTGCAATAGTAGAGGAAGAAACCTAGGTGGAAGTGTGTATGCATCTAGCCCTAAACTACATATTGCAGAGGAGACTTTGTTTCAGAAAAGTTAGTCAGTGGGGACCACCCCAGCTGAATTCTATGGCATCCATTAAGAGGAGCCAGGGCATGTGTTTGTCACCACAGAGAATATGGAAATGAGATGAGATTCTAATGGAGAGCTTCTAATGACATTTCATAGTCCCATGTAGCCAGGGTTGTTAAATTAACTGCATTAACATTAAACTAGTGATTAACTGCCTCCATCTCTGGGAGAGCTAGACTCATACAAGTAAGTTATATGTGCCCTCTATGCAAGGCTGGGAAGGAATAAATGGCCCACACCATGCTAAGCAACACGATATCAACTGACCTTAACATCATCATGATGACATTTCTTTACATAAAAACATTTTAAAATACTGTGTATATTGGGGGTAGGAAGGGTGTGCTAGTATGAAATGAAGCAGCTGTGTGGGTTACACCTGCTGAGTGGGAATTGCACATCTCATCATAAGGTTCTTGAGGATCAACAGACTAACAAAATGTGGGAGTAAAAGTCCTAATTTAATGACGATCTTACTGGCCCAATATATCATGTTGGTGACAACCCTACATCTTTCTCCTAGGAGGTTCATTGGTTTGTCCAGGCCTAGGTCTAGGTCTAGGCCATCAGGCCTTAGGACTTCTGACCCTCTGGGTCGAGTCCATTCCCACCCCACCACTCACTGGAGATCCCCTGCAGGAGGAGACGTCTACACACCTCCCAAGTTACTCTCTGTTTCTTGAGGTGAGTGGAATACTTGGATTATCATCTGTCTCATGCCCCCCAGCTCCTTCTCTAGACACCTGAAGGATCTTGCATTTGCAGACGTTGGAGGTGGGATGGTAAAGACCTTTCAGCCCCCGGGGTTCCAGAGAAGCCTTGGAGGGAAGATGGTTCCACACTCACAGATCCCACCAGCAGTGGTGGCAGGAGGGAAAAGACTTGGATGGACCAAGAGTTGTAAAAGACACAAATGATAGCCAAGAGATCATGTGGTTGAAGGCGGTGGGATGTGATATCCCAACAGAGATTTACTATTTAGACATTGCCTTACTATTTATATACTTGTCTGGACCCTCAGCAATGAAGAAGAGAAGAGTCGTGTGGAGATGGCTTTAATGGGTAAGACAATTCCCAGCCAGCATGAGGATCAAAATTTGAGTCCTAGGAACACAGGCAAAATGGTGCTTCCTGTGTGTGTGTGTGTGTGTGTGTGTGTGTGTGCGTGTGTGTGTGTGTGTGTATGTGTGTCTGCCTGGGAGGCAGAAATGGAAAAAGCCTAGGAGCTCACAGGACAGATAGCTGGGAGGACTTCACAGAGCAAAGGGACTGGATCAAAGGGAACAAGGGTAGAATCCCATCCTATGATGCCCTGTGTCCTCCAAATATCTCATGGGACATGATGTGCCTACTCACAGTTGAGTGTGCATGAGTCTACACATGTGGAGACACAAATACAACTAATGACATGAGGCAGAATGAGGGGAGGGTTCTGAGGGAGAGCCATTAATGGCTCCCCTGGGCTTCATGAAAACATGTGGGGTTGCCAGGGCCTTGATGTATCTCCATGGAGGGCTTCAAACTGCTGTGACCTCTGCTGCCACCTTTGGGAGTGCCAGGATCACAGGCCTGTACTACCATATGCCTCTCAGTATTAAGCAGGGAACCAATGGCTTCCTGCATGCCAGACTAGCAAACTGCCAACTAAAGGTATTCTCTATTAACACGGTGGTTTCTTTTATTAAAGTTATTTGTACCCCATGGATTGTTTGAGGTGTGAACCCAGCAACTGTATAACAGCACACACATGGATAGGTCTGAGGACATCGGTGGGTGTCAGCTGTCTGCTCCCTTGTGGGTCTTGAGGGGAGGCATAGTTCACTCCAGTACTTGGACTGGGAGCAAAAGCCTTTATCAACTGAACTGCTCACTCACTCCTAAAGTCCTTTCTTAATGACTGTCTTTCATCTTTGCTCCTAGGAGGTCCATTGGTGTGCCTGTCCAGTAGAGACCCAGGACATCAGGTCTGAAGACTACTGGACTTGGTCAAATCCAGTACTGGCCTCCCCACACCCATTAGAGCTCCCCTGCTGGAGACTTCTCCAGGCCTCCCAAGTTCCTCCCCCTATTTTTGAGGTGAGTTAGACACTTGGCTTGCCTTTTGTCCTGTGGTCCTCTAATCCCTTTCTGAGATACCCTCAGGGTGCTGAGGGTGAGGATGTAGGATGTGGAAAGGTAAAGGCCCTACAGCCTGAGTGGGGCCTGAAGCACTTGCCTGGAACATACTTATATGTCGAATGTCCCACCTAGAAAGGGGAGAGCCCATCACAGGTGGGCGAGTGGGGAGCCCCTGGTGACATCATGTCGGAAAACACATGGATGAGCAGGAACAGTAGCACGCAGTGGTGTGAGCATATAACCCCCGGTACACAGCAGGCTCAGGGGGGACATCCTGGGATGTCCAGGATGATCCAGGGGACCCTGTAAACTCAAAACAGAGGTCTAGAGCACTCTGGTGAGATGGCTTGAGGCTTTCCCCGTGAGCATAAGGACCTGTGTTTGCATCCAAGAGCACAAGTAAAATCTGAAGTGTAACTAATCCAGACTCCTATCATACCTTTGGTGAAATGGTCGAAAGAATTAGGTGGGAATCTTTAAATTACTGGACTAGCTAGCCAGCCCTGGGCAGAGGATGACTTGAGACCCTACCTCCCAAAAGGTTGAAGGTGAGGACCCACACCTGAGTGTCCCATGGCTTCTATGCAGGCCATGGTCATGGATTGCATATAATGTGTTTCTGTCTCTGACTCTGTCTCTCTCTGTTTGTCTCTTATCCACTCTCCCCTTCTCTCTCTCTCTCTCTCTCTCTCTCTCTCTCTCTCTCTCTCTCTCTCTCTCTCTCTCTGTCTCTCTCTTATCCACTCTCCCTTTCTATCTCTCTCTCTCTCTCTCTCTCTCTCTCTCTCTCTCTCTCTCTCTCTCACACACACACACACACACACACACATGCACGCACGCAAACGCATACACACACATCTGTGGACCCAATGGACCCATAGTGACACACATAAAAGGGCACAAACTTACAAACTACAAGGATAAGAGAATATTCCAAGGGAGAGCCTTCAATGTCTTTGCATGCTTTCATGCAGCCATGCAAGATGCCTAATGAGTCACCAATGTGTCTCCAAGGAGGACAACTAACTCATCTGTGCCCCCACCTTCAGGAATGCTGAGGCTTCATGCCTGAATTACTGTGTGTTCTTTATTCCATAAGTAGCACCTCATCACTTCATGCATGGCAGTCTAACACTCTGCCAGCTGAGTTTATTCCCCAGAGCCAATACCCCCCTTTCTCCCCTAATTATTTATGGATTGATTGTTTTTATGTCCTGTCTGTTTAGCACACCTGGGTATGAGAGAAAGACAACCTCAATGTTATCAGCTATTTCTTTGCATTGTGTGTGTCCACAGGTCAAACTTGAGTGGTCAGGCACAGAGGCAGAAAGCTTTATATGCTGAGGATCTGGCCAATCCTTAATATCTTTTCTTTTTAAAAACATCTTTATTTATTTATATGAATGTTTTGTATGCCTCTTAGAATAGGGCATCAGATCCCCTGGAAAAAGAGTTACAGGCAGGTATAAGCCATTGTATGGGTGCTCAGAATGAAACCTGGGTCCTCTGCAAGAGCAGTCATTGGCCTTAACTGCTAAGCCATCTCACCAACTCTCCTTTAATGACAATCCTTCATTTTTCTCTTAGGAGGCTCATTGATGTGTGTAGCTGATAAGGACCTCAGTGTTCTGGTCCCAACTCCCCTGACCCTTTAGGTTCAGTCCCTTACCCACCCCCCTCTCATCTACTGGCATTCCCTTGCAGCAAGAGACTTCTCCAAGCTTCCCAAGTTACTCTCCCTATTTCTTGAGGTCATCTAGACCCTTGGCTTATTTTCTTTCCTTGTAGTTCTCATTTATAGCAACCTTGACATGTACAAAGATGCTGCAGGTGGTATAACAGTCCTCACTGCAGGACGATACCTGAAGGAAACTTGAAAGATGGTTCTAATGCCACAGATCCTACCCATGAGGGGGTTGCCCCGTGGCAGGCAGGTCACATGGAAGTCCCAGATTGCAAAATCTGGCAGAAGACAGGGATGAAAGCCCAAGGCAGCATTTTGTGGGGCTGTAATCTCCACCCTCAGGGGCCTCAGAGAAGGGATTGTCAGGTAGAAGTCAGCCTGGGAAATAAAGGACATTCCAGGCTGTCCAAGCTCTAAAAACTGTGAACCAGGAGGACCGAGGACATGATTCCATGGGTAAAGTGCTTTCTAAACAAGCATGAGGACCCGAGTTTGAGTCCCAAAAACACAGGTAAGGGCTCAGGGGGTGGCAGCTCCCAGCTCCTCCCAGCTCCCAGCTCCTCTGTGGCAGGATGCCAGGCAGAAACAGGCTCTCTGGACGCTTTCAGCGCATCTAAACTGGTAAACACAGCAGAGAAACAGAGACCTAGGATAAGGAAAGGTGGAAGGTGAGGGCCAGCACCAGGGAGTTGTGACCTCCACACTCCTGGCATGATAAGTGACCCCCCAACTTAGCACAGGCACAAAGAATAAAAAGGATGAACAAACACAGTCCAAGGGGAGCCTTTAAACATCACTTCAGAGCCTCACATAGCTGTGTGGCGTGGTCAAGAACCCACTGTGTGGCCGTAGATGACTCTTGAACTCTAGATCCAGGCGCCTCCCCTTCTGGAAGCTAAATTTACAGGCCTACTATGTGCCCTCCATGCAGTGTTGGGCTAGGCTAGCAGTGCACCAAGTTTAACTAACAGCTTTTCTTGAAAACAGTTTTGTATCACGTTGAGTGTGTGCACTCAAGCACACACTGTGGCACACCTAGGTTTTTGTATCACGTTGAGTGTGCACTCAAGCACACACTGTGACACACCTAGGTAGATCTGAGAACAACTCGGTTACCAGTGCTTTCCTGCTCCCACGAGGGAGGGCTCAGGGGTCTGGGTGACCCATTTAAGTGGTTACACTGCTGTGAAAGATTTCAGCTTCTGAGCCATCTCCCAATCCCCAAATACAAACGTAGTTGTCAATAACAGTCTCACATTTTTGTTCCATGGAGGCTCTTTGGTGTGCTCGGCCAGTAGGGACCTAGGTCAGCAGGTCCCAGGACCTCTGACCCTTGGGGTCAGGTCCATTCCTGGCCTCACTGGCCTCCCACTGGGAGGATCTCCCCAGCATGAAGAGGATTCTCCAAGCCTCCCAAGTTACTTCCTTATTTCTTGATGTAAATTAGACATACTGCCTATCTTTTATCTCATACTCTAATATCTTTCCTAGAAGCCAGTAGGGTATTAAGACTGCAGGTGTCAGAGGTGAGATGATAAAGACTTTACCACCGCAGGCATGGACATGAAGGAGGCCTGTAAGGAGCATGGTTACACAATGATAGATGTCATTCAAACAGGGCAGAGTTAGAGGAGATCTCAGATTGGACAAATTGGTAAAAGAGAAGACTGAGGGTCAAGAGCAGTGTGTGAACCTCTACCTGAACTCTCCAGACACTCAGGCAGGAGTGTTATTAGGTTGAGGCCCACTTAGGAGAAACAGGAAGTGCTGAACAGAATGCATGCAGATGTCAGAGAAAGCCTGGGAACCAAGCAGGAAGCTAGCCTTGTATATGCAGCAGAGAACAAGCCACCATCAAAAACTGGACCGTGATGCTCAAACCCTGAGGAAGCCTTGTGTCCTCCCAACCCCACACACTACACAAGTTACAATCTGCCCATCAAACTCAATATTAAAAGGGAGGAGGAGAGCAGAGTAGTACTTCCTTATGTTGCAAAAGAGGACACAGTGCTGAGGCAGATGCTTCCACTCTCCAAAGGGCTAGAGCACAGGCCATGTTCTTTGGGGATGGGTAGCGAACCCATGGCTTCCTGTCTGCTTGCCTAGTACTTTGACAAATGAATTTATGCTCAAGTCAAAAGTGTTTGTATGTATCATTTATTCTGTGTACACAGGCCCTTGAGGACATAGGACTGTGTAGGAGAAAGTAGAGGACAATGAGGGGGGCCTCTTTATCTCCTTTCACAATGTGGAACCTGGATATTGAACTATGGACTGCTGGAAAGCACAATCATCTGCTAAGCAATCTCACAGCAGCCCTAAGAGATATTTTGATGAAGAAATTTTCTCTCTACTCCTAGGAGGCTCATTGGTGTACTCGGCCAGTAGAGACCTAGGTCAGCAGGTCCTAGGACATCTGACCCTTTGGGTCAAGTCCATTGCCCATCCCACCTTATTGGAGCTCCCCTGCGGATCTCCCATATTATATCACTTATTTCCGAAGATGACTTAGAATTTGTCTTCTCTTCTGTCTTCTGTGCCATCAAAATTTTCTAGACCCTGCAATATATTAGTGGATGGGGATGGTAGAGCCGAGCTGATAACCCTACAGCCTTAGCAGGTGACCTAGAGCAGACCTGGAAGGGAGGTGGTTATACAGTCACTGACTCACCAGAGAGGAGGTTTCCCACTGCCAGGCAGCCATATGAGGTCTCCTAGTTTGGATCAAGCACCAGAAGACAAAAATAAGGCTGAAAGCAGAATGTGGTGATTTGGGCAGTAGTCCCAACCTCAGAAGGCCCAGGAAGGTGACTTAACAGTACTAAGTCAGCCTACCAAGCAAATATGTGCCAGGTTTGTCAGGGTTATCAGAAATGAGGGGAAATAGTTGGATTAATGCAGCACAAATTTTCTGTGGAACAAGTGTGAAACCCTGAGTTGAGTCCCAAGAACACATGCAATGGACTGGAAGACAGTGAGTGGTGGCACTCCCTGCTCTCCTCTGACCAGAGACCAGGCAGGCATAGGAGAGTGTCTGGAATTCCTCGGGGTAGCCAGCATGGTTTATGCAGCAGAGAATGAGACACTAACTAAAAACAGTGGACAGTGAGAATGTCTTGTGTGGTCCAAATGTCCACTACAACATGTCACAACTCTCAGACAAAACACAAACACATTGCAAAGGGTAATGAGCAGACGCTTTTTTTAAGGGTCATCAGATCCCATTGCAGATGGTTGTGAGCCACCACCTGGTTGCTGGGATTTGAACTCAGGACCTCTGGAAGAGTAGTCAGTGGTCTTAACCACTGAGCCATCTCTCCGTCTTGAGCAGAGACACTTAGGGATAGACTTTGACAGCTTAAAATGATTTTATGTAGCAACTAGGATGACCAAGGACTCCTATCTCACCAGTGTTGGCACTGAACCCACTTCAGCTAGCTGCAACCTTAAGAATTGCCAGATTTATAGCCTGATCTGCTTTGGAATCTTGTATAGTATAGGTTAGCACTCTACCAAGTTTATCCCTCACTATTAATACAATTCACTTTGTTAAAATATTCTTATGAAATATATTTCTTCTGTGTGTGCATACCAGTGTGTGCAGGGAACTCTGTACAGTTGATCAGTGAGAGTCTCCTCTCTCTCCGCTCAGTGGATCCCAGGGATCAAAATCATGTTAGGTCAAAGAAAGAGGTCTTCATCTGCTGAAGCATCTGGCCAGCTCCCAAGATGGTGGTTGTTTGGTTATTTTGTTTTGATTTTCAAAGATAAGTCTTCCTTCTGCTTCTAGGAGACTTGTTATTGTGCCTAACTAGAGGGGAACAAAGGTTATCAGGTCCCAGGACCTCTGACCCTTTGGGACAAGTCCATTGTTGGTTAGTGTCGGGGAGTCTGCCCACCACCATTGGAGATCTTTCTCTGCAGGTAATTTCTCCAACTCTCCCAAGTTAATTCCACTAGTTTTGAGGTGAATGAAACCCTTGGCTTCTCCTCTTCCTTTGTCTGCTCAACCCCTTCACTGGTACCAGAGGGAGATGGCAGAGGCAGGATGTTAAAAAGATTTCACCCTCCAAGGAGAAACCAGGAGGAGATGGAGAGGGCAATTGATTTCCTGCGAAGTCACAGATCCCTCTCACAGAAGGGATTCTACTTTGACAGGGGTCAGGGAAGTCTCAGGTCAGATCAGTTGGGGGAAGAAAGTTGTGCCAGATTTAGCAAATGGTGATCTGAGTCCACAAAGCCAACACCTATGAAGTTCTGGCTCGGGATTTACTTGGTTGAGGTCAGCAGAGGAAACATGCTGCAGGATAGCCTGAACTCATGAAAAGAGGGCTGGGGGAGTTCTGAGCATGACTCAGTGGGCCAAGTACTTGCCAACAATTGTCAACATGATTCCAAGTTCCAAGAAGACATGTAAAAACCCAACAGGGAATACCCATCTCGAAAGTGGTAAAAGACTTCAGCCTGGCCCATGGGGAGACAATGAAGAATCATTGCATCAGAAATGATGGAAAAGAAGACAACTACCTGAGGACAACAAATTGTGCAGAATGGGTCACACCACCATTACTGTACACCACAACACACACACACACACACACAACACACACACACACACACACAGAGAGAGAGAGAGAGAGAGAGAGAGAGAGAGAGAGAGAGAGAGAGAGAGAGAGAGAGAGAGAGAGTTGATTTTTTTTGTTTGTTTATTTGTTTGTTTGTTTTGCTTTTCAAGACAGGGTTTCTCAGGGTAGCCTGGGCTGTCCTGGAACAGGAATCCCAACTACACACTGGTCTGGAACTCAGATCTGCCCGTCTCTGCCTCCTCAATACTTGGACTAAAGGCATGCACCATCACTGCATAGCCTTAGTTGATTTTCTTTAAAAAGAAAAAACAGTATCTGAGGTTCTAAGTTTCCAAGGCAGATCCTTTAATGGGATTTTATGGTTTCATGTTGATACGTTGGATGACCAAGGACTCAGATGTCACCAAGGGATATTTTAAACTACTGGTTCCAGCTGTGTCTATCTGCAGGAGGGCTAATATTACAGTCCCAAGTCACCATGCAGCATTCATTGGGTGGTGGGAGAGAACTCGTGCCTTCCTCCTCCTTGGTTAGCTCTCGACCAGCTGACTTTATTTCCAAGTCTAAATGTCTTTTGTTGTCCTTAACAAATTTAAACTCCATTTATTTATGAAAAACCCTCATAGCATTAAGGAGGTTAGAGAATGACGTAAGGTAGTCAGTAGTTCTTCCTGGAAATATGGGTACACTATCTGTACCCATAGACTGAACTCTGGTGGTCAGGCTCTCACAGGCCTTTGTCTGCCGGATATCTTGCCAGCCACTCAGGCTTCCTTACCAAGAAATGCATTTCCTTTATCTTAGGAGACTCATTGGTGTACCTGTACCGAGGGAACCAAGGTCATTGAGTTCCACTACTGACCCTTTGGGTCAAGTCCCCCACCTATTGAAGCTCCCCTGCAGGTGCGGAATTCTCCAAGTCTCCCAAATTACATTCTTTATTTCCTGAGGTGACTTAGACATTTGTCTTATCTTCTGTTTTCTATGCTCTTGTCTTAGTTAGGGTTTTAATGCTATGAACAGGCACCATGACCAAGTTAACTCTTATAAGGACGACATTTAATTGGGACTGGCTTATAGGTTCAGAGGTTCAGTCCAATATCATCATGGAACATGCAGCATCCAGGCAGGCATGGTGCAGGAGGAGTTGAGAGTTCTACATCTTCATCTAGAGGCTGCTAGCAGAATACTAGCTTCCAGTCAGCTAGGATGAGGATTTTAAGCCCACAACAACAGAGACACATCTACTCCAACAGGGGCACTCCGAATAGTGCCACTCTCTGGGCTGAACATATACAAACCATCCCAGCCCTCAACACCTTTCTTGCAGACCCCTGCAGTGTATTAGTGGATGGGGATGGTAGAGCCGAGCTGATAACCCTACAGCCTCAGCAGGTGACCTAGAGCAGACCTGGAAGGGAGGTGGTTATACAGTCACTGACTCACCAGAGAGGAGGTTTCCCACTGCCAGGCAGCCATATGAGGTCTCCTAGTTTGGATCAAGCACCAGAAGACAAAAATAAGGCTGAAAGCAGAATGTGGTGATTTGGGCAGTAGTCCCAACACTCAGAAGGCCCAGGAAGGTGACTTAACAGTACTAAGTCAGCCTACCAAGCAAATATGTGCCAGGTTTGTCAGGGTTATCAGAAATGAGGGGAAATAGTTGGATTAATGCAGCATAAATTTTCTGTGGAACAAGTGTGAAACCCTGAGTTGAGGCCCAAGAACACATGCAAAGGCCTGGAAGACAGTGAGTGGTGGCACTCCCTGCTCTCTTCTGACCAGAGACCAGGCAGGCATAGGAGAGTGTCTGGAATTCCTCGGGGTAGCCAGCATGGTTTATGCAGCAGAGAATGAGACACTAACTAAAAACAGTGGACAGTGAGGATGTCTTGTGTGGTCCAAATGTCCACTACAACATGTCACAACTCTCAGACAAAACACAAACACATTGCAAAGGGTAATGAGCAGACGCTTTTTTTAAGGGTCATCAGATCCCATTGCAGACGGTTGTGAGCCATCACGTGGTTGCTGGGATTTGAACTCAGGACCTCTGGAAGAGTAGTCAGTGGTCTTAACCACTGAGCCATCTCTCCGTCTTGAGCAGAGACTCTTAGGGATAGACTTTGACAGCATAAAATGATTTTATGTAGCACCTAGGATGACCACCAGCACTGAACCCACTTGGGCTGGCTGCTACCTTCAGAATTGCCAGATTTATAGCCTGATCTGCTTTGGAATCTCGTGTAGTATAGGTTAGCACTCTACCAAGTTTATCCCTCACTCTTAATACAATTCACTTTGTTAAAATATTCTTATGAAATATATTTCTTCTGTGTGTGCATACCAGTGTGTGCAGGGAACTCTGTACAGTTGATCAGTGGGAGTCTCCTCTCTCTCCGCTCAGTGGATCCCAGGGATCAAAATCATGTTAGGTCAAAGAAAGTTGTCTTCATCTGCTGAAGCATCTGGCCAGCTCCCAAGATGGTGGTTGTTTGGTTATTTTGTTTTGATTTTTAATGATAAGTCTTCCTTCTGCTTCTAGGAGACTTGTTATTGTGCCTAACCAGAATGGAACAAAGGTCATCAGGTCCCAGGACCTCTGACCCTTTGGGTCAAGTCCACTGTTGGTTAGTGTCGGGGAGTCTGCCCACCACCATTGGAGAACTTTCTCTGCAGGTAATTTCTCCAACTCTCCCAAGTTAATTCCACTAGTTTTGAGGTGAATGAAACCCTTGGCTTCTCCTCTTCCTTTGTCTGCTCAGCCCCTTCACTGGTACCAGAGGGAGATGGCAGAGGCAGGATGTTAAAAAGATTTCACCCTCCAAGGAGAAACCAGGAGGAGATGGAGAGGGCAATTGATTTCCTGCCAAGTCACAGATCCCTCTCACAGAAGGGATTCTACTTTGACAGGGGTCAGGGAAGTCTCAGGTCAGATCAGTTGGGGGAAGAAAATTGTGCCAGATTTAGCAAATGGTGATCTGAGTCCACAAAGCCAACACCTATGAAGTTCTGGCTCGGGATTTACTTGGTTGAGATCAGCAGAGGAAACATGCTGCAGGATAGCCTGAACTCATGAAAAGAGGGCTGGGGGAGTTCTGAGCATGACTCAGTGGGCCAAGTACTTGCTAACAAGTGTCAGCCTGGGTCCCAGGTCCAAGAAGACATGTAAAAACCCAACAGGGAATACCCATCTCGAAAGGGGCAACAGAGTTTAGCCTGGCCCGTGGGGAGACAATGAAGAATCATTGCATCAGAAATGATGGATAAGAAGACAGCTACCTGAGGACAACAAATTGTGCAGAATGGGTCACACCACTTTTACTGTACACCACAACACACACACACACACACACACACACACACACACACACACACACACACAGACACAGAGAGAGAGAGAGAGAGTTGATTTTTTTTGTTTGTTTATTTGTTTGTTTGTTTTGCTTTTCAAGACAGGGTTTCTCAGGGTAGCCTGGGCTGTCCTGGAACAGGAATCCCAACTACACACTGGTCTGGAACTCACATCTGCCCATCTCTGCCTCCTTAATACTTGGACTAAAGGCATGCACCATCACTGCATAGCCTTAGTTGATTTTCTTTAAAAAGAAAAAAACAGTATCTGAGGTTCTAAGTTTCCAAGGCAGATCCTTTAATGGGATTTTATGGTTTCATGTTGATACGTTGGATGACCAAGGACTCAGATGTCACCAAGGGATATTTTAAACTACTGGTTCCAGCTGTGTCTATCTGCAGGAGGGCTAATATTACAGTCCCAAGTCACCATGCAGCATTCATTGGGTGGTGGGAGAGAACTCGTGCCTTCCTCCTCCTTGGTTAGCTCTCGACCAGCTGACTTTATTTCCAAGTCTAAATGTCTTTTGTTGTCCTTAACAAATTTAAACTCCATTTATTTATGAAAAACCCTCATAGCATTAAGGAGGTTAGAGAATGACGTAAGGTAGTCAGTAGTTCTTCCTGGAAATATGGGTACACTATCTGTACCCATAGACTGAACTCTGGTGGTCAGGCTCTCACAGGCCTTTGTCTGCCGGATATCTTGCCAGCCACTCAGGCTTCCTTACCAAGAAATGCATTTCCTTTATCTTAGGAGACTCATTGGTGTACCTGTACCGAGGGAACCAAGGTCATTGAGTTCCACTACTGACCCTTTGGGTCAAGTCCCCCACCTATTGAAGCTCCCCTGCAGGTGCGGAATTCTCCAAGTCTCCCAAGTTACATTCTTTATTTCCTGAGGTGACTTAGACATTTGTCT
This sequence comes from Tokudaia tokunoshimensis, assembly GCA_036184795.1. Lineage (NCBI taxonomy): Eukaryota > Metazoa > Chordata > Mammalia > Rodentia > Muridae > Tokudaia > Tokudaia tokunoshimensis. The sequence goes on along the minus strand of BTHU01000006.1, from coordinate 33,821,390 downwards.
TATCTTCTGTTTTCTGTGCTCTTGTCTTAGTTAGGGTTTTAATGCTATGAACAGGCACCATGACCAAGTTAACTCTTATAAGGACGACATTTAATTGGGACTGGCTTATAGGTTCAGAGGTTCAGTCCAATATCATCATGGAACATGCAGCATCCAGGCAGGCATGGTGCAGGAGGAGTTGAGAGTTCTACATCTTCATCTAGAGGCTGCTAGCAGAATACTAGCTTCCAGTCAGCTAGGATGAGGATTTTAAGCCCACAACAACAGAGACACATCTACTCCAACAGGGGCACTCCGAATAGTGCCACTCTCTGGGCTGAACATATACAAACCATCCCAGCCCTCAACACCTTTCTTGCAGACCCCTGCAGTGTATTAGTGGATGGGGATGGTAGAGCCGAGCTGATAACCCTACAGCCTCAGCAGGTGACCTAGAGCAGACCTGGAAGGGAGGTGGTTATACAGTCACTGACTCACCAGAGAGGAGGTTTCCCACTGCCAGGCAGCCATATGAGGTCTCCTAGTTTGGATCAAGCACCAGAAGACAAAAATAAGGCTGAAAGCAGAATATGGTGGTTTGGGCAGTAGTCCCAACACTCAGAAGGCCCAGGAAGGTGACTTAACAGTACTAAGTCAGCCTACCAAGCAAATATGTGCCAGGTTTGTCAGGGTTATCAGAAATGAGGGGAAATAGTTGGATTAATGCAGCATAAATTTTCTGTGGAACAAGTGTGAAACCCTGAGTTGAGGCCCAAGAACACATGCAAAGGCCTGGAAGACAGTGAGTGGTGGCACTCCCTGCTCTCCTCTGACCAGAGACCAGGCAGGCATAGGAGAGTGTCTGGAATTCCTCGGGGTAGCCAGCATGGTTTATGCAGCAGAGAATGAGACACTAACTAAAAACAGTGGACAGTGAGGATGTCTTGTGTGGTCCAAATGTCCACTACAACATGTCACAACTCTCAGACAAAACACAAACACATTGCAAAGGGTAATGAGCAGACGCTTTTTTTAAGGGTCATCAGATCCCATTGCAGACGGTTGTGAGCCACCACGTGGTTGCTGGGATTTGAACTCAGGACCTCTGGAAGAGTAGTCAGTGGTCTTAACCACTGAGCCATCTCTCCGTCTTGAGCAGAGACTCTTAGGGATAGACTTTGACAGCATAAAATGATTTTATGTAGCACCTAGGATGACCACCAGCACTGAACCCACTTGGGCTGGCTGCTACCTTCAGAATTGCCAGATTTATAGCCTGATCTGCTTTGGAATCTCGTGTAGTATAGGTTAGCACTCTACCAAGTTTATCCCTCACTCTTAATACAATTCACTTTGTTAAAATATTCTTATGAAATATATTTCTTCTGTGTGTGCATACCAGTGTGTGCAGGGAACTCTGTACAGTTGATCAGTGGGAGTCTCCTCTCTCTCCGCTCAGTGGATCCCAGGGATCAAAATCATGTTAGGTCAAAGAAAGAGGTCTTCATCTGCTGAAGCATCTGGCCAGCTCCCAAGATGGTGGTTGTTTGGTTATTTTGTTTTGATTTTTAATGATAAGTCTTCCTTCTGCTTCTAGGAGACTTGTTATTGTGCCTAACCAGAGGGGAACAAAGGTCATCAGGTCCCAGGACCTCTGACCCTTTGGGTCAAGTCCACTGTTGGTTAGTGTCGGGGAGTCTGCCCACCACCATTGGAGAACTTTCTCTGCAGGTAATTTCTCCAACTCTCCCAAGTTAATTCCACTAGTTTTGAGGTGAATGAAACCCTTGGCTTCTCCTCTTCCTTTGTCTGCTCAGCCCCTTCACTGGTACCAGAGGGAGATGGCAGAGGCAGGATGTTAAAAAGATTTCACCCTCCAAGGAGAAACCAGGAGGAGATGGAGAGGGCAATTGATTTCCTGCGAAGTCACAGATCCCTCTCACAGAAGGGATTCTACTTTGACAGGGGTCAGGGAAGTCTCAGGTCAGATCAGTTGGGGGAAGAAAATTGTGCCAGATTTAGCAAATGGTGATCTGAGTCCACAAAGCCAACACCTATGAAGTTCTGGCTCGGGATTTACTTGGTTGAGGTCAGCAGAGGAAACATGCTGCAGGATAGCCTGAACTCATGAAAAGAGGGCTGGGGGAGTTCTGAGCATGACTCAGTGGGCCAAGTACTTGCCAACAAGTGTCAGCCTGGGTCCCAGGTCCAAGAAGACATGTAAAAACCCAACAGGGAATACCCATCTCGAAAGGGGCAACAGAGTTTAGCCTGGCCCGTGGGGAGACAATGAAGAATCATTGCATCAGAAATGATGGATAAGAAGACAGCTACCTGAGGACAACAAATTGTGCAGAATGGGTCACACCACCATTACTGTACACCACAACACACACACACACACACACACAACAAACACACACACACACACACACACAGAGAGAGAGAGAGAGAGTTGATTTTTTTTGTTTGTTTATTTGTTTGTTTGTTTTGCTTTTCAAGACAGGGTTTCTCAGGGTAGCCTGGGCTGTCCTGGAACAGGAATCCCAACTACACACTGGTCTGGAACTCAGATCTGCCCGTCTCTGCCTCCTCAATACTTGGACTAAAGGCATGCACCATCACTGCATAGCCTTAGTTGATTTTCTTTAAAAAGAAAAAACAGTATCTGAGGTTCTAAGTTTCTAAGGCAGATCCTTTAATGGGATTTTATGGTTTCATATTGATACGTTGGATGACCAAGGACTCAGATGTCACCAAGGGATATTTTAAACTACTGGTTCCAGCTGTGTCTATCTGCAGGAGGGCTAATATTACAGTCCCAAGTCACCATGCAGCATTCATTGGGTGGTGGGAGAGAACTCGTGCCTTCCTCCTCCTTGGTTAGCTCTCGACCAGCTGACTTTATTTCCAAGTCTAAATGTCTTTTTGGTGTCCTTAACAAATTTAAACTCCATTTATTTATGAAAAACCCTCATAGCATTAAGGAGGTTAGAGAATGACGTAAGGTAGTCAGTAGTTCTTCCTGGAAATATGGGTACACTATCTGTACCCATAGACTGAACTCTGGTGGTCAGGCTCTCACAGGCCTTTGTCTGCCAGATATCTTGCCAGCCGCTCAGGCTTTCTTACCAAGAAATGCATTTCCTTTATCTTAGGAGACTCATTGTTGTACCTGTACCGAGGGAACCAAGGTCATTGAGTCCCACTACTGACCCTTTGGCTCAAGTCCCCCACCTATTGAAGCTCCCCTGCAGGTGCGGAATTCTCCAAGTCTCCCAAGTTACATTCCTTATTTCCTGAGGTGAGTTAGACATTTGTCTTATCTTTTGTCTTCTGTGCTCCTGTCTTAGTTAGGGTTTTACTGCTGTGAAGAGGTGTACCATGTCCAAGGTAACTCTCAGAAGGACAACATTTAATTCGGAGTGGCTTATAGGTTCAGAGGTTCAGTCCATTATCATCATGGAACATGCAGCATCCAGGCAGGCTGGTTCAGGAGGAGCTGAGAATTCTACATCTTCATTTGAAGGCTGCTATTGGAATACTGGCTTCCAGACAGCTAGGATGTGGGTCTTAATCCCATGTCCACAGAGACACACCTACTCTAACAAGGCCACTCCGAATAGTGCCACTCTCCGGGCTGAGCATATTAAACCTTCACAGCCTTCAACACCTTTCTTAGACCCCTGCAAGTAGTGGATGGGGTTGGTAGAGCTGAGCTGATGAAAACCCTACAGCCTCAGCAGGTGACCTAGAGCAGACCTGGAAGGGAGGTGGTTATACAGTCACTGACTCACCAGAGTAGAAGTTCCCCCTGCCAGGTCTGGTATTAGAGAGTTCCTAAGTTTAATCAAGTGGTATAAAACAATATATGGGGGCAAGTGATGCTCAAAGCAGCATTTTAGGGTGTGGGCAGCAATCCCTACACTCCAGAGACTCAGGCAGTCTGCTGGAGGTTAACAAGGGGACCTGTTTTTCAGGCTAGCTGCACTATCAGAAATGGGGACATCAGAGTAGGTTGATTAATGCACTAAGTATTCACACTCATTCTAAAACATGATCACATTCCAAGGCCAGGCAGGCAGACCAGTGGGGGATATCAGTACTCATGATCTCTTCTTACAAGAAACCTCGCCCACACATGAGACTGTCTGTAAATTCACTGGACAACGATCCTGGTGTATACAGTGGAGGAGAAACTCTGCATCTAAAGAATAGGGAGAGTCAGGCAGTGGTGGCGCATGTCTTTAGTCCCAACTCTTGGGAGGCAGAGGCAGGTAGATTTCTGAGTTCGAGGCTAGCCTGGTCTACAGAGTGAGTTCCAGGACAGCCATGATTATACAGAAAAACCCTGCCTTGAAAAAAACCAAACAACAACAACATCAATAGCAACAACAAGAGTAGAGAGTGAGAACCAACACTGGAAGATGTCTGTCCTCTCCACACACCCACTACTGCACAACACACAAGTCAACACCGCCATCTAGCACACAAAAAGGTTAAGAAGAATGAGGAGAGAGTTTGAGTAGTTGAGAGCAAGAACCTTTAACACCATCGCATGGTCTCACTAAGCATGTAGCATGGCCATCACTGGTGACTTGGAACCCGATTCAGCCACTTCCATGGTAAAGAATGCTAGAGCTACAAGCCTTCTCTTCTTTGTACTCTCTACTTGGTGCTGGAGAGAGGGCATATGTCTTTCTGAACGGTAGGACAGCACTCTGCTAACTCGGCTTGATCCTAATATCACTTCTTTTGTTAAAATATCTAATTCCATTTATTCTTTATTATGTCTAATCACTCTATGTGTATATGGGAAGGCAGAGGACAACTTCAAGCATTCTGTTCTGTCTTTCTACTGTGCAGATCCTAGAGGGAACTCAGATGGACAGACTGGTGGCAAGTGCCTTTATCAGTTAAACCATCTGCCTTGTCCCTAAGAACTATCCTTAATGACAATCCTTTCTCTTTTGTTGTAGGCAGAAACCCTATATCAGCAGGTTTCAGGACCTGTGACCCTTGGGTTCGAGTTCTCTGCCAGCCCCCACCAACTGGAGTTTCCCCTCTCCAAGCCTCCAAAGCTACTTTCCCTACACTTTTTAGGTGAGCTAGACTCTTGGCTTCTCCCCTTATCCCCTTCTCTAGATAACTACAGAGAACTAAAGGATTTAGAGAAGAAACACTGCTTTAAAGCATGTGTATGTCTAGGATCACACCAGAGGGAGGGCTTGATATACTTCATCCTCACTCACAAAAGCACACATATTAAAAATGACAAGGACCTGAAGGGAGGAGCTTTTAATGCCACTTCACCTTCTCATATAGCATGACCATGGACTCCCTGCAGCTCTCACCATGACACTGAACTCCTGACTCAATTCTTGCAGCTTTGCTGTTGTTTCAAAACAGAATCTCACTGTGTATCCCTGGCTATCCTGGAACTTAGAGATCTGCCTGCCTCGTGTTGGAATAAAAGTTGTGTGCCACTATCACCAGCTTTTGCCTGCACATTTGGGAATGTGTGGATTCAAGCCTGACCTCCCATGGGACCTTTCTACTGTGCAGGGGAAGGAACCTATGGTGTCCTGTATGCTATGCTAGCATTCCACACAATTAATTTATATAACAGTCTAAAGTAATTTCTTTTTTATAATGTTTTATTACTCTGTGTGCTCTGTATAGTTTGCAATGTCAGAGAGTGTTCATTGTCCCCCTTTCAGTACAGGAGACCCACTTGGGTCCTGCACATCAAACCTGAGTAGTCTGGTCTTGCAGCAAACACCTTTACTCCTAAGCCATCTTGCCAATTCTTAGTAACAATCTTGTATCTTGGCTCCTAGGAGGCATATTGGTGAGGTAAGCCTATAGGGACCAAGGTCACCAGGTCCCAAGACCTCTGACCCTAGGGGAAATCTCCTCCCCAGTTGAGAATTCTTCATCTCCCACATTACTTCCTGTAAATCTCGAGGTAAGTTGGATACTTAGTGCTGAAGCAAGCTTCCATCTCCCTTTTCTGAGAAGCCTGCTGAGTTCTAAGGGTGTAGATGTCAGAGCAGAATCTAGGTTCACTCTTACAGCCCTAGGAGGGCACTGGAAGACTTGTTAGAAATAGGGTCACACAGTCGCAGATCCTGCCTAGAGAGGGCGCTGCATCACACCAGGGTCAGGGTCAAGGTGAGGTCCCAGGCTAGCTGAAGTGGCATGTACCAGAATGAGGTCCCAAAGCAACACAATAGGTCTGTAACTCAAGCCTCAGCAGCTTCAGGCAGGAAATTTATTAGTTGGAGGTCAGTTTGGGAAACATAGGATGTTCCAGATTATCCTGTACTATCAAAAATTGGGACTGGGAAGAGCTGGGGAGATGAATTTATGGATAAAAACTTGTGCTCAGCAAGCATGAGGACCTGGGTTTTATATTTCACTTTAAGCTTGCGGAAGCTGAGGTGGTGTGCCAGCACTCCAGGTTCATTACCGAGAGAAGGCAGGCAGAGACCAGAAACAGTCTGGAAGCCGGTGGGGCAGTTAGCTTAGCATACACAACAGATAGCAAGAGATTGCCTTAACAATGCAAGGAGGTGGGCTAGAGAGATGGCTCAGTGGTAAAGAGCACCCGATGCTCTTCCAGAGGACCTTGCTTCACTCTCCATCATCCTCAAGGCACTTTACAACCACCTGTAACTCCTGTTCTAGGTGACCTGGTGCTCTCTTCTGGCCTCTGCAGGCACCAGGAATGCATGCAGTACACTTAAACACATGCAGACAAAATACTCATACACAGAAAAATATTTTTTTTAAGATGAAAGGTTAGGGACAACACCAGAGGCTGTCCACTGGCACCTCTCTCCCTTCCCCCTCCCCTCTGAGATACTTAAAATACTTAAAAGTGAGTTGGTAGAGGTTCTGGGGCAGAGCTTTAGTGACTCATGTTCTCATGTGACTGTAGGATGGCCATGGGCTTCACTGTGCTGCTCACGATGAGACTGAACTCCTGAAGTAGTGCTTCCTGTCTTGGGAGTGCTAGCATTGCAGGTCCAAGCTACTGTTTGCCCTTGATCTGTTTATGGACAGATCACACTATCCTCTAAGCTAAGAGGTTCCACTTACCTGGTGTCTTTCTTTTAAAAAGGTTATATTACATTTCTAGTGTGCTGGGAGGTTAGAGTCAGCTTATAGCACTTGCCTTCTCCCACTGTTGTAGGGACGGATTCAGGTCATTAAGCTTAGAGGCAATGCCCTTTACCTGCTGAGTCATCCTCCTTAATGACAAGCCCACCTCTGCTTCTCTAGGAGACTCACTGGTGAAGGAAGCCCTCAGGACCAAAACCATCAGACCCTAAGACCTCTGACCCTCAGGGTTAAGTCTATTGCCAGCCTCCAACTAATCAGATCTCCCCAGTTGAGGAAAATTTCTCTCGTCTCTTACATTACTTCCTCCAGTTCTTGAGGTAAGTGGGACAATTGGTGTGTGTCTGCTGTCCTATGCCTCCACTGCCCCCTTTCCAGATACCCGTAGTATATTAAGGACGCAGGTGTCAGAGGTGGGGTGATAAAGACATTATAGCTCTGGTAGCAATCTGAAGGAGATCTGGAAGGAAGTAAGAGCAGTTCTACCCAGCAGGGTCTTGATCAGTGGCAGTAGGGTCAGGAAGGTCCCAAGTGTTAGAATGAAGACAAAAAGCAGTGTGTGGTTTGGGCTTGTAATCCCAAAACTCAGGATACTCAGGTTTGAATTTAGCCTGAGAAACAAGGGTATTCCAGGAGTAGTTCGGACTGTCAACAACAACAAAAGTGGAATTTAGGCAAAAGTTAGCACTGGCAAATTGTAAGAATTTTAGAGAAGGAAATCTAACTCAGGCCCTGAGGCTCTTAGCAAGCACCTTTTCAAACTACTTTGCCATTTCACTGGTTTGTTCATTGATCCTTCAGTAAAGTCCTTCCAAGCATGAAGAACTAAGATAGATGACCATAACTCATGTGCACCTGCCAGGGGTGGTGACATGAACTTGCTTGCCTACATCTGGAATGGTGAAATAAGTCAGGTCCCTGAGCCTTTCTGGTCAACCAGTCTAGCCTTCTTGGCCTGTTCCAGGCCACCAGTGAAAGTCACTTTCTCAAAACAAAACAAAACAAAAACAAAAAAAAAAAACAGATAATAGCATCTAATGATGCCTGAAGTTTTCCTATGGTGTGCGTGCATGTGTGTGCGTGTGCGGGAGGATCAGTGGTTCAAAGTCAGCCACACAGCTAGTTTTAGGCCAGCCAGGACTATATGATATCCATTCTCAAAAAAGCCTGCCCTGAGAAGAGGAATGATGTGGCCATAGCCCACTTATATTGCCTACAGTGGTGGATATGGCAAGAAATGCAAGGAGACACTTCTCTTAGCTCTGAGATGTCTGTACGACCTTCTAGAATGCACTCTATGCTTTAGGGGCGCTGTTTTCCAAGGCCACGACAGACAACCTGAAGTGCTCATGCCAGAACAGTGTTTCAGGCACAGTTTCAGTGGACTTCTGTAGATGCTGTTGTGTCCTTACACTGCCAGGGAGTAGAGAGGGGACACAGCACAGGACGTGGATCTCGGGAGCTTAATGGACACCATCTAACCAAGCTCTCAGCTCAGTGTGATGTGTGAAGACGCCATAAGTTACCCTCTGTTCTACACACACACACACACACACACGAAATACGGGAGCTATTAACAGTTGGCTTCCCAATGAGCATGCACACCTGCAAGTGTGTCCATATACATACTACACAAATATGGGTAGCAGTTGAAAAAAAAAACACCTGATGTTGACCTCTGTTTTTGACATACACAAGTACACACACTCAGACATCTCTCTCTCCTCTCTCTCTTTCTCTCTCTCTCCTCTCTCTCTCCTCTCTGTCTGTCTGTCTGTCTGTCTGTCTCTCTCTCTCTCTCTCTCTCTCCCTCTCTCTCTCTCTCTCTCTCTCTCTCTCTCTCTCTCTCACACACACACACACACACACACACACACAACGTTTTCATAGTCAAATTGCTAAGGTGATCTGAATTAAAGAACATCAAACTTTGTGTAAAATGAAATTAGAAGTGAGGGCCATTTGAGATTGTCCCAATCCACTGGGACCAAATTTTCTTTCTTCCCTCATTTAAATCTGTAAGCCCAGCAGTTGCAGATTGAGGTGGAGGTTGTTATGTTTAAACCCAGTTTAAAGACTAAGACCCTGCCTCTGAAAACAAACACCAAACCCCCTTCTTAATAAATCCCAACAGGAGCAGGGGAGAACTTCTGTGACTTCAAAGGGAAGTGGTTTGAAATACCATAAAGTTTAGTTGAATAACTAGTTCTTTAGTTCCTTAGCATTTGAATTTAGTCATGTGGAAAAGGCAAAGTACTGAGCCAGTCAGTTCTAGTCTCACAAATCTGTCATTTTCTTTGAGACGGGGTCTCTATAGTCTTGGCTGCCCTGGATTACAGATATACACCATCACACACACACACACACACACACACACACACACACACACACACACATGGTGTGTGTGTGTGTGTATTTTTTTTTCAGACAGGATCTCACTTTGTAGTCCAGTCTGGCTTGAATTCATGGAAATCCTTCTGCCTCAGCTCCTGAATTCTAGGATCACAGACATAAGTTACTTCACCATTTGCAAATCTCTTAATGTTTAAACTTCTACGATGGTAAAATTCCATAACAATTTTTTTGTAAAGAAGAAAGTTGAGGTATTAATATTGAAAAGAAATGCTGAAATGTGAGCAACTAGGATTCTCTTTCTCAAAGTACTTGAGGTTTTTGCTCCAAAATCACAATGGAAATTTTATGGCCAACCTGCAGGAACTGTAATGAAATTGGTAGCATGAGTAGGTATAGGTTCCTGACCTCTTTATAATGTTAAAAGCTTAGCATAGCAGGCTGTGATTGGAACAAATGAAAGAAAAAAGGAAATGTGGAGTTGGAGTTTTGTTGTTTTGAGACTGGGAATCCCTCTGTAGCACAGGGTGCCTTCAAACTTGTGATCTTCCTGCCTCAGACTCACCTGTACTGGGAATCATTAAAATGGGACTTTTAATGCCCAAGCTAAGGAGTTTAGCTTCTTCTCTGGCCTGAGGAAGACTCTTCATGAAGAGGGGGAAATGACATGCTCTGATCTTTTAAAAAATAGAACAAAAAACTGTGTCCACAATAGTAAAGTGAAACCAGGGTGGAGTGCTGGAGGAGTCAGATTAGGCTTAGTGAGAGAGAAGGCAAGTAGGTGGTGGTCAGGACCACAGCTCTTTGGGTCAGTAGGGTGTAGTGTACTGGTGGTGTAAGGGGTGAATGCATTTTAGGGTGTGTCCTAAATGGGTGCCACAGGCCGGCGCTGGAGGGGAGAGAATGCAAGGATGAACGACTTTGTCCAGCCTCGGGATCCAGGAAGTGACAAGAAGTAAGACTGTATGTAGGACTGGTGGCAAGAGTCCACCCAGTTGCCTCAAACTGCAGAGCTAAGGCTTGAAGTGAGATGTCGATGGGGGTGCATGGTCTGTCCTTTTGCCCAGCGGGGCTACGTAAGGTAGAGATAAAGGAGCCCCCGTCGCAGTGAGGGCCCGTGGGTCTAAAAGCCAGAGATCGCGGAGCCCAGCGGCCCCGCCGCGGCAGTCCGCAGGGCCAAGCGCAGAAGAGGAATCATTGTCCCGGGATGGGAAGCTCAGGTGTACTGTAGCTTTAGGGCCCTAGCTGGGGCCGCTTCGGGAACTCTGGACGGAAGCGGCTCCTCCCCGCCCTGCTGCCGGACACCCAGCCAATCAGTGCGTCCCGCCAATCAGGGCGTTGAACCAATCAGTGTGCTTTCTCCGGCGGCGCCCGGCGCTTAGCTGACGCACGAGGCCAGCCCGCGCCCCGCCGCCCTTGGGCGACGGCCCCTCCCGCGCTTGCCGGGCCCGTTAGCTGCGCGCCGCGCCTATTGCGCGACGGCCCCTGGGCGGCGGAGGCCGTGGCGGCGGCGCGTGCAGGCGCGACCCTGGCGCGCCCCCTGGCGGCCCGGCCGGCAAGCTGCGGGTGCGGCGCTGACCCGGAGGCGGCGGCGGCGGTGCCCGGATGGAGGCACGTCATTGTCCCCCGCCGGGCGGCTGGGCTGTGTGCGGCGGCAGCGGCGGCGGCGGCCGAGGGGGATGGAGCGAGTGCCGAGCCGGGTCAGGTAAGCTCCCGCCTCCTTCCCGCCCGCTGCAGGCCGGCGTGGGGCCGGGCCGCGTGTCCCCGCTTCGCGGCCTCAGTCGCCCCGCCACCTTTAGCCGGCCGCGGCCCGCCGGGACTAGCGCGGCCCCTCGCCCGCCGCCCCCTCTACAGCCGCCGGGCGGCCCGGGGACCCCACGGCTGCGGGACCGGCGCTGCTGCCGCCCGCCCCGGCCAGGCCCGCAGAGCAGGAGGCGGTGGCCGCGGCGGGCGGGCTCGCAGCGAAGGCAGCGCTGGGGTTGCACGGGAAGGGCCGGACCCCCCCTGGTTGCCATGGCCACCGCGCTCCCACCCCCACCGGCCCCAGCCCGCCCCCTCGGTCCGCTGCTCCGGCCGGGCTGCAGCGAGCAGCTCCCGGGCCGCCCGGCATGTTTGGAGCTGCCGGGGTGGGCGTGTGCACGCCGGGACAGTGTAGCCGGCGTCCGGGACCCGTCCGCCGCCCCCCGCGTGGCTGCCACCTTAGACTCCAGGGCGCCCCTCGGAGCTCGGGCCTGGCCTCCCCGCCCCCACTCCACCCGGACAAACTTTCCCACCCGGGCGCGGTCCACTCAGCTCCTCAGCAGAACACCCGAGTTGCCCACGCCGGAGCGGACACCCGAAAAGAGAGGCGGACAGTCGGGGGTGTTGGGGTGGGGGGAGGAGCCCCGTAGCTCTTTCCCCACTGAAAAAAGCAAGTGTGCCTTCCTCCCTCAGGTTCTTTATCTTTGGGGCATGAAGAACCGACTTACCTGGAGGAAAAGGCGAGTGGGAGGGATCGGATTCAGATGTTTGAAATGAAAATTTGACGGGACCAAAGTTTTACAATCTAGGACTTTAACCTCCCTAGAATACAGAGATTACTTTTGTTGAATAGCTCTTTTATATTTGAAGGCCTTAGGACTTGCTTGTTTGTGGTTCTTTCAAGTAAATACACTCAAGTAACAAGAAGTGTTGGGAAACTAGTTAACGCCCCTTTTACAAAGTAACAACCGGATCCAGGTTCTCACAGCTGTTTATGGCGGATAACTTTTCTTCAAAGCATGCATTTTCAACATTCTGCTTTTACCATGTCACTCATTCAGATGCTTAGGTCTGTGAATAATGAGTTACACTTACTTGTTTTTACTTAGGGACAGTTTCACTTTCTTTTCTGTAATCATTGATTCAAGACTACAGTAAGTATTTGGTTTGCAGAGTTTTACCGCTAATCATTCTGTTTATCAAAATACAATTAAAAAACAAGTATCTTTTTAAAGTTTCTTGAAACGGAAATGTTACAAGAACTTGTATAATATTGTTTATGAAGAACTTGCATATAACAGTTTTTTAATGTGTTGACCTTATTTCTTCAATCTATGTGGAGTGACAAAATGTTTAAATAGTGGTATTCTTTCTTAAAATGAAAAGGATAAATGTAGCATGGCATTTACTCATCATAAAAGAGACCCAAGCAAGTAAAGGTTCTTAGTCTTGCACATTTACCCAGCTTTGGTTCCTGTTAAGGTTTCAAATGGGCTGTTGTATCTTTGTATATCGTGAAAAGGTGTTGGAAAAGGCTCAGCTTTGATTAAAGTAGTTAACTTTCACGGTCCATTTTGAACACTGACTTTCAGAAGCTTTACTTAGAATAAAAACCGGAGCCACATGAATCCTGTCTTACACAATGTAGTCGGGTTTTAAGAAAGGTTGTCTCTAATATAGGTGGAGTTAAGTTTGATCCCTGGTGACTTTAGGGTGAGATTTCATTGACTGAATATCTAAGTGAAGAAGATGAATGGATTTTATTTTTGCCAGAATCAAAACAATAACATATTGATGAGTTGTGTTTTCCTTAATATTTACCTCTTAAGCCTATCATCCCGCTAGAATAAGTACAGTGTTTTGTTTGGTTGTTTGTTAATCATTGTATGGGAAAGTTGCTTGTCCCAGGAAAATTAAGGGATTTTACTATTAATGTTATTTTAAGTAAGGATAGACTAGCCTTTCCTTATTACTGAATTTTGGCTTTCTTCCTTGAATTTTCCCTCCTGTTCCTTTTCTTTCATCAACACACTTTATACATATACATGTACATAATCATATAAATCATATATATATTTCTTTTGCCTGTAGCATGAGAAATGTATAAACTTTATTTGGATAATTGGCCCAAGTTTTCTTGTGACTGAAGATGATTTATCTTCAATTGATTAAGTATTCAAGTTATTGACTTTTGGATTTATGTAACTGTCCCTACATTGTTAAGGCTGTAACTTCACTTGAATTAAAAATTGTAAACAAGAAGGTTGAAACTTTTAAGAAACAACTTTATTGTAAGCACCAAGCACATGGTGACATCTGCCCACTGGAGTGGCAAGTACATGAGCATTTTATTACCCTTTGTACTTTGAAAGTGGTGAGGTTTTTAAAGGCCAAATTTTAGAGGTACTTCCTTAATTCAGAGGTTCTAAAGAATTAAATCAGATACCATATATAAATCATTTAGCACAAACTGGTGCTAAAAGCAAACACTAGTTACTTCCTGTTGCATGATTTCATTCATTTGTTGAACATGTTTGGAAAGCTTTCCCCATGCCAGGTAGGGTGGAGTAAGTTTTTGCTACATGCTACCATAGAAATCAGTACAAGGAGTTTTTAGGATTGGTTTCTGACCCAATCTTGGGGTGAAAGGCGTTGTCAAGGAAACCCTTTAAGGATGGGTTTCTAATCCAGTCTTGGAATGAAAGGAATTGTCAGAGAAAGCATTCCAGAGGAATGAGTTCTAAACCTGACAGCTAAAAGTGTTAACTAGCCAGAGGTGGAGAGGAGTATGTAAAGAATAGCTTGCAGGAGCTCAGGATGATCAGGGACTAAATGGACCTTGTCTATGGTGGGAAGAACATGGGGAGGGTAGTGGAGCACTCCTAAAAGGTTTTCTTCAAGGTGTGACATGTAGGTTTGACTGTTGGACATTTTGAGGACCATTCCTAAAAGCACTTTGCTGACTTAGGTTGCATAATGGCTAGACAATGGTCCTGCTGGGTGTTTTGGCTCAATCTCTGACCTTGCAGATTTTGGCTGATCTTCCAAAGATTTATCATGAAAATTTAGCAAGTAAATATATATTCAGTGATTAATTTGATACTTAGCACATTGAGAAAACTCAATTAGTAGATTTAAAAATAAGATTGAGATTTAAATTCAAAGTTTGATGTTAGTAAAATTACAGGTTTAATTTTAAAAGTTAAAATACTATATACTGGACTTCTTCGGAGAAATACATTTGTTTCACTGGTAAGACTTTTCTGTAGCTAAAATTTTTCAAAACTTCAGATTTCATACAATTTTTTTTAAACTTTACGTTTAAAATTAAAGCTAAATATTCTCTTTATGCAATTGAATTGATTTTCCCGCTGAAAAATGGTATACGAATTGAAAATGTAAAATATATTTAAGTGTTGACTGTTCCTAGCTTTAAGTAGTAGAGATTAAAAAAAAGTACATAATTGTGAATTGAGGTGCTTAAGTATAAACTTTGATGGTTTGGGGGATATAGTACAGGAAAAGGTCTTTCTAAGACAGTGTCTTGCACTGAACCCTTGATCCTCCTGCCTCCACATCCATTGCTGAGATGACAGGCGTGCACCACTGAGGCAAGACTCCACCCACTGCGCTGCATCTCTACCCCCACTAATGTTTTCTATTTGTTGGATGATTGTTTAAAGATAGTTTTACTTGGTTAGATACACGTTTCGAGGACACAGTGACTGACAAGTAGACTACTGTTCTCACCCTTTGAAACAAATGGACTTTTTGTATTTTGCAGGGTTGAAAAATGACCACAGTTGACAAAACTGAACCTTCAGACCCATCAACCTGTCAGAAGCAGCCTGGCAGTTGTGAGGCTGTCTCTCCTGAAGACATGGACACAGGCTCTGCCAGCTGGGGTGCCGTGTCTTCCATAAGTGACGTCTCGAGTCATACACTCTCCTTAGGGCCAGTGCCCGGTGCTGTCATTTATTCTAATTCGCCTGTACCTGAAAAATCAAAACTATCACCACCGAAGGATCAAGGTATGATTGCAGAGTCACTGCTGGGAGCTCATGGAGCTCATGGGCAGAGGGTTCAGAAAGGCGTTTTCAATTCTGACACGATTTCATTTGCTCTAGTGAGCATTCATTAATTTATCTACCCACCTACCCACAGACCATTATTAATTCTCAGTTTCTTGAAGGATAGACTTTTATCTTGGCCTCAAACTCATTATATAGCCAAAGCTTGCCTGATTGTTTGGTCTTCTTGATTCTTGTCTCTACTTCCTGGATGCTGGGATTACAGGGGGTGCTGGGGATCAAACCCAGGACTTTCTCTGCATTCTAAGAAAGCATTCTGTTAATTGAGCTACATTTCCAGACCATTATTATGGAAAAGTATGAGAAAATATAAAGTTGTAGGTCCAGTAAACTGTCATACATCATCAGCCAGCTGCCAACAGTTCATGACCTCTTAGCTACACCTCCACCCACAGTCCTCCCTTGTGTGTGCATGTGCGCATGTGTGTCTGTGTGACTTACACCCCCTTCTGGCCTTCACAGCACTGGTGCTTGTATGTGCATAGGTGTAGCACACACACAGAAATACAAATAAATCTAGTCAATATTTAGATATCTCATATAATTTTTAAAAATTGTGTTATTATATGTTTGTCCAGGTTAAGGCCTAAGTTTCTGGGGTCTGATTCTCTGCTTCTGCTGCAGGCCCCATGATTAACTTAGGTCGACATGCTTGCATGGCAGGCCCTTTTATCTGCTGAGCTTCCTGCAGCCCGCAGAAAACATTCACGGTTGTTGTTGTTTGTTTTTGGTTTGGTTCGGTTTTTCGAGACAGGGTTTCTCTGTGTAGCCCTGGCTGTCCTGGAACTCACTCTGTAGACCAGGCTGGCCTAGAACTCAGAAATCCTCCTGCCTCTGCCTCCCCAGAAAACTTTTTTAAACTAGTGTAAATGAAGTCTACACTTCGCTTTGGGTAGATTTATGTCTCTGAAGATTCTTTAATTTGTACCTGACCCCCTGTGTCCTTGAAGATGATTTGTTGAAGAAGCCGAGTGAATGTGGAGTTAATCTCATCTTAGGCTCTGGACTTACTCCTCTGTTTGTGGCAGGCTAGTAATGAGGTATAAAATCTTGATCAGATTCAGACATTGCTATGTATTTTGTTTATTTGTTTTTAATTTTTTTCTCTTTTTTTAAGCCCTAGGTGATGGTATTACTCCTCCTCAAAAAGTCCTATTTCCATCTGAAAAGATTTGTCTTAAGTGGCAACAAAGTCATCGAGTTGGCGCTGGGCTCCAGAATTTGGGCAATACCTGTTTTGCCAATGCTGCATTGCAATGCCTGACTTACACGCCACCGCTCGCCAATTATATGTTATCCCATGAACACTCCAAGACATGTGAGTGCCTCCTGCTCCAGTGCATGCTGTTGGTGCTGGGGTTGCTTCCCTGATGCTGTCTTCTTCTGAAATGACATGAAGTGTTTCATGACGTTACAGTACCATGGGCTTGGTGTTTAGTTTAGTGGTATAGTGTGCTCGCTTACCTAGCATGTATAAGGCCCTAGGTTTAATCCTCAGCCTGCATTAAAAAAAAAAAACAAACAAAAACCCAAGTTAAATGATCACCAAGAAGTTGGATTGCTGGTTTAGAAACTGGGGTGGGGTGGGAGGGACTTTTAGGATTGGTTTTGGGTTGCATAAGGAACATTTCACACCTAATCTGTCTGTAAAGTATTTTAAAAGCTTATTTTGTTAGCTTTTGACATTTCAGAATCCTTTGGTTTGTATGTGTGTGTCTCTCAATCTCACTATGTAATCTTAAAATCAAGTCCAGCATCCTCCTCAGCCTCCCAGGTGTGACCTGGCATTCTGAGTTTTTTACATTTCTTTTAACTCAGTCGAAGCCCAGCTCAGTGTTTTTTGGTGGTATTGAAATTTGGAATTAAATAATTTAGTTTGAAGGTTATCTGCTGTCCTTACCCATTGCCACAGTTCTTTTGAAGTGTGATTGATAGAAAGCCTGTTGATCACAAGTTGAGCATGTTGACTTTGTGTACATCTCTGAGACTATGACCACAGTTATAGTCATCAAATCCGAAAATGTCCTGGTGCCTCTTTGCAGTCCCCACTTCCTCTGCCCCAGGCAACTGGCTGATCTGCCCCTTCCCAACAGATTAGCTTAATGTTACTTATTTTTTGTATGTTGCATATATGGAGTTGCAACATATATATTGTTTTATTTTGCCCGATTTGACATAATTCAACATTATTCTGTTGGTTGTGTGTACCAGCCTGGTTTGAGCTATCAGTCACAAATTACACAGCTTCACACTCAGGAAGTGAGGCCCAGACAGGCTCAGCCCCTTCTGACCCTCCTGCTTTTACTCTTGAGTCCTGGGCTTGTAGGTGTTGATAACCAGGCTTCCTGCGTGCAAGGTGAGCAGTCTGCCAACTGAGCTACAGCTCCCTCTCCTTTAAATAGTTTGTCTGAAAAATAGTTTTCCAATATGTTGAATTTTGAGAGTTTTATAGTTTTTGGAAAAGGTAGACTGAGATATGTAAATGTTTTTTTCCTATCTCACAGGTGTCTTTTCATTCATCTCAGTGTCTTTTGGAAAATGTGTTTTTACTTGTCAGAATTTTTTATTTTTTTTGTCAGTTGTATCTTAAATGTTCTATTAAGAAATATTGAGTTGGCAAGATGACTCGGAGGGTCAGGTTGCTTGCTGTCAAGCCTGATAACCTGAACTCAATACCAGGGACCCCTGTTGTAGAAGGAAAAACTCCCACAAGTGGTCCTCTGACCTCTACACATTGGCAATGTGTTTCCAAACATAACACACACACAATAAGTAAAATGTAAAAAAATCTTTACCTAGTCTGAGGTCAGAGATATTATTACTACATTTTCTTCTATACATTACCTACTTTTCTTCTATATATTACCCAAAGGGCCAGTGATACCTTTTTAGTTAATTTTCGTTTGTGATATGAAGAATGTGGTTTGTTTTTTTTTCCTTTCAGTGCTGGGGAAAAGAATGCAGGGCCTCACATATGCTAAGTGAGTGCTTTGCCCATGTGCTACAAAGGTCTCTACTGTTGCAGGTGTTCACACCGTACTCAGAGGGTAGTAGCCTTCCTCCACTGAAACATCGGCCCCTTTGTCTTGCATATCTGCTGCTTAGTAGATACCTGACTTTGGGTACACTTCTGTCTTGATTTTAAAGCAGTCAGGATATACTCACCCCAGGCGTCCTTGATGAGTTAAGTGAGCACTCGTAAGGGCAGCAGGCTCGGTGCACACACGTGGTAGCTGGCACTGTTGCGGCATTCCGGGCATGTGCCCTCACTTCTGGTCTACCTTCCTGTTGCACATTGCCACATTTTGCTCATTTGGATTCTCATTATCTTGCAGGCCATGCAGAAGGATTTTGTATGATGTGCATAATGCAGACGCACATTACCCAGGCACTTAGCAACCCCGGGGATGTTATCAAGCCAATGTTCGTCATCAATGAAATGCGGCGTAAGTCTCACTGAAGTAGCTCAGGGCAGTGTCCCATGTCTACTTGTCCTCCGTACCTTTTCCTTCTTGATACACCTCCCAAATCATCCTCTCAAATGCTGATAGGGTCATGGGTGTGTAACCCCGTGCGGGGCTTGTATGCACTTTTCTTTTTGCTTACACTTTGTTTTCTGAGACAGGGTATCCTTTGTGTCAGTCTGGCCTCATTCCTTATCCTCTGATTTCCACATCCCAAATGCTAGAACATAGGTGTGTGTTGTCATGCCCACTATATTGCTGTGCTTTTTGCTTTTTCTAGCCAAGTTGTAATGAAAATGAACAGAAAACTTGTTCGGGCTTCTAGCTGAGTAGTTAGGTGACAACGACGTAATTACACAGTGACAAACTATAATCCTTTTGCTTAAAAAGTTGCTGAAAGTCAGAGATTACCTGAGTGTGGTGGTGCACACTTGTAATCCCAACACTTGGAAATTGAAGGCAGGAGGATCAGGAGTTCAAGGTCATCTTCAATTACATGGAGAGTTGGAAGCCGCCTGACTGAGATACATAAGACTCAGCCTCAGGGGCTGGAGAGATTGCTCAGCAGTTAAGAGCACTGACGGCTCTTCCAAAGGTCCTGAGTTCAATTCCCAGCAACCACATGGTGGCTCACAACCATCTGTAATGAGATCCAATGCCCTCTTCTGGTGTGTCTGAAGACAGCGACAGTTTACTTAAATATAATAAATAAATCTTTAAAAAAAAAAGACAACCTCAAAAAACAAACAAGTCATTCAGAGATTTTCCAGGTACATGCTTCAAGGTGTTGCTTTTAGGGGTGTTGCTGTGGCATAAGGTATGTAATAATAAAGCCTTGTCTTTCTTCAAATCTTATAGGTATAGCTAGACACTTCCGTTTTGGAAATCAAGAAGATGCCCATGAATTTCTTCAGTACACGGTCAATGCCATGCAGAAAGCATGTTTAAATGGCAGCAATAAGTACGTATGGTAGAGCGCATGTTGCTTTATTAGGTCGTGCACCCAGCCTGGCTCCTTGAAGGCACACAGATGACTCCGCTGTCCCTTGGTGTCTCGTCTCGAGCGTACTATAACTGCTCGGTTTTGTCGCTCTCAGTGCTGGGCAGCAGGCTTCAGTCTTGCTGCCCTTTAGTCTCCAGAGTTGAATGCAGCTCCTTTTACTTTCCAGCCATGCTCAACGGTCTCCTTGTCCACCTTTAGAACAATCTTAGCAGTCTGCCCTAACCCCACTTCAGTCAGCACTTCTGTAGTTTCTTAAAACCCAAATGCAGACTCAGGAGGACTGAAGATGAAGGCACTAAGGCCCCTCCTGTGTTGCAGACAGCCAAATACAGCGCACACCTCGCGCTTTGCTCTCATTCTCTCACGATCATAAGGATTGGTCTGAGTGAATGCTTGGCCTTCAGCTCCCCGGTCAGGCCTTGGGAAAGAAAAGAAGGCCAGGTTCGCAGAGAACGCCTTCTCCATTCTCTGCCTCAAGTCCCCTCATGACAGAGTGCTTTGTGTCCTCTTCTTGTCTCTGGCTGTGATACATCTTGACGTCGTCCTTTGTGATTTTGCTGAATTCTTACTCCTCCTATATAAGTATAGATGCTTTTAGACTGTAGACCCTGTATCCATAGCAATGTTTGCCAGGCTCTTCTCTCTGACTGTTTTTCAGATTAGACAGACACACCCAGGCCACCACCCTGGTCTGCCAGATATTTGGAGGCTACCTAAGATCCCGAGGTAAAATTTTTGTTTGAAGGTTTATCATAACATGCACGCTTATAGTTTTAAATGTTAACAGTAAGGGCAGGATAGTAGTGAAAAGTAGATCCCAGGTCTGCACAGACTTCTGTTTACAGTGTAGCCTTCTGGTGTTTCCTTATGCATGCACAAGCTGGGAGCATGCTATGCATAAGATTCTCATATTTCTCTTACTGTTAGAAAGCTTATATGTGAACATAGAGATGTAAGAAGTCTGTTCCATCTTATTTCCTATTGCGGGATAAGTCAGTTTCTGTTCTGGTGGAATCCAAATACATGTACCTTCGTGTGTGCAACTGTGTGTTCAGGGTAAAGTCTTCTAATTTCTGAATCATGCAGTATCCAGAGGGCATAGCAATTTATATTCCAACCAGGAGCTCCTAGGGGCTGAGTGCACTCCTCACAGTCCAGAGTATTCGCAGTTGCTTTTTCATAGTAATAAAAGCTGTATTCTTAAGTTCTTTATTTTGAAGTATTTTCTGTTCTTTCAGTAGTTGGTAAGGCAATAAGTAGACTTTACTCACTGTTCATATTCTTTTATTTCAGTTAAATGTTTAAATTGCAAGGCTGTTTCAGATACCTTTGATCCATATCTTGACATAACGTTGGAGATTAAGGTGAGCTCAGCAGTTAACAGTAACAATGTTAAACATCTTTCTGTCGCTTTGGACTTTTTATGCATTCTCATCTCAGTCAAACTTAGATGGTGGTTACTCTTTGAAACTTTAGCTCATTGAATTTGTTGTTGCTTGGAGCTTTTGTTTTTCTGATTAGCTTACTATATAAAGAAGAAATATTTCACAGAAATGTAAAACCTGCCTCTCAGAATTCATTCTTTAGTGCTGTGATCTATATTGCTCCACAAGTAGATTGCTTGCTTTAAAAAAAAATGTTTATAATCTTCAACGTTTGCCTGTAAGTGTGCATCTGTGTGCATCTGTGCACGTTTCATCTGTCTCTTCATTTCAACCTCTGGCAGTATGCATGGTGATGGGATGTTTATGCCCCTTCCCTAGACTGCACAGAGTATTACCAAGGCGTTAGAGCAGTTTGTGAAGCCAGAACAACTGGATGGAGAAAACTCCTACAAATGTAGCAAGTATGACTGGGTGATGGGCTTCTTCCCACTTTCCTGTGATGATTCCAACTTAGAAATTGGCTCAATTTTCAGTGCTTTTTTTTTTTAATTGATTTTTGTTGTTGTTGTTTTTTGGTTTTGTTTTGTTTTTTTTTTTTTTTTGGTTTTTTTGGTTTGCGTAGGGTGTTGAGTCCAGAATTTCACATGTGATAGGTAAATGCTGTTAGCCACTTCATGTCATCGTTTATTGAGTGCTTGTCTTTTTAAAGGCAGGGTCTTCTGTGTGGCCCAGTCTGGCTTTTGATCTTTGATTATTCTGAACTGCTAGCTTACATCTCTTTCATGTTATTGGTCAGTTCCCTCTGTAATTATTATTACTCCTCTGTGTATGTGGCTGTTACAGAGGATTAAACCTGGGCCCTTGCGCATACTAAGCGAATGCTTCACTGCTGACCTCCAAGCCTCATGGAACTTTTAATTTTACAATTTGACTGTTGGTTCAAGGGGGTGGTTTATTGTTGTTTTGTTTAGTTTCCTTGTTTTAAAATTTTTTTTTATTTTTATGTACATTGGTGATTTGACTGGGTGTGTGTCTGTATCTGTGTCTGTGTCTGTGTGTCAGAAATTACAGACAGTTGTGAGCTGCCGAGTGGGTGCTGGATTTGAACCCAGGACCTCTGGAAGAGCAGCCAGCGCTCTTCACTGCTGAGCCATCTCTCCAGTCCTTGTTTTAAAATCTTAATATAATGTTTTTTTAGAAAGTAAAAACTAATGCACTTAAGACATTTTTACACTGAGCATCCTAACCCTTCCTTCCTGTGCTTCAAGGTGCAAAAAAATGGTTCCAGCTTCAAAGAGATTCACCATCCATCGGTCCTCTAATGTTCTCACCATTTCACTGAAGCGTTTTGCCAACTTTACCGGTGGAAAAATTGCTAAGGTGGGTACATGATTTATGATTTTTCTCATCTCTGTACATTGAGTTTTCCCCTCTTTTCTTCACAATTAATGAAGGGAAAAGTGGTCAAGATACACAGTAATGTGCAAGAGATATAACACATGCTCAAGTCACATAAGATACAGTTACGAGTATTATCTGGAGCTGTTACTGTTACTACACTTGTTGAACATTTACAGTGTGGATCCTTCCTTATTGATGGCAAATCAAAACAATGGGGTTTCCTTCAGATCCTTTCTATTCCATGCATTAGGTTTCTGGGGTCAACAGTTGTAGGTCCTGCAAGTCCCTTCCTCAAACACCGTCTTTAGGAGTTATGTCTATAGCTGAAAACATGGGGTACCTGTGTCTTCAGAAATGGCAGAACTTACTCTTTTTTCCATTTATTTTTAGGATGTAAAATATCCCGAGTACCTTGATATTCGGCCCTATATGTCTCAGCCCAATGGAGAGCCTATTATTTATGTCTTGTATGCTGTGCTGGTGCACACTGGTTTTAATTGTCACGCTGGCCACTACTTTTGCTACATCAAGGTAAGCTGTCGCGTGGCTAATAAGTCTGTCGTGGGAACAGCACTGTGATCATAAACAGTGGCGCTTTCACAGTGAGGTGTAAAGGTCTATTTTTATTAGATGTTTTTTGCCTGTGGTTTTTGACATCAGACTAAATCCACCCCTCCAACCCCCACCCCCAACCCTCCGTCTCTTTGCAGGCTAGCAATGGCCTCTGGTATCAGATGAATGACTCCATCGTGTCCACCAGTGATATTAGATCGGTGCTTAACCAGCAAGCCTACGTGCTCTTCTATATCAGGTATATTATAGGTCTATAGAAACAAGTGGTCAGCTTTACTGTTATGTCGGTTTCTTTCCCCCTCATCCACATATTTAAGTTTAACTTTGAGCTGATTTGTACAAACAGCAAGTTAAGCATGAGTGGCCATGCACTTGAGCACAAGGAGGCCTTTCTGAGTGATGAGTTTGTTGTCACTTCTGACAGGTGTAGAAGATGGGGACAGCCCTGAGGAGTGGTCTAGGGACAGTGGACGCCATGGGAAGGGGCTCTGGGTGCCTGTGTGCTCTGAGCCAGTACCTCACCAGCTGGAGCACAGGCCTCCAGTCAGGCCTGCTACCTCCGGTGTCTGACCTGCTGTAGGTACAAGCTGTAACTCAGCAGCGCTCTCTCTAGGGAAGTGGGATACCTGCCGCAGGCTGGCTTCTCTCTTTGTAAGATACTTGGGTTAGAACCCAGGGCCTCCTCATGTGTAGTAGCCAAGCCTTTTGTCAGTCCCAGCCACAGCCCCACAAAGTATCCCAAATAGCTGAAAATTAAAGCTATTCCCAAATACCCATGACAGAATGATCATATCCATGCGTTGAAATAACTATGGCAATGCTAAGAGTGGTTTGTTTGTATGGGAAGTTGGGGAGATGAGGGTCTGACTGTTTACAGACTAACCTTGATGTCTTGATCTGTCTGCTAAGAATGATTTGCATAAAGTCTTCTTTTTAAAAATGTTCTGAGAAAGTATTCGATGTATATAGAAAGGAAACAAGTTGACATGTTAAATGCAGGTATTGAAAAGAACAGTGGGCAGAAAGCCTATGGGATAATGTAAATCAGAAGGGGAGATGTGGGCTCAGCGACAGTTCTCTGAGTAACTGTTTTGCATATTATAGGTTTTCTATAATGGTATAATATTTATAATTGAAAACATAAACAGAAAAATAGTTTGTCAACTAGCAGAACTATCAGGATATACAGTTCAAAACATCAATTGAGAGCCAGCCACAGAGGCTCATCATCCTCAGGCAGGAGGACTGCCCCAAGTTTGAGGCCAGCAAAAACTGCATGAGTGAGTTCCAAGCCGTCCAGAGCTATAGAATGAGACCTTCTCCAAAACAATAACAAAAAGACAATAACTTAACCAAAAAACCCAAACTGAAGCATTTCGTTGACTCATTTGGTGCTAGGTGTGGCGGCACACAGCAACACTCAGAGGCAGAGGCGTCTCTGTAGATTCGAAGCCAGCCTCTTCCAGACTAGCCAGGACCATATAATGTGTCTTAGTGGGGAGGTGGGGGTCACCGAGTCTCATATCCTTGTGTCCTGCCTACATTGTGCAGCCCCTAATGGAGGTGATATGGATAGCTCTGTGAGATGACACGGAAGCTCCAGTTTCTGTGTCTGACAGGCTGAGTAGTGTTGAATTTGTAAATGAATCTCTTTAGGACCTGTCCTTCCTCACACAAGCCATTTCATTCTGTGTCCCCAGGTCCCATGATGTGAAAAATGGAGGGGAACCCACTCATCCTGCCCATAGCCCCGGCCAGTCCTCTCCCCGCCCCGGAATCAGTCAGCGGGTAGTCAACAGCAAGCAGGCGGCCCCAGGCTTCATTGGGCCCCAGCTGCCTTCCCATGTGATGAAGGTAACGCTTGAGAGGCGGGGTTTATTTCCTTTCTGCTTGAATCCAAGCCTGCTATCACTGCAGTAATTGCCTCATCCAGGCTGAGCTTCCTGCTCAAGGGCACTGCAGCCCTGTCTTGCAGAGGCCTCAGGGTGGGCGAGCCATCCAGGGGCTGCTCAGGGTCTGTGCAGCAGGCCCCCTGACTGCCCGCTCCACACTCCTTACAGGCTAAATAGCGTGGTTTTTTACTAAAGTCGGCCTCGGGGAAGTGAGGCTCTCTGAGGACCATTTGTTCATGTCTGTGGGGTCACCTTAGGGGTGTGGCAGTGTAAAGGGGTTGGGTCGTCAGTAGATGAGAGAATGGTGGGTGTATTACAGAGGTGAAGCTGGAAAGTTACCAAGACCAAAATGAGAAGGGCCCTCGCCATTGTGTACCGTGTCCGGAGCTGACCCAGCTGTTCTCTCCCTTCTTCTAGAACACACCACACTTGAATGGTACCACACCGGTGAAAGACATACCAAGTAGTTCTGTGTCAAGCCCTAACGGAAACACCAGCGTCAATAGGGCCAGTCCTTCTACAGCTTCGACTTCTGTGCAGAACTGGTCTGTTAACAGGCCCTCAGTTATTCCAGAACACCCCAAGAAACAAAAAATTACCATCAGTATTCACAACAAGTTGCCTGTTCGCCAAGGTCAGGCACAGCTAAATAACAACCTCCATGGCACTTGTCTGGAGGCCCCCAGCAAGGCGGCACCCTCCTCCACTGTCACCAACCCTTCTGCAACACAGTCTACCTCGGACGCACCCACGACATCAGCTTCTAATAAAGTAGCAAAATCAGTTTCCCCCAGTGAGTCCTGTTCCAAGCCCATGATGAACGGCAAGGCTAAAGCGGGCTCCAGTGTGCTCGTCCCCTATGGGGCCGAGTCCTCAGAAGAATCTGATGAGGAGTCGAAGGGCCTGGCCAAGGAGAACGGTGTGGCCGCGGTGGCCAGCACTCACTCCGATAAGCCAGGAGCTGCTGCAGATGAGGGTGATGAGGCTCCCCCTCATGAGCTTCAGGAGTCCGTCATGCTAAATGGTGCTAATAGCGCAGATAGCGGCTCAAGAGAGAACAGCCTGGCATTTGACATTGCCATCTGCCAGGTCCAGCCCGATCTACACACACAGAACCTCTTTCCCAAACTTAATGGTCTTCCCGGAAAGGTGAGCGGCGGGGAGGGAGGTCTCAGACCTCACAGCTCACACAGCTGGGTTTCAGTAGGCGTGGAGCTGGCCACAGGAGCTCAAGTACCCTTGTTTCATTGTAGGTGACGCCTGTTCCTTTGCAGTCTGTTCCTGAAGATAGAGTCCTTGAGACCTTCAAACTTACCAACCAGGCAAAGGATCCGGCGGGTGAAGAGAGGTAGGAGCCGGGCTGGGCGTGTGCCGCCACACCTGGTGGGTCAGAACTGAGGACACAGCCCAGGGCTGTGTATGTGTTGGGTGAGCACTGCCCTCTGAGCCGTAGCTACAGCACTGGACTTGCTCACACAGGCTCTCACTGTGTAGTGCAGGCTGGCCTGGAGCTCCCTTTGAGGATCAGTCTTGTTTCAAATTCTGGCGGTCTCTGCTGACACAATGGCCCCTCACAAATTCTTGCACAAATTCTGGGGTTACGAGTCAGTGTAGCTACCATTCCTGTCTACGCTTGGCTCTTTAGATGAGTTAGATACTTACCTGAAAGTATGAGATGTCTAGAACTGCAGAGTTGTGAAAACAGAAGGTAGTCCTGATACAAATCTTATTTCTTACTGAATGAGGGAAAAGAAAAACTTGGTTTCCAGGAATGATAAGCTTGATACTGGGTTTAATCAGCTATGCTTAAGTTGCGGGATGTTGAGTAGAACTGTTGGGCAGTCCTGTGTGGCAAGCAGGCTAACTGTGACTCGGTTTCTTTGTCTTGCTGTAGTTGGACTACGGCAGGGGGAAACTCTCCAAAGGACCCTGTTTCACAGCCGGAGCCCATCAGTGATGAGACCAGTCCCCTTGAGATACCGGAGGCAGTCACCAATGGGAGCACGAAGACCCCTTCCACCACACCACCCCTGGAGCCCACCATCAGCTGTACCAAAGAAGACTCGTCCGTTGTCTCAGCCGAACCTGTGGAGGGTTTGCCTTCTGTCCCTGCTTTTTGTAACAGCACCGGTACTACCTTGGGGGATGCCCCAGTGCCCGAATCGTGTGACCCTGGAGACTTGACTGCCATCCCGAGCCAGCCGACCCAAGCAGTGAAAGGTGTTACAGCTGAGAGCGCTCAGGACTCTGCCTTGGCTGAAGTGGTGGAGAGGCTGAGCCCTGCTCCCTCAGTACTCACAGGTGACGGCTGTGAGCAGAAACTCTTACTTTACCTCAGCACAGAAGGGTCAGAGGAGGCGGAAGACTCTTCCAGAAGCTCGGCGGTCTCTGCTGACACGACGGCCCCTCAGCCTGACAGGACCACCACCAGCTCTTGTGAAGGGGCTGCCGAGCAGGCTGATGGGGGCGGCAGAGATACTGTGGAGCCCCCAGCTCAGGAGCCTTCCCCGGCCAAGGAAAAGACGAGCAGCCTTCGGAAAGTGGACCGAGGACATTATCGGAGCCGGAGAGACCGCTCCTCCAGTGGGGAGCACGTGAGGGACAGCAGGCCCCGGCCAGAAGACCATCACCATAAGAAGCAGCACTGCTACAGCCGAGAGCGGCCCAAGCAGGAGCGCCACTCTTCTAATACGTACTGCAACGGGGGCCAGCACGGGGGCCTCGGTGACAGAACCAGCTCTGAGCGCCGCTCCTTTAGCAGGTACAGCCACCACCACTCACGGATCAGGAGTGGCCTGGAGCAGGACTGGAGCCGCTATCACCATTTGGAAAATGAGCATGCCTGGGTCAGGGAGAGATTCTACCCAGACAAGACGCGGTGGGACAAGTGCAGGTATTACCCCGACAGGTACACGCCCCTGTACATGGCCCGGGAGGCCCGCGAGGCCCGCGAGTGGCGGCCTCCGCATGGTCGTGAGCATGAGCGCCTTGTCCAGTCTGGACGGCCACACAAGGACAGCTACTGGGGCTGCAAGAGCTGGGAGCTGCAATCCCGGGGGAAGGAACGGCCCCACTTCCACAGCCCCCGAGAGGCCCCTGGCCCTACTGTGCCCTTCGAGAGGCCTCTCCAAGAGAAGACTGCACTGAGTGTGCAGGACTGCAGCCACAGTTTCCCCGAGCGCGCTCACGAACACGGAAGTGTCAAATCAAGGAAACGGAGGTATGAGACTCTGGAAAATGATGGCCGTCTAGAAAAGAAAGTCGGTAAAATCCTGGAGAAGCACGTGCTAGAAGAGCCCCGGGTGAAGAAGCACAAAAAGTCTAAAAAGAAAAAGAAGTCCAAAGATAAACACCGAGATCGCGATAGCAGGTGAGGCTTGGTCACGCGCTGCCCGCTCTGTCCTGGCTGACCACCGGCTAGGCCGCTGTTGCAGCAGTTCTTTGTTTCACTCTCTTGAGTTTAGAGATTTCATTAGTTTACATCTCTACAATGTCACACAGCTCTGAACTTGTTGGTTCCTAACAACTCTTCGAGGCCTATCGCATGTCATTATATTCTTGTAACTTGGATTTTCTTTTCTGCCTGTTTGCTTAGAGTGAGCTTAAGACACACCATTTATTTATTTGGCTTTTGGCTCCTTTTTAGGCCACCATTTCTCATTTTGAAGTCTAAATGTTTTTTGTATCTTTTTGAAACCTGGGCTGGCCTCAAACTTAGATCCTCCTGCCTCAGTGTCCCCAGTGCTGGGTTTACAGGCTGTGGCACTGCACTGGATTGACTGGTTTTAGGTAACTTGGGAGCTTAGCTGTCGGTGATAGTCTTAATGGATGTCTGATTGGTAAGCATGGATGTGAAGCCTGGGGTTTTTAGCTAATACCACTTAACACTACACTAGGAGAAGACTGCCATAGTCTTTTTGTAACCAGCTGCAAGTCACAGCTGCCTTCTGTCCTATCCTTGAGAAGAGTCGGGCACAGACTTGGGGAAGTGTGGCATTGTACCTGAAGACTGTGCTTGAAACTGGTTTCCATGAAAGGAAACCACTGGTTAGCAGGAGATATCTGCCCACATGCATAGCCAGTGTCCTAGGGAACAGGGAGCCGAGATGGCAGTTTCCCTTGGTGCTGAATGAACTCCGGCTGCTTCTTTTGCAGGCACCAGCAAGAGTCCGATTTTTCAGGGGCAAACTCTGATGCTGACCTCCATAGACATCGTAAGAAAAAGAAGAAAAAGAAAAGGCACTCGAGGAAGTCAGAGGACTTTATAAAAGATGTCGAGATGCATTTACCGAAGTGCTCCAACCCTGAGGCCGTTGGCCATTTCCAGAGAACAGAGGGCACCTTTGTACTGGCTGATGGTCTGCCTGTGGAAGACATCGACCCTTTCCAGGAGAAACCGAAGCATTTAAGGATGGAAAGCCGGCGTGACAGATGCCATCTGTCAGAGTGTGGCCAGGGTAAGGGAAGTAAGGACACAGCTCTGAAGAAAGTGTTTTGGGAAAGTTGATAAACACAGAAACATAAGAGGCACAGAAGGATATGAGAGTGGACTCAAGATGCCCCAAAACAAGGCCTGCCTGTGAGCAGAGGGGTGCTTTGATCTCTGCTTGGGAGTGTCTGCCTCTGTGGAAGGCCTAAGTTGCATAGAGCTAGGCTCAGCGCAACCTGTGTACTTGGATCCAGAGCGTCCATGAGCGTCACACAGTAGAACTTTGGCTTCTAAAGCATTCTGTGCCCATGTATGTCTTTATGTGTGTGCACATGTGCACATCTCTGTGTTGTACTCATTTCTGAACCCATAGAGGCACTAGTATACCCCAGCTCCTAAGTCATAAATCAATAGGGTTCTCTTGAGGTGGTAACTGCAGTGTGGGGCTCTGGTATCCTTCAGGCTGCTGGCTTCTGGGGTGGTTCTTGCTGATCCCTCTAAATGCATAGGTCTGTACACTGTACTCTGTACACAGCAGCCCCTGTGCCTTGATCGTCCTATGTAGTCCAGGCTAGCCTAGGACTCACAATTCTACATCAGCATCCTGAGTGCTGTGATTACAAGCCAGTGCCTGTGTGCTTGGCTATTCCTTTCTCTTTGTGAACATTTCCTCTAGATAGGAGCTTTGCGCTTGTAAAAACTGCATGGGCTGTGAATGTCAGTGGGGCTAGAGCAAAGACTGGTAACCTGCGGCCAGAAGAGTTAAAAGTGCAGACATTTGTTCATGTGGTGCACTGTGGGAGGTTGGAGGGTCAGGGTCTGTACACTTTGGAAACCCATGTGCTTTGTGTTAGTTTTGGTTTCCCTCAGTAGCGGGGAGACATGGCCTGACCACGGAAATACTTTTCATTACCAGCCCTTGATATAAAAAGCTTGACAATTCTGCCTCAGATGCCCAAAGATCATGGTCACAAATAAAGGACATGTGTGTTGCTACAATGTGGGCGTCTTGGTGGTCCTGAGTGGAACCTTTTGCCCCTTGGCAGTACACACATGCACTGCAGCTCAACACCTCTGCCCTGGGGCCTGACCACTGACCCTTTCTTGAAAGACACCAGCCCTTCCTCCGGCTCTTTGTATGAGTCTGGCTCATTTCTTCAGCCTGAAAGAATGTCCGTCCACATGAAAGTGCAGCACTGAGACCTGGCCCTGTATGGCTTGACCAGCCTGTGCCCGTGCTTTATGGCACCGCCGGCTCATCCTGCTGTAGGAGTTCCTGTCAGCAGCTGATACCGAGCTGTAGGGATTGATTACGGTTAGTCTGCAGGTACACATCCATAATAAAATTGTTTCCTTACTTTGCCTTCTAGGTGACTAAAAAAGCCTTGGCCTCATAACAACAAATTACGGTAAGCAGTTGTCCATCTTTTGGTCATTTGTGGAAGTGCTATGTGGATGGATATAGGTGTGCTTCCTTGTGAGGAAAACCAGGGGTGGGGAAGTGGCGAGTCTGTGCCTCTATCACTCACTCGGTCACTAGCTAGCATCCAGATGTGGAAATTGTGCTAAGAAATGGGGTTAAGTGTCTGAGAGCAGAGAGACCACACAAGGGTCAGACTATATCATATCCTGGTTCCTAATGCTGGTGTTCTATTGTGTGGCCCTCAGACACAGGAACTCAGAGCCCGTACTTTGTGAAGAGGACAGCGTCTGTCAGGTCTAGTCAGCAGAGGCTTTAAAATGAGCTGCTATAGCAGCTCAGCTTGCAACTAATTAACAGGCTTAGACTGTCATGGAGACAGACTCTAAGCCTCTCCTCTCTGCCCAGTGAAAGTGTTATCTGAGGTCTCAGGGGATTTGCAGCTATGGGGCCCAGCAGGTGGTGCTGTCCTGGCATCCCAGGGTTCCCTACTGCAGTTCAGCAAGGTAGAGAGGCCATTTCAGGAACTCCTCAAAAGCCTTGGGGACACATCCAGAGAGTGTGAGACCGGCCTGGCCTCTCTCTGTTTGGCTAATGCCTGCGCCTCTTATCTTTCAGATTCAACATTTTCAACAGAAGCCATCCCCAACCCAGCTTAAATTATAAACATAGAAAATAACTTTGTCCAAACTGTGTGGTGCTTCTATAGTAAATACTGTACAGATTTTACCGTGGACAACTTTTTTTTTTTTTTTCAGTTTTTACCTTTTCTTAATCGCCCTTATTCCAAATGGATACTTTCTACACTGCTGAACGTTGTAAATTACCGTGTACATAAAATCACACTGACAATAATGCCCTGGAATAGACCATCTCAAATGCTGCTTAACCACAGACTCAGGTTGACTCCTTGTATCTCATGTAATGTTCCTCCACGCTAGACACCTGGTGCACGGCCAGCTGGGAACCATGAACTTCAAAAGGACAAGCGACAGTGCGTCTATTTAATTTAAAGACTTATTTAAAGACCCAAGCTCTCAGCGAGACCTTCGAGGGCTTCCTCTGCAATGTCTGATACTAGAAACTTAATTTGCTTCACATTTTAGTTGTATTCAAGATTTGAAGATGTATTTTATAAACAAGTTCTGTTTTTGAACTTTGTGGAACTATTCCAATCAATTTACCAGTTATGATGAGTATTTGCATTATGAATGTATAATCTAGACATTATTTGTAAAGCCTACAGTATGTTTTTTTTACCTAACACTTTTTATACTGTGTCTCGTCTCGACAATATATTGGAGTCTGAGTCGTCAGCTTGATCCCTTCAAGTTTCTAGTTACAGACAAAAATCATACTGTGATTTTATTTTTAATATGGATATGCTATAAAACTGTGACACTTATAATTCACTGGTCCTGCATCAGGAGACGAGAGTGGGGAGAAAACTGTATTTAATACAGTGTGTATCTGAATAATCTGTATGGTTTATATACAGTTTGTGTTGTTCAGAGATGTCTAAAGTTGATCTTTGTTTTTTTAAGATTAAAAAAGCACTTGCCCCACTGTATATATACGGCATGTAAGATTTATATAGTATATAAATGGCAGCAAATTAAACAACTGTCTCGGTTTTACTCTGTCCTCAGCAAGCTCACAGCCCCATCTGTTTTGAAGAATTGAGTCTTAGGCAGTTTTGGTTTTAGCAGTATGTTTTTATTTAGTGAACACAGTATTTGCAATAATTCTGACAACTGTAAGGCCCTCCATTTTACTAGCTGTTTGCTTTGCAATAAAATAGCCAGAAATTCTGATAACAACATCAATAGGCTATTTCTTCATGCAGGTTGTAGGAGTATGTACATTGTATAACACTGAAGAAATTAATACATATGTACATTATTTACATAGTAACTATTGTAAATAGAAATGTTTTCTAAGATAAAAAGAAATCACAACTTATGGTTTCTGGTCTGTAACGACCTAACTTGTCAGCAAAGCACACCTGTATCTCTGAACTCGGTATGACACGAAGCACAGTAAGTCGCTGCATCTCCAGACAGTTCCTAGTTACACTGCAGTACCACATCAAGTGTTCTGAAACCCAGAAAGGACGCCCAGGGCCCAGCAGGAAAGGAAACTGTCTTTGGCCAGAGTAGGGCTTCATGCTTCACTGACGAGTGCAGACAAAGGGTGAAGGGCATGAGCTCCTGAGCCTTTACAAGCTCGGAGTGGCAGATGCCCTTGGGGTTTTAACACTGTCACAACATGACCTGAGTTAAGTGACTCCATGTGGATACTCCAAGAGCCAGTAACTTAGGATTCTTAGCACCAGCAGCCATCAGGCAAACCAATAGCCATAAGGTAAGGTCCCCTCAAAGATGACTATGGCATTAAAGACATTAGGTAGCCTCACACTTAATGTCACGTCCTCAATATCCAACAGAGAGCTCCGTTGCCCAAGGCCACATCTGGGTTGAACATCGGACCTGCTCACCATGGTCCTGACTGAAGGAATGCCAGTTCCCACCTCCCGACAGGTGCCCCACCAGCAGTAAATTCAGGTCTGAGGTGGCGAAGGCAGGGAGTGGGGAATAGGGGACAAGGACTGTGGAAGACTGGAAGCCAGGCTGCACACACCAGCCAGGCAGCTCAAACGCACAGGTTTCAGATCTGAGGTATTAGTAAAAAGTAAAGCCTTGAAGCTTGGAAATAAATCAAAAGTGATGAGTCTGGTGCATAAGGGAGTTCCGGCCTTCACGTCCCCGTGCCACCTCAGAGGACAGCTACCACAAGGTCAGACGCAAAAAGCCTCAAGACAGCTCACTCAAAGTCTTATGCAAGGGCAATTGGCTGGCAGTTTGCAAGGACCCTCAGAACACAAGCTCCAGGTGTGTGCAGACAGTAGCAAAGGTCTGCAGGGGAAAGCCATTTTCCAAATAAGCCACGAATGGCCCTGTCACCTTACGCAGTCTCAGCCCAAGCACATGTGCCCTGAAGTCATACGCTGGTATATATAGGGTCTAGATGCCACAGGTGTCCCTCACTGCCACCTTCGGCTTTTCCCCTCCTCAAGAGGATGCCAAATGTTGGAAAACTGCACTACCAGAGGACAGGTGGATTATTTCTAGCTGCTTCTGCCTACTCACTACATCAAAATATATGTCAGCACTTAACCGAAGTTTGAAACACCAAGCAACAAAAGTACCAAAGTCATGAGCCCCGTGCAGTCGAACCACAAGGAGCTGTCCTATATGTAGGCCAAACAGTTTAATGAGGTTCTGCACATAAGTGGCCTGTTTCCAGAGAGACCTCCCTCCAGGCCTCGGCACTGACAGATACCCACAGCCAATCTCACTGGTTCATCCTAGAGAAGCATGTGGGGAAGTGGCAGTCACGCCTGAGTCTCCCAAGCACACTGGTCCTCATGTCCACCCCAATGCCTCTTCATCCAGAGTGGCTGCCTGTGCCCCAGCTGACATTGTCACAATGTCTGTGCCCCAGCTGACACTGTCACAATGCCTGTGCCCCAGCTGACACTGTCACAATGCCTGTGCCCCAGCTGACACTGTCACAATGCCTGTGCCCCAGCTGACACTGTCACAATGCCTGTGCCCCAGCTGCTCCGCCCCAAGTGCTTGGGGGCTGCATATATAGACTGTTTTCAGTGCACAGTATATACTTGTGTCCAGGAGTTAAGTTTATAGCTGCCATTCTAAAAATACTACTGTTAGAAATTATCTTTCATTATAATTTTCAGAATATAAAAAGGCATATAAAAGCTATAATCCTATATATCTGAGAAAAATTCTGAATAAAAAAGTGGTAGGTTTTCCTTTCCCATTTTGATATAAAACAGCTTCTAGAACATCTAGTGCTGCCCCAAAGAGCAGGTGTGGCGTGGGGGATGATGAGGCTCTGGCTCCAGAAAAGGAGTCCCATGTGGGCTGTGCAGATCTGGAGGCTGTATCACCAGGTGCTGTTGTGGACAAGGGTCCCCAAAGGTAAATGCCAGGACGGTGGCAGGAAGGAGACGCTCACAGCTGACCAAGGGCTCAGGCCTTGGCTGGCTGTTGTGAAGGACCCGAGGGCACCACCTGCCCCCAGTCCTGCCGCGCGTGAGCCAGTGTGTGTGCTGGAGTCTTAGATCTTGGCATTCACCTATTTCTTATTGGCAATTCTCCGTTTCCTCGTGGCCAGCATGTCATAGAACGGGTCCCTACTGATGCTTGCTCTGGGGAAGAAAGGAAGTTAAGTGGGTTGTAGCTGCAAGAAGGCCTGAATGCACACTACACCCACAGGCTCCCATGCAGCAGGGTCAAGTGTCTGACACACTGAGTAAAGGCATCCAGCACGCACACACATATCCACACACCCCTGCCCCCACATGGCTGAGTGCACTCACTTGATGGACTTCATCCACTCGTCCTTCTCCTCAGGGCTGGGCGCAGAGATCCGGTACACAACATGGTTCCCCTCCACCACACGGCCGTCCGCCTCTGTCTTGCAGGCTTTGATGACTTGCCCTTTGTGACTGGGGTTGTACAGCTCAAAGCAGTTCTGATAGAGAGAAGGCGTGTCAGGGCATGGAGGGGTGCTCAAAGCCCTAGGGTGGAGGAAGGGCACAGGTGCAGGCAGCACGTACCGGTTTCCGAGGGTCCTCCACCTCCCGGATGCTCAGGTTCTCCAGGGGGATGATCCCCCTGGGCTCCTTGTCCTGGGAGAGAGAGGTGAGGTGAGGCCCGGCAGAGGGCCTCCAGGACCTTGGAGGGTGTGCAGCCTCACTTACCGTGGTGAACTCAAAGTAGTAGAGGCAGTTATCTGTGAGGATGAACCAGCGCCGCTTCCAGGTCTTCACACGGCCCCCTAGGAGCAGAAGAGCCCTGTGAGGCCGGTGCCCTGGCCGCTGGAGCCCCAGGGCCCAGAGCGGGTCCCAGAATCCCCTACCACCTCATCGCTGCCTCCCTCGGTAAAGGCCCCAAGAGCCAAGCGCTCCCTTCCTCTTCCTACCATCCTACATTGACCATCGTTATAAGTCAAGGGCAAGCCATGAGGCCTGACCATCCAGGATGGCTGGGTGCAGGCCTGGGGCCCCCATGCACCCCCCCCCAGGGACCACGCAGGAGTGCTCTCTCCATGACCACCCAGGGTCACCCTAGGTCACACACTGCTTTCAAATCTGCTTCCTGGAAAAGTTAGTTGTAATGGATGGGTGTAATATTTCCCCATGAAATGAACACGATGAAGTCAGGGCCGGCTCACACAGGTCTGTCCAGGCTTAATCCTGTTACATCAGGGTTGTTATCGCATTACTGGGACTTTGAGCAGCCCTGGGATCCATCAAAGCCAATTACTTCTGGCCCAGGGAATTATTAGATTGAATTAATCTTTTAACAAGATCTGGAGCTACACACACACACACACACACACACACACACACACACACACACACACACACAGAGAGAGAGAGAGAGAGAGAGAGAGAGATCTGTACCTGCTCTTTACACACACACACACACACACACACACAGAGCTATCTGTACCTGCTGTTTACACATACACACACACACACACACACACAGAGCTATCTGTACCTGCTGTTTACACATACACACACACACAGAGCTATCTGTACCTGCTCTTTACACATACCCACACACACACACACACACATACACACACAGCTATCTGTACCTGATCTTTACACATACACACACACACACAGAGCTATCTATACCTGCTCTTTACACACACACACACACATACACACACACAGAGCTATCTGTACCTGCTCTTTACACACATACACACACACACAGAGCTATCTATCTGTACCTGCTCTTTACACACACACACACACACACACACACACACACACACACACAGCTATCTATCTGTACCTGCTCTTTACTATAGAAAAGAACCCTTCTTTCTGCTTCTACCCTGACGCAGTCGGTACTCTCAGTCAATATTACGTCTACTGACAGCTTCTGCTTTTGATAAGAAGTTTGAAAACACACAAGGGGACAGCTGCTTGTGCTGACAGAGTCAGAGGTTCCAAGGACCGGGCGCTCCTTGCCGAGGTTCATGGAACTCGACAGTGCTAACAGGAAGGTAGAAGTGCAAGGGGCCTGTGGCCGCGTCTGCCCGCCCTCCTAAGCTCTGCAGGCAGATGCGGCTGCTGGAGTGTGGGAGGCTGTGGAGGCCCAGAGGGCGCCCAGCGTTGAGACAGGAGCTTCTGCTTAGAGACAGACAGCAGACAGGAGGACTAGGGGAGGGAACCACCCTGACAGAGTGGAGTATCTACAGGGTAGGAAGGGGTCTGAAGAGCACAGAGGGATGTCAGGCCAGCCAGCCCCAACCAAGGCGCCACCAAACCACACACCCTCCTGCCTCTTCCCAGCCTGGAGCCATTCCTTTCCTCCCATCATCGTTCCTGGGGCCTGACATGAACTCCTGCTCCCCATGTTACAGCTTCCTCACTAGAGACCTGCCCCAAGTCAGAGCCCATCTCACTCCATTGCACACTAGGGACTTATGGGAAGTCCCACCCCATGCGGGGGCCCAGAAAAAGCTCAGTTCTGTCCCTCATGTCCCTAGCCCCTCCAGTGAGAAGCAGAGAGAGGCATGCCAAGATCTAGCTGCTCTCCCAGGCCAAGGCTGAGACAGAATCAGGTGACAGTAAGCTCTCAACTCAGACATTAATCTGCTGCCCCTTCTCCCCATTGGGACTCCCACTGCATGGTCATCCCAGGTACACTGGTCCATGGTCCAGCCTTGGGCAGGCCACCTTCCCGACAGTAGCCAAAGCACTTGGAATGTAGCATGCCTCACTCCCACTTCCCTCCGTCTCCAGCCATAGGCGTCTCCTCGCCAGAGCCGCTCTCTCGGTCTCTGCGGTCTCTGAGGCAGTGGCCCCGGCACACACTGCCCCTCTCCCACGCTGGCCATACCTGCTCTTCACTCTGGAGGACAGCTCTTCCGCCTCTGCCCTCACATACTCAGTGCCGGCAATATTTCTACTGAGAGCTTCAGCTTTTGACAAGAAGTTTGGAAACACCTGGCTGTCAGGCCCTTCCGGGCTCTGCCCAGCCTCAAGCTACCTGGCCTGCCAGCTGTGGGCTCAGAGCTGCCTGGTGCGGCATCTGTGAGGACGGAGGGCCTTGGCTCAATCTCCTGGACACCTCCGCGGGCGACTGCTAGAGCCTGCCCAGCAGGTGCCTCCACTGAGCAGCTGGGTTCCAGGCCACGCAGCAGGGCTGCCCTGCCGTTCAGCTCAGATGCAGGCCTAGGATGATGGGTAGGGCAACGCGCCAAACTCCAAGTCACGGCAGATTCTGTTACAACGGGTTGGGATGTGCTCTGCTCACCAATCCGGCAGTCAGCCCTGTACAGAGGAACTGTGCTCCCAAACACTTTCATGTTTGTATGTTTTCACTTTCACTGGTGTTACCAAGCATGTGTAAGTAGACATGCATGGCTGTATACATACATAACACACTGACATGTACATACCTATACACACCTTTTCCTCCATGATAATTCAACTCTACCTACATCCAATGTTTTTTACTTGAATGCTCAAATTCCAGCACTGTCCACAGCCCACCCAGACTGTAGGTGGCTTGCAGCATATCATCCATCTCCCAACCCTTTGCTGGCTGTAGCAAATGCTAGTGTGTGCCCCACACAACTGAGAGAGACCCGAGGCATCAGGCACTGGGGAGAGGCCAGTACAAGCTATCCATGTCCCATGTCGGGGTGCCTCATGTCACCACCGCTCTGGCTTCAGACTTCACCCCTACAGCAGCACAAACACAGCAGCGGGTGCAAGTGAGGGAGAGCCTAGGCCTTGGGGGTGACCCAGTCGTCGGCCAGCTACGGCAGCTGTACCTGTCCTGTCTCCAGGTCACACCCTTCCTCCTTTGATCTGTCTTTTTAAAAATATCCTCAGAATTCCATATCCTTCATGTCTTTCTTGCTACACAACAATGACATTACCTGAACAGGGTGCTGTCACACGTCATGGGCTTTACTGTCAATCTGCAGTGACACTTCATTCCCCCCAGAGTCAAATGAACCCTAAAGTCTCAATTGTCCCAAATGCAGGAAGTGATTAAGTTTGCACAGGGAAGCCTCTGTATAAGGTGCAAGCACTGTTGGTAAGTGGGGGTGGGGGTGGCACTGCAAGGACAGGCTGGTGACAGGCTTCCTCCCTGCTTATCCCACACAGCCTCCCCATGCGCTTCCAGTCCCAGGGGCTCTGGGTCCTCTCCTGTGGGCAGGTGTCACACACTATGCCTGCAGGATGCTGCCCCAGCCAAGTCCAAAGCCAAATGGATCAGACGGATGGTAACCACAGACCAGAGCTTCACACAGACCAACGTGGGGAGAGAATGAGCCGCTGGGGAGGGGAGGAAGCCACTGGGTACCTACCTCCTAACGCAGGACAAGCAGGGA
Organism: Tokudaia tokunoshimensis; assembly: GCA_036184795.1. Taxonomy (NCBI): domain Eukaryota; kingdom Metazoa; phylum Chordata; class Mammalia; order Rodentia; family Muridae; genus Tokudaia; species Tokudaia tokunoshimensis. The sequence goes on along the minus strand of BTHU01000006.1, from coordinate 33,782,076 downwards.
CAGCCCGTCACAGAACAGAAAGGTGGGAGCCACAGGCAGAAGGAAAACAACAAGAAGGCACATTTAAACCACTCGTCAGAATCACAGCCACGCCAAAGCAGGGAGAGCACACAGGTCCCGGAGAGAAAGGCACTTGCTTCCCGGGCAGAGGACTACCCGGATCCGTGCGGGCACTAACTCAGTAGCTTGCTGGGCTGGGCTGTGCAGTGGAAGCTGTAAGCACGACCCGCTCTGGAAGGCCACAGCTCAGGGACAGAGCCACCAGTGCTGGGGGGTGTGGCTGCCCAGAGTGGGCTCTGGCTTGACTGCACTTTTCCCTTTAACCTTTCTGCCTTGTAGCTGGGGGCTGTGGCTCCAAGGGAGCAGGGCCGGGAGCCCCGGGAGCTGCGGCTGTGGGCAGGGGTGCGGTGCAGGCCCCGCGCGCCGGCCAGGCTCACCCAGCTTCAGGAGCCAGCCTTCGCGGTCGGGATTGAAGAACGTGTGCGTCAGGTCATTGCCATCGTCTTCTGGGATCTTAAATGGCTCATTCTTGATACTTTCATACAAGTTCTGTAAGGGAGGGAACAGCCAGTCAGGGATGGTAATGAGAAGCAACCATCCTTCCTCCCTCCTGCACTGAATCCTCATGCGGCCTGAGAGACCAGAGGGTTGGGGAGACACTTGGAAGACACCTTTGAAATGAATAAACCGGCATTATTGATTTTCATTGGATTGAGAGTATTTTAAAATGAAAGATAACTTGAGAGGCTGGGGAGATGCTTGCTGGTAAGCAAGATTCTTACTCTGGAGCCCCAGTGCCCACGCACATGTAAGAACCTACGGTTAGCAGTACCTGTGCCCACGCACATGTAAGAACCTACGGTTAGCAGTACCTGTGCCCACGCACATGTAAGAACCTACGGTTAGCAGTACCTGTGCCCACGCACATGTAAGAACCTACGGTTAGCAGTACCTGTGCCCACGCACATGTAAGAACCTACGGTTAGCAGTACCTGTGCTTGTCATCTCAGAGACAGACACAGGAGGATCCCTGGGACTCACCAGCCTGTGAGAGACCCCGTTTCCAAAAAACAATAATGACAAAACACATGGAGCCTGGCACAGGCCCAGCAGGTCCGGGCAGCTGGCACACGGCCTGGCAACCTGAGTTCCATCTGCACAGCTCACGCACACATGGGGGGAGAGCCAAGCCCACTGTAGTTCTCGGGCCTCCACACGCCACCGCCCCAGACACCACGAGCACACATCCACCACAAACACCAGTCCTAACAGTAAAGCGCAGCAGAGGGGCGACTGGGGAGAGAGCCCTGACACACACACACACACACACACACACACACACACACAGAGACACACACACAGACATACACACACACACACACACACACACACACACACACACACACACACGATGGCGGCAAGGAGGCCGTGCTGGCTGTCAGCATGGCACGGTCTGGAACCACCTGAGGAAGAAGCATTAGTGAGGGACTGCCCACATCAGGCTGTGAGGAGGGAAGCCACCCTCACCGCAGCTGGTGCTGTGCTCCAGGTCTGCGTCCCACGCTGCTATAGGGAGCGGGAGGTGGGCACACTCCGCCGCACGCACTCCTCCCTCTGCTCGCCTCAGCTCTCCTCAGGACCTGACTAGGAGCTTCAGGCACCTGCCCTGACTTCCCCACAAAGATGGCCGTATGTAAACCTAGACTCTGTAGCTGAATGAAGCCTTCCTCCCTTAAAGCTGCATCTGACACAGGGACAGATACACACCCTCAGCAGCTCCTCAGGAAGGTCCCCGCCCTCGTTGATGCCTCTGTTCATGGTGATGAAACGCTCAGCGGTGGGCTTGTCGCGCACGTTGTGGTTGTGCAAGCTGGTGTTGAGCATGATGATGGCGAAGGACAGCACGTAGCACGTATCTGCAACAGCCACAGACGGGGATGGGAGGCTGGAGCTCACTGGTGTCCCACACGGGGAGGGGGCCCCGGAAGTGCTACCATGCTGACTCCCTGGCAGGACAGGCCGAGGGGATGATGGGGAGCGGGGGGTTGGGGGGGAGCATCTTCTCTCAGCCGCAGCGGGCTGCTGACCTGTGGACTGGAAGACCCCAGGGTTACACAGGCAGTATCGGGAAGCAAAGGCCTCCATCATGCGGTCGATCTTCTGCGCCTCTCCAGGAAGTCTGAAGCTCCACAGGAACTGCCTGCAGAGACAGGATGCTTCGCTGAGGGACCCTTGGAGGACAGACCTGGCCAGGTCCCGAGCAGTTCCTGCCGCATACCACAGCAAGAGCATGGCCTGCTCAGCCAGTGAGAACTCCCACGAGGGCAGCTGGCTTCCTCCTACTCAACAGCTGAAGGCTGCCGACCGCTCCCTTTTGTGTGGCCACGATCAATCCCTCCAGGTCTGCTGCAGATGCCTTCAACCTATCCAGGATCCCAACACATTGTCCCCTCACGTCCCCATCTCCTCCATGTACCAGGTGGTCACCAGGACCTGCTTTATGCCCACAGCTGTCACAGCTCTGACAGTATAAAGGACTTCTCACGACAAGGCAAGGTCAGTCAATAGCCAGTGCCCACCCACTCCTTCCAGGCCATGGTATGTGGTGCCATTCCTGTCTCTAAGGACCAGGCCCAAGCACAGAGACACTGCTGTCCTCAGAAGTCCCTCTCCCAGTAAGGCCTCGACTGGACAGCCTATGTGACACTGTGGCTCCTGCCTGATGTCTCCAAGTACCTCTTGCTTCCTTCACCTTCTCCGTGTGCACGGCATCCACCGGCCCTTCCCACCTGTCTGCCTTGTGTACTGCAGACAAGGCTCCATGGCCGTCCCGCCCTCTACAGTTCCCCTGGCCAGTGAGGCTCATGCCCAGGAACAGCCATCAGCCGTGGTTCAGAACGAGGAGGAGAAGGCAGGGCAGATCTACAGGCTGGAGAAAACTTCTGGCCTGCTTTGGGTCTTGAGACAAGCTACTGCAAGTGATACCAGGGAGAAGGACCTGTCTCCCTCTGGGCTCCTCCTCCCACCTGGGCTGCTGAAATAGGACTGTTTCCTCTGGGCCTGGCCACCACCCACTGCCACCTCTGCCCCCACTGCAGAGGGATTCCTGCCACAATCAGCCCCTCAACTCATCCAGAGCCTGACTCAAAGCATCTGTAAGGAGAATTTTGGCTTCTTTACAAAACACAGAAATAGGAATGTGCTTTCATTTTAATCCAGGGGTGGGGATGGGGAGCGCCTACGTGTGGCCCCAGCAGCTGACTAGGATTTGCCTCGTAATCTGTAATCTGGTGGCAGGGGCATGATTTTTGCCAACTGTAGATAATTTCTGAGATTGTTTGACATTTGGAATTCTGGGGACTTTTTTTTTTGGTTTTTTTTTTTTTTTTTTTTTGGTTTTTTGAGGCAGGGTTTCTCTGTGTAGCCCTGGCTGTCCTGGAACTCACTCTGTAGACCAGGCTGGCCTCGAACTCAGAAATCCTCCTGCCTCTGCCTCCCAAGTGCTGGGATTAAAGGCGTGCGCCACCACTGCCTGGCTTTCTGGGGACTTTTTAGAATGTATATAGATGCTAGGGCCCCAAGAGGCATGGTGGGTTGTTGGCTGTGTTGGTCATGGTTTGTTAAGTAGTTGTGCACAAAGAAATGAAGGAGGAGGAGGAAAAGGAGGAGGAGGAAGAGAAGGAAACTGAAGCTAGATGGTATCCTAACAGCGAAGATCAAACTTGTCCCACGGAATTTGATGGCCCTATCAGCAGGAAGTAGCCCAAATGATAACACTGACAACGTTCTGGCCCCTGGCTTTCTTCAGGGATCGCATTCCTTTCCTCTCTCTCCTGTTTCTCTCCTATCTCGTGGCAGGGGTAGAAAGGATGGAGGGGAAGAGGCTGTCAAGAGCCGAAGAACAGCCACAAGTACGCTATGCTGCTGCTGTCCCCACTCTCCAGGCAGCCAGGGAGCCACGCCCATCTGACACGTGCCCACTCTGCTCTACAGTCGGCAAAGTGCCACTGACACGCTCTCTCTCCCTGCCCCCACCCCTGGAGGCCAGTGGCACATCTCTGTCCCCTGCAGCAAAGGTCAGAGTCCTTACAGCAGTCCTTCAGGCTACAGGGCAGTAGCATCCAGCAGCGTAGGCCTGTCGCCCTGGTTCCTGGTGCTTGCTCCATCCTTGGTTCTGAGGATAGCGCCCTCATCCCACTAGTCTGACGACCTCTTATTCAGCTTCACACTTTATTCCCACAGGTATTCGCAATGCCTGCCATCCTCCCCCAGGGAGCGGCACAATTAGGAGGTGTAGCTTTGTTGGAGTAGGTGTGTCATTGTGGGTGTGGGCTATAAGACCCTCATCCTAGCTGCCTGGAAGCCAGTTTTCTAGCAGCCTTCAGATGAAGATGTAGAACTCTCCCTCTCCGCTCCTCCTGCACCATGCCTGCCTGGATGCTGCCATGCTCCTGCCTTGATGATAATGGACTGAACCTCTGAACCTGTAAGCCAAGCCCAATTAAATGCTGTCCTTTATAAGACTTGCCTTAGTCATGGTGTCTGTTCACAGCAGTAAAACCCTAAGACAAGGTCTGAGTCAACAGGACCTAAAATCAGTGACCCAGGTCTTCAACACTCCTATATGGGTTTCTGACAGGAAGCTTTCAGCCCAGGCTGAGCTGCTGAGCACAGTCCAAAGGGCTACAACCAAAGGCTGCCAACACTCCAGTCTTCAGCTGAAGTAAGGCCGTGTAAACAACCTCAGAGGCAGGAGGAGAGGTGCGAAGATACAGCAGACAAGACCAGCCATGTATGCTTAGCTTGGAGCAGGTGGTGACCCTACCAGGACTGTCCTGTTGCCTCCTCCTAGATCAGCTGGCACACCAGGGTGAAGTCACAGTCCAAATGCCATGCCTCCACAGAACAAGATACCAACTGCACAAGACTGGAGACCGAGTAGCACTGAGGGCTGAGGGCCATCCTCTTTCCCTTACAAATCAGAAGCCACAGGATGACATCTGACGGCTCAATCTGTACCGCTCTTTGCATGCTTGGGGCCTGAGGCCAACTCTAGTGACAGCAGGCCAACTCTAGTGACAGCACCAGGCCGCCACAGTGATGGTTACCTCCACTGCCAACTTGATCAGATACAGAGTCACGGTGGAGACACACCTGTGGGTCTATCGATGATGGTGTTTCCAGAAAGGTTTAAATGAGGAAAACCCATTCTGAATGTGGATGGACCGGAACTGATCCCTCCTGCCTCTGCTTTTTGGACTCTATCTATACACGGTGGTTCTGCTGTTTCAAGGCAGCATCGTAGCTGGGAGTCGGTAATTCTCCAAATAAAGCTATAGGAGAGCACGCTACCTCAGCTTCCTTTCTGCAAACCTGTCAACATCTTTTCTTGTCTATACGTACACCTCAGGCAACTGCCATGCCTTCCCCATGGTGACAGACTGCACCCTCCAACTGTGAACCACAACGAGCCCTTCCTTAAGGCACTTCTTAAACAGGGAATTACGTCAGAGCAACCAGCACGGTGACGGCAAATGCGGGCTGCTCAGACTGAAGGGCGGCGAAGAGACTGAGAGGGGGTCAAAGCAGGGGCTACAGCGAGACAGGCGTGCAATCTGCCCCCGAGCGAGTGGCTGTCACACAGGAGAGGGCACTGAGGCTGAGCTGCCAGGAGTAAAGGACTACTGGGGACTCCATCAGAGTCACCTGGAACCACTTAACGGCTCCTGCCGCCCCAGCCTTCTCATCTGCCTACTCATGCCAGCACTCACCTTAAGGCCTGGACAAGGTTGAGGTCAGCAAACTCATGCAGCTCAACAAAAGCCTGAAGAACTTTGATATTAAAATCATCCCTAGGAAAGAACATAAACAGGGCAGACACGTTACATCCAAGTTCCTTGGAGAGAAAGTACATCACAGCAGGCCGCACAGGTAATGACAGCTGACAACAGGCAACCACGGTCCTTCATCGTAAATTTGTTTTCAGAGTTTTTATTTGTTTTGTTCTTCTGAGAAAGAGAGTCTCTCACTAGACTGCAGAAGGCCTGGAACTCAGAATCCTCCTGCCTCCACCTCCCAAAAGTTGAGATTACAGGCTCCCATAACTCTTGCTCCCCATTTTCAGGCTCAGTGCAAAGGACACTGAGAGGCTCTCTGGAGAGTATTTCCTAATAGACAGGAGTTGGAAAGGAGTTCATCATAAACCCTCAATTCATCTCCAGGCCAGCTCTACATATGACAAGTTGTAAGGCCCAGGAATCTATAGACATCCTGGAACCTTTGAATGGCCCTGAACAAGGCCCTATTATAACCTCTGCCTCATAAATGGGGTTTGAGCATGAAGCAACACCCCAGTCATAAACTATCAAATGCACTAGACCAGGAAAGTCTAGGGGAAAAGATATCATATTAGGGGGGATTTGATTTGTTTTGTTTTTGGAGGGAGGTGAGATCAGGTCTCATTCTGGAACCTGGACTGGCATGAAACTCTATATAACCCAGGAACTATAACCTAGAGAACGCATTGGAATCCTCCTGCCTCAGTCTGATGAGTTCTGGGATTTTAGCTCAAATCCTGCCGCAGGCATACTCACCATGTGCTCTGAAGACATCCTCCCTAGCAGCACCACACCAGAGTTCACCTGCCCTATCTCAGGACTAATACCCATCCTGAGGGACAAATACCTACAGCCTCAAGGGACACAGGGATTAGATCAGAACTGGCAGAGAAACCACACAAACACTAGACATGTCTTAAGTAGCGGCCATCGTTTAGTGCGCCAGCCCAGTGGACACCTCCTCCCCAGGTGGAGGTTTCACGTTAAAAGAAGAGAACAAAGCTCTGGTACTGTTGCCTCCAGGGCCCCTGAGGGTTCCTTAGCCTGTGTCCCCAGAAGGGGGCATGAGGAGACCTTCCCAGGAGGCATGCAAGGCCCGTCCCTGCAGATTGCAGAGGCTGTCTCCAGTCCCCAGTCTTGCAACACACTTGTCAGATGAGCCACTGAACTGGCAAAGTGGCTTTGCGTCAGGCACACTTGGGGCAGGTGTGCGTGCCCCACTGCTGCTCAGTGTGGAAGGACCACAGTGGCAGCAGGCTAGGGCCACAGCTAAGGACAAAGTCTGCAAACACAGCAGACTCCCACCCTGCAGCATTAGGGTTTGGGATTGGGGCAGGTTGGATTGCAAGACTTCTTTGTCTCCAGCTGTGTCCTTAGCAGTCCTCAAGTAAGATTTTCAAATGCTGCTCTTTGGAGGAGATGCCCCCACCTCTCTCTCTTTCTGGTTCTTCAACACAGGGTTTCTCTGTGTAGCCCTGGCTGTCCTGGAACTCACTCTGGAGACCAGGCTGGCCTGGAACCCAGATGTGCCTTGGGAGCACTCTGCCTCCCAAGTGCTGGGATTAAAGGTGTGGGCCACTACTTCCAGCTTCTTTTCTTCCGTCTTTCTTAGTAGTATTGTCTGAAGCAGAGTTTGATCCCAGAACCCATGTAGGGAAAGAGAATCAACTCTCACAGGTTATCCTCTGATCTGTCAGAGGGCCATAGCATGCTATTCTCACACACATACAAACAAACATTGACATTTTAAAAAGACATCTTGTGATGTTCAATTTCCCTTATCTTTAGCTGCTCAAGCTTTGGGCACTACACCTAAAAAGCTCTTGCAAGAACAGGCTCACGATGATTCTTTCGCCCCTGGTTCTTTCTAAGCACTGAAAGCTGTGTCGGACCCCTCTTACCTTTATGTTTAGTGAGGCGCCGATGCTGTCTCTCACAGATGTCACTGAGGTCACCTGCTGGGCTCCCTCATCCCTCACACAGGTGTTCTATTCTCAGCCCCCACGCTATCACCTGCTGGACTCCTTTTATCCTTATGCTAACTGGGTATACACAGGGGAGGGATGCACAGGTGTGTACAGGTACAGCAGAGCTCAGAAGAGGACACCAGGCCCTGGGAGCCACTAGATGTGGGTGTCACAAATGCAACTCAGGTCCTCAGCCGAGTTCCTGCCCTTGCCTGCCGAGCCAGCTCTCCAGTCCCACAATCTTCTACATATCTGTCTTTATGTCAGCATTGCACTTTACTGATTAGTATAATTTTAATTTTATTCTGTAACCAAAAAGTGTTTGGGTTTTTTTTTTTGAACTTTTTTCTTTTTCAAGACTGTGGCTATTTGATCCCTAGAACCCTCCACATGAAATTTCATAATTAGCTTGTGGACTTATGTGAAGAGACCAAATGGGATTTTGGTAAGAATATGGGAGCTACCATCACGGTGGAGGGTGCTGACTGCAGCAAGGCTCTGTCACTGTGGGCTGGATTCCCATCCACCGAGACCTCTGCACTGACTGAATCCTCTCAGGTTGCAGGCTGCCTGCATGTCTTCTGTTAAATTCACTTGTGGTCTTTTCAATGCTACAGAACTCCTTTCTGTTTGCTGAGGTGAGATTGCACAGAAACCCAACTGCCTGTGGTATACGGAGCTTGACTCCTGCAGTCCTGCTGAGCTTGCTGGTTCACTCCGTCTGGTGTGCATCCTGGCTAGTTTTATTGTCAGCTTCACAAAACCTGGAGCTACTGGGTAAGGGGAACCTCAGTTTACGAACTGCATTAATCAGGCTGGTCTGTACTCACGTCTGTGAGAGGTTCTCTCGACTAATGGTTGTCTGCTGTGGGTAGTACTATCTCTAGGCAAGTGGACCTGGGCTACAAAGGAAAGTTAGCTCAACAGTGTAGCTGGTTTGGAGATGTGGGTGCAGGTGAGCCGGTCCTGAGGGCATGAGGGCTGGAGAGCTGAGCCTGCCTCCTGCTGATGGTGGCACTGGGTGGCCTGGCTGGAGCAACGCTGGAGAGCTTGCCCTGGTGATGTGGACAAGGGAGAGTCGGCAGGCTGACCAGTCCAGCTACCAACCAGGCCCAGTTCCAGGGCTTTTGAATTGGCCCACCCCAAAATCTGTATCATCTGTGAACTGTTGGGGCACGTGAATGGGCCAGACCTGATCCAAAGCTGCAGGATCTCCATGACACAGGGCAACAGCAGGATAACCAGGAGGAGTCCTGGTGGGAAGGCAATACTGATGGTGTCACAGAAGAGAGAGACCTTGAATCAGACCAGTGACTCAGAGTGATGTCACCAGTGATGATGTGTGGACAGAGGGATCTGCTGTGGGACACACTGTGACACACTCCAGCTTCCAGGATGAGATGTTTTCTATGATTTGTTTATTTTTGTTTGTGTGTGTGTTTTTCATTGAGGCAAGGGGAGGTTGCAAAGGCAGAGGGTGGATATGAGGGGATGGGGAGACGAGTGGGACTGGAGTGCATGGTGTGGGACTCTCAAAGTATCAATAAAAACTTAAAAAAAAAAAAAGACAGCAGCTAGCTGAACATAAGGCAAGCGGAAGGCAGAGCGAGCGGCGCTGCCCATGTCCTGTCGAGGTCCTGCCCCGGCTGCCCGCAGGGACCAGCTAAGACACAGGTGTACATGCCACCATGGCCAGCTTAAGCGGTGCTGCCCAGGACTTGTATGTTATACAAGCACTCTAACAACTCATCTATATTGCTGGCCCTGAATTAATCGCGTGTGTGTGTGTGTGTGTGTGTGTGTGTGCGCGCGCGCGCTGCTCAGGATGAATGCAGGGTCTCATGCATGCTAAGCATTGCACCCACTAAGCAACACTGAAGCTCTGTAACTGACAGTGACTGAACTGACTGCCCAGGGCTAAGAATGTTAGGAATCAGCAAGGAAATGAGTGACTGAACACAAGTAAATGGTCACTAGAGACTGTGCGGGCACGCCTGAGTCCATTTGGCACATAATCTTCACTTACTGATAAGTCTGATTTGCTAATTTGTTTTTAAAAGTTCATTTCTATAGGCATAAGATACTTGTTTGTGGCATTTGGCTTATTGATGTCTGGTTTGGGCATCAGCTGACCTCCTGGAATGAGCTGGGGAACGTTCCACTTTAGATCAAGTACTTTTACTAATAAGCTAGAAGCAGATCTGCCCTGACTAGACAATGTTGGGCTTTAAAGTTCCCCTCTTGGCACCTGCTGCCGCCGTCTTCCCACCTAGCTGATGGCCCTTCAGGGAATGGTGATCCCCAGTAATCCCAGCCCTGAGAGGCAGAAGGAAGAAGATGGATGTAAGTGTGAGGCCAACTAAGCTACACACAGTGAGACCTGATCTCAAAAACCAACAAAGACCAGCAAACTAAAACCACCATTAGGATGGACCTTTAGCTGAAGTGAGAAAGTCACCTCAAGTGACAGGGGAAAGATCCCTGAGAAGACTGGGATATTTGTGGGCCAACCTGCAGAAGGTGCACATGCTTTCGTGGGCCAGGAGGGAATGACACTTTAACATTTGGTGCCGTATGATCCCAAATGCCCAGGTGTCCCAATCTCTGTCCTCACTCGCCCCCAGCAATCTGGGGTCAGCGCCTCTGTCCTATAGCCTGCAGCTCAGGAACTTGAGGGCCTCCTAAGCTTACCTCTCACCCAGGTAGTCTCCGATGACGGTCTTGTTCAGGCCCTCTCCTTTGTACAGAAACTGGGCGACATCCTCTGGGGAGCTCTGCAGCAGGTCGTTCTCAATTAGGAACTGAATGCCCTGAGGAATAATGTGGAATGGAACATGCAGGTCAGGAGGGCCGCTCACGATCCATTTTCAAAGTTGGAAATATGCTTTATGCGGTAACCTGACAGGTTTAGACACAGTGAAAATGCCAGAGACCTATGAAGCCCACATGGTCTGGTTTCCAAAATACCATAGTGTGTATCATCCATTCAAGAAAGAGCCAGTCTGTTTGTCAGGTATTACACAAGCAATTAAAAAGCATCACCAGCTTTGTAAAGCTTAGGGACAATATCTCAGTCCTGCTGCACAGAACCTTGCTGTGATGAGAGATGATGTCAGCTGTGCAACACAATACCTGTCCCTCGCCACCAATCTCTTCAAAACTTTGTATTTCTACTTTATGTGACTGCTTTGCCTACATGGATGTCTGGAGTTACTGAAGGTCTGAGCTACCGTGTGGGTGCAGGGAACTGACCTCAGTGTTCCAGAAGAAAAGCTGAGACATCTACCCAGCAGCCCTCCCCACCTTTTAAAAAATGATTTTTAACTTATTACAACTTAACTTACATTTATTTATGTGTGTGAGCCCATGCACTGGCCGTAATCAGAGAACAACCCACCATGGACTGGATCTGTTCTCCCACCGTGGTGTCCTGGGGATGGAACTCGGGTCCTCAGGCTTGGTGGCGCCTTTACCTGCTGAACCACCTGCTAACCCTCCTTATTCATTGTGACTGTGTGTGTACCATGTGTGAGTGATACGCATGTGCTACAGTGCACATGTGGAGCTCAGAGGACACCTTCAGAACCGGATCCTGTATGGCCCGTGCTGTTTTCTGACTCTGCCCCAACCCAACCCTTTTAAATGACCTTATGACAGGCCTGGGCATTAACGGAAGCCTGGAGGGACGCTTCTACAGCCTTTCCTCTTTCTTTCCACTTTGGAGCCCATGCCATGAGCAGCACCACAGCGTGCCTCATGTGAGGGAAGGACTGAGATAAGCATCTTGCTCCTGTCACTTGGACGACACTTATTACCATAGCAACTACATGAGAAAATAAACTCCATTGTTTAACCCATGGGGGGGGGGTGGCATTTGTTACCTGAAGTCGAAAACACGTTAACTGGCATCCTACCACTGACTCACGCCAACCAAGCACATGCCCACTTGAAGACCCTGCAAAGCATAGCTGGCAGCTTTGAGACTGGGTTGTCTTGGCCCGAATCAGCTGCACTACACCATCTCACCGACTGTCCAGGACCCACCACAAGAAACCTTCCCCTTTCGCACAACTTGAGAGTTAGTTTATACTAAGCTACCTTATACCAGGTTGGGGAGAGCACACAGAATTCTGCTATCCATGTGTCAAAAGACAGTTCTACGAACTCAGAGAGGCTTTTCCAGCTGAAATTCCCAGGCCTAAGCCTGCTGCGGCTTCCTCATACACCCACAGTCCATCTGGCAGCCGTATTTAGCATTTCCAAAAACTTCAGACAGCAACAGACAACCAGTAAGAGAAAGGATAAAGATAGAAGATGGAAGCTTGCAACTGGGTGGAAAGAACAAAATGAACGAGAGGCTCATAGACCTGGGACCCAGCAAAAGACAGCGCAAGAACACACATCTGTAAAGACATGGGATTACTCTGTGCATGGTGTAGCCGTGTGGGGCATACATGTATGTGCTCATGCACGGAGGCCCCACGCTGCTGTCATGTCTCCCTTGACTGTGCTCCATTTTTAATCGACTGAACCTAGAGCTGCCCATTCCGGCCCATCTGGTCAGCTACCTTGACCCAGGCCTTCCCTGTTCCTGCCTGTGCAGTGCGGGGCTACTGTGCCTGCGCCTGCGCCTGTTCCAGTTTTATGTGGGTCTGCAGGGTCAGCCTCTGGCCCTCCGCTTCACAGCAAGCTCCACGGACACTGAGTCCTCCCTTCCCCAGGCAGGTACACTTTCATTCTGCTTACACAAGGTTTAAAAAGAGAAAACCTAATTTTGGTGATAGTGTGGGATACCTAGGGGAATGGGTTTCAGAAACGGCCCCAGAAAGGTGGCCTACAACGTTCTGCAAGTACAGTTTGTTCTGGGTTGAGGTTTTGTTTCTTAATTTGTCAGGAGGCTTCAAGACTTATATTTAAAATAAAATGTGCCGTTTAAATCTGACAGTCCTACATTAACTCTTGTGTGTTTCTGGCAGGAATGGGAAGGGGCATGTCACCTGGGTGCTACTGTGAAAGCCACACGCACTCTGCGCACTCTGCACTCCAGTGTGGCCGTGGGAACACGCCTGTGCTGGAGTATGGGCTGAAACCAACCTCACTCCAGTGTGGCCGTGGGAACACGCCTGTGCTGGAGTATGGGCTGAAACCAACCTCACTCCAGTGTGGCCGTGGGAACACGCCTGTGCTGGAGTATGGGCTGAAACCAACCTCACTCCAGTGTGGCCGTGGGAACACGCCTGTGCTGGAGTATGGGCTGAAACCAACCTCACTGCTGCTTTGTGTAGCTTGTTCTCCAACCAAACAGATGAGGAGAATTAGGAGTACTCAGAGATGTGAGCCAGCAGCCAGCAGGAGGACACCGGGCAGGGGGACCCTTGGGGCTGGCAAGGGAGGGGCAGTAACCACAGGAGTTTACTGCCTAACACCTTGGAGTCAAAGGTCAATACTGCAGCATTAGAGAACCCTTGCTAAGAACATTAGGATTCATAAGACCAACAATAACCGTAAACTGGTAAGTCTTGCTCCTCTGACCTCTGCCAAGGGCAGGGAGGAAGGCATCTGAAGCACCCAGGATTCTGGAACAAAAGGCTCACGGAAGTCGAGTCTACTGTGGTCTGGTCCAGGCCTGGTTCCTGGAGACTCCTTCCACGGACACTGTAATAGCATCCCCCTCAAAGAGCCCGAGGACCCCTAGGCAGACACAGATGTCCCCAGGACCCTTAAGAGGTTCTCGTACCTTTGCCCTCTGGCTCTTTCTCCCCTCCTACCTATCCTGGGGCTCTAGGGTCTGTGGTCTCAAGGCTGAGTGCCTGACCCTGGAACCCAGGCCTCTGCCGGGTCACAGTGACTTTGTGGAACACACTGTATAGATAGATGTCCAAGACCTGCTCTGACCCTCCATCCTCCCAAAGAACTAGGTCACTGTAACAGCTGATCTTGACTGTCAACCTGACAGCACTTAGAATCACCTAGGAGAAAAGCTTGTCTCTGAGGGAGAGTCAAGAGACTGAACTGAGGGGAAGGCCCCACCATGAATGGGCCAGGAAGTCAGCCCATGAATGCCAGCACTGATGTCTCATGACTGTGAACGAAGTGCGAGCTCCGGCCGGCCGCCATGCTTTCCCACTATGGACTGACCCTTGACCTGTAGGCCCACGTGAGCCTTCCTTCCTGAGGTCTATTCTGTCATGCACTTTGACACAGCAGCAAGAAACGGAATCAATACAACTATTTGGAGAGACGTGAGAAAGCCAAATGGTCAGAACAAGGTCATTTCTGGCTTATGTCAACAGAAGAGACGCAAGGGGGAGCCTGCAATAGGTTCCCGCTGCAAGAGACGAACCCTAATCATGGAAAACAGGGAGCTGCCGGGGAGTTCAGGGCAGAGGCCTGCGATGGCTAATCTTATCAACTTGACTGGACATGTGGGTCAGTGAAGGGCACCTCTGGGTGTCCATGTGCTCCCGCACGTGATTGGATGGGACTAGACTAGATCTGAGGGTTCTGACCTCAGTAATGTTGGGAGTCCTCAAGGCTGACAGGCTGAAGGAAGCAGATCTGCGGAAGACGGTCTGGTTAGAGGACCAGGCTGATGGAGGTGCGCCTCTGAAGGTCCATCTGGCCCCTTCCTGCTGATGGAGGTGCGCCTCTGAAGGTCCATCTGGCCCCTTCCTACTGCTTTTCTCTGCTTCCTGTTTCCACAAGCAAAGGTCCTCTGCCACACCTGCCACCACATACTGTTCTGCCTCCCCTCAGGTCCAAAGCATCCAGATGACTTTGGAGGAAACTCTGAAACCATGGGCCAATCTAATCTTTTTCTTTAAACTCTGCTCTGTGATGAAATGTCTGACGCAGTCTAAGCACAAGTGGAGTCAAGAGCCTGAGACCAAGCCAGAGGTTTAAGAAAGGCTCCATCAGGATGAGGCACAGGAAGCAGAGGACACGGGGGCAGTGGTATAAGAAAGGCTCCATCAGGATGAGACACAGGAAGCAGAGGACACGGGGGCAGTGGTGTAAGAAAGGCTCCATCAGGATGAGACCCAGGAAGCAGAGGACACGGGGGCAGTGGTGTAAGAAAGGCTCCATCAGGATGAGACCCAGGAAGCAGAGGACACGGGGGCAGTGGTGTAAGAAAGGCTCCATCAGGATGAGACCCAGGAAGCAGAGGACACGGGGGCAGTGGTGTAAGAAAGGCTCCATCAGGATGAGACCCAGGAAGCAGAGGACACGGGGGCAGTGGTGTAAGAAAGGCTCCATCAGGATGAGACACAGGAAGCAGAGGACACGGGGGCAGTGGTGTAAGAAAGGCTCCATCAGGATGAGACACAGGAAGCAGAGGACACGGGGGCAGTGGTGTAAGAAAGGCTCCATCAGGATGAGACCCAGGAAGCAGAGGACACGGGGGCAGTGGTGTAAGAAAGGCTCCATCAGGATGAGACACAGGAAGCAGAGGACACGGGGGCAGTGGTGTAAGAAAGGCTCCATCAGGATGAGACACAGGAAGCAGAGGACACGGGGGCAGTGGTGTAAGAAAGGCTCCATCAGGATGAGGCACCACGAAGCAGAGGACATGGGGGCAGGCCTGCCTTGAGTTCAGTGACAAATGTCCTTAAAAGAGCAGTTAAGCCCGGTGTGGGGCACATACCTGCAATCTCAGCATTTCAGAGGCTAAGGCAGGACAATCAAGAGTTCTAGGCCAGCCTGGACTACACAATGAGAAGGAATGTGCACAGAAGAGAAGGCACAGAGCTAGAGGCTATGTTCACAGCTAAGGTGCACCGCTGTCAATCACCTGCTGCTAGGACAGAGGCCTGGACAGACTCTCCATCCGAGTTGGAAAGGTATTCATTCAGCTTGGATTCCTGTACGAGGATATATTTCTGTGTCTTAAGTCATCTAGTTTGTGGTAACTTGTTCAGAAGGTATAGGGTACTAGACATTAAACAACTACTTATAAAAGAAATCAAATGTGTAAAAATTTTTGAGACAGTTTCTCTGTGTAGCCCTGACTGGCCTGGAAGTGAGTGATCTGTCTGCATCTGCCTCTTGTCTCTGCCTCCTGAGTACTGGATAAAGGCTTGTGCTAACAAACCCAGCAGAAAAATTAATATGAAAAAGAGTCAACAGCAGACCTGGGAGAGCACGCTCAGCCTTTACCACAGCACCCCTTCTTCTCTCTTCATGTCAGTCTTCCTCTAAGGCATCTCGACAGAGGTGCGGTGTGTCCTTATGTGTGTATGTGCTGTGCCTCCATGTATGCCTGTGCACCGCAAGCATGCAAAGGCCAGAAAGGGCTTCAAGTTCTCTGGAACTGGAGTCATCGTGGCTGCGAGTCACCATGTGAGTGCTGGGTCTCCAACCTGCAAGCATCGAACCCACTGAACCCTCTCTCCAGTCCCTGCCGGCATTAACCTAGGTAATTTAGCCAAGTCAAGTTTCTGTTAGAACTTACTCCTCTGTCTCTTAGCTGGTAGATTTTTTTGGGGGGGGGTCTTTCAGAGAGTTTGTAAAAGGATGCCACTATGCAGTCCAGGCCACACCTGTCATGATCATGCCTTCATCATTTTACCTTCTCTGGTAACTTATAAACCTTATTTCATTCCTATCTTTAATGGCAACCAAAAATCTTGACATTTAAACCTCTATGTACCTATCAATACCTAGAAAACCTCAGCTGTCTCTGTTCCTCTCCTTTTCCCCTTTCTTATAAAATATACTGAAAAAATTTGGGACTCCTAAAACATTTTTTCATATAACCCTTTTCTTGTTTAGACTTGGGGTTTATTCATCTCTTTTTTGTGGCTGTTTTAGGAGACAGTGCCACGCTCTGTGGTCCAGGCTGATCCTGAACTTCATGATCCTCCTGCCTCAGTCTCCCCAGTACTAGGGTTACAAACATAAGCTAGCACCCTGGTTCTGTGCACCTTCTATATTCTGGGTGTGTTTCTTGTTTTTAGGTATATTTACTCAGTTTCTCAATGAATAATCAGACAAGGTCTTAGTGACTACTAACTTTTTGAGTTCCTGCATATCTAAAACTGTCACTGCATTTTTTTTTTTCATTAGGACAGTCTGGACAGAGTTCTCAGTTTTAAATCATTTCTCCCCTTAAACCTGAGAAGATACTGTTTCGCTACAGTGCCTGACACAGCATTCTTTGCTAATGCAGCTTCAGACTTCCTTGATCTAATCAAACATTTCCTGATTTATTTTATAAGCCCCAGCGCTATTTCTAGACTCCAGCCCACTGAACAAAACCAAAGCTCCTTGCTTAAAGTGTCATCGCTCAGAGGCTGAGAGTCCTTCCTACCTGAGACTAGTCACTCTGGTATTTCCTTGTACTTTCATGAGGTGACATGACTCCCTAAGACACAGGCATAAACAGTGTTCTGAGCTATAAAGTGAGATCATCTGCTGCATCTATGGACTAAATGTGTGTGTCCCTCAAAATTTACACACTGAGGCCCAAACCTGCATCAGGCTATAGAGGCAGAGACTGTGGGGTGGGTGATCAGAGTGAGACAAGTTCATTTGGGTGAGATGCCGGGATCAGGGTACATAGCTGCCTAAGAAGAGAAGCTCTAATCTCAGCTTCTTCCACAGCCTCCTCACATGACGATTCAGAAAGAGGACTGCCACCTGCACGGAGGAAAGAGACCTCAGCAAACGCGAGCATGTGAGTGAGCCCCCACGGGCTCAGACCTGCAGGCCGGAGAACTGTGAGAAGGAAACGTCTGTGGTTTAAGTCCCCAGCCTGAGTGCTGTGTTCATTTTTATGCATGCCAGTTTTTATGCATCCCAGGCTGGCCTCCAGCTGGCTTTGTAGGTCAAGACAACAGTGAGCTTCGGATCCTCTGGCCTTCCTGCTTCTACCTTCCAGCACTGGGCTTACGGCCTCGATCTACCAGCCCTGCTTTCAGGGTGTGGTATTTTGTTACAGTAGCTCAAGTTGACTACAGGAAGTATCACAACTACGTCTACAATACCAAATGACTTTTTAACCCAGCAAAAAATTCATGTGCAGACTAAATGAGCTTTTGCTTTTATAAAACAACTTAATTATAAATAGTTGAATAGAACCAGTAATTAACATACAATGCATAAAAACACTTTCAGGTCAAAAGGGACACAAAGTGAAGCTTATTAAGCAATTCACCACAGCCTGACTAAGCCCTGACTCCCTTGGATGTGGTAGGCAGACACCGCAGGGCTGACTAGAGTGTCTGCACCGGAGCTCTCAGCAACCAGGCTGCACCCAGAGACCCAGACCCTGAGAAAGGCCTTTAGGTTCAGGTGCTTGTGACAAACTGAAGCATCAACTCCATCTTGTCACAAGGCCATCGGAGTCAGTCATTTGCATGCTGAAGACAGGAACTATTCCTTACCTTTTTGGGGTCCATGTTGAATTTCTTCCTTCCCATGGCTATTTGCTTGTTCCTCTGAGTAGTTTTGCTATTGGTTTTAAACAATTTTGAAAAATCATTAGTATTTCACAGAGTACAGCAGAATCACACCCTCCTGTTCCTTTTCCATCTCAGGTCAACCTGGGACAGGTGACATTGCTACTGCCGCGTTTTTCATGAACAGTAAGACTTCTTCAGAAAGGCTAATGGTAAAAAGCAGAGCTTTTCTAAAAACAAGACTTTAGAGTACTGTTCTCGTGATGCAGAAGTTAACTGAGAGTCCCTCTGCTTGTTCCCAAACCTACAAAGTTGTCGAGGACACAGGAGGCAGCAGGAAGGATGGCCAAAGGCCCCGACTGCCCAGCCCAGCCCTTGCACCTGCTACAGCCTCCAGGTAGTGAGTATGGCTAGAGGAGGGGGCAGGAATAAAGATGGGGAGGAGCCTGAACACAGTCACGAGCGCTTTACCTCTCCTCCACTGAAGTCAGGTTGTCAATCTCCGTCATCACTTCTGCAATTTCATATTTCAGCCTCTGTCAGAAAAGAAGGAACTGGGTCATGGGGTATCTTAACTCTCCTATAACTCAGAGGCTCAGAGACATCCTGATCTTCTCCAGGCACAAGCTTTCTCAAAGACTCAGATGAGCATCACAAGGTCAAATCCCAATATCTGTACCAGTAAGGCAGACTCAATGTCAGAGGCAGCATAGCACAGAGAACACAAGCAAGCAAGCACACACTCATGCACGCTCATGCACACTCACTCATGCACATGTACATGCACACACTCATGCACACACACTCATGCACATGCACACTCATACTCATGCACACTCATGCACACACTCAGGCACCCGCATATTCATGCACACCCACACTCATGCACACCCACACACAATCTCAACCTCTCATCACACACATCACAGGGGGCCAACTAGGCAGGCTCTTAAGTAACTGTGTGAAAAATAAGAAAGGAAGTAAAAAATATAAAAGCATGTACAGGCAAGCAGGGGTCCTTAGCTAAATCATGTAGTCACTGCACATGACCATAGGCGTAGGTAGCCCTGCATTCTGAGGGAAGCAGAAACCCAGATATGTCTAGGTTGACATGAGGTTTGCCAACCTCATGAATGTCACTTCATAAAAGATGAAACCCCTCAGGGCTAGAGAAATGGCTTAGAAGTTAAGAGACGCTGCTACCCTCTTCCAGAGAACCTAAGTTCAGTCTGCGTGCACACACCAGGGGGCTCACAACCACTTAGGTCCAGTTCCAGGGGACCCCACTCATCTGGCCCCTGTGGGCACCTGCACTCATGTGCATATGCCCACACACATATACATAATTTAAAATAATAAAATTTAAAGTGATGATTAGTTATGATTCTTTTTAAAAGAGCAACATGAAGCCCTAAGGACAAGGCCCAACTCAGAGACATCAGAAACAGAAGGGACAGCAAAGGTTCAATCCCATGGGCTGGCTCCCTGCCTCTCTGCAGTCAGAGTCAGGGGAGGTCCATGCTATTGAGCAGTGTGATCACTTCCGTCCACACGATATCCATTCTTACTCTTTAGATAAAGGACTTCTCTGGTTTGCAGACTTTTCCAAGAATGTAGGCTAACCTTACAGCCAAACAGCCACCAATTACCTCTCAAGTACAAAAACATTTTATTCAGAACCCTATTCTGTGTGTGCCAACAAGTTCAGACTTAGCCAAGCCCCTAGAAAGGAGTCATTGTCTAGGACAAGGCCTGGTCTGCAGTGAGTGGCCTGTGAGGCAACATTTACTTTGGCAATGACTGTGACTAGGAAGCTTCTCAAGCAGAGTCACACGACTGTCTTTCCTGAGGACGCTCCACACCAAAGGACCCAGGCGGCCTCTGAGTGCTGTCTGAAGCATCTCAGATCCCTGTAGCTGTAGCTTCACTCATCTCCTGTCCTGTCTCAGGGATATCCTCCGCCCTGGCCTCCGAGTCAAGTACACAACTGTGGGGAGGCACCATTTATCCATCGGTTTTATTCATCTTTGTTGAAATTTGTTTTTCTGCCCTTATGAAGTAGGCACATGGTCTACGGTTAGAATTCAACAAATATGCTTATCTGTCCATTCAAAGGGCACAGACTGCCAAAGATCTAGTAGGCTCCTCTCTAAGTGCTGAAATAATACACAGAAAAGGCAGCATGTATCGGACTGTTGACACTAACATTTGTAACTCTCAGGCCACATGTCAACTACTGGGAATGCTAGTCCCATCAAGGTCTCTACCAGACCTCATGCCAGTCAGGGGAAGCCATCTCTTCTGTCTCTGTGTTTCTGATACACACATACTAAAGACTCAATCTCACATGCTCCTGAAGCTACCCTATTCAGTGTTCCACACAAATTCACAAGCTAGGACACTCTGCTGTCACTGTTTACCTCAATGTCATCAATAAGTTCCTTTTTTCTTCTACGAATGTCCAAAAGTTCTTCTCGCTCTTCTAATGACAGGTCTTCAGGCACTGAAAAGAAGAAGAAAGAAAGGTCAGCAACTTCGGGGAGCTGGTCAGGCTGGAGACTGAAGGCGGGAGGTCGGGTTGGGAGGCCCCTGACCCTCCTCTCACCCGCCCCACAGAGGCTGCCTGCTCCTCTGGAGGAAAGCAAAGCTAAAGGGCACCAACCACCTCTGCACACCTCACCAGCCACAGAGCTGATTATCACACCCCCAAGTTTATCATAGACCTTCTCTGCCGCAGAGCCCTGATGGGAGGGTACCATGGTGAGGTACTTCTCTGTACCCTCTTACAGACTGCAGTGCTAAAGTACAGACACAGGTGCACCCAGCAGGGAACAGTGGGCAAAGCCGTCCTGCCGTACTCAGCTCTCAACTGCACTTAGCCTTTCACTGAAGTGCTACATGTGTAACACATAGAACACGCGCTGAACCAGACACACGACAGTAAGAAAGGTCAAAGTGGTTACACTCTGGGGACTGAGAAATGCAGTGGGAAGGCAGCATGCTGCTGGCCGCCCACACTCAGCCCCGCCGCAGCCTTGTAGAACTAGGGGCTTTCTTAGGCATAACTATAAAAACACATGCCAATCTCACCAGACTGGCTGTGGTGGGGATGGGAGCAGAGCACGAGGAGCACAAATGAGCAGGAACTTGGGCAAGCACTCAGGGACGTCAGGCAGCCTTGAGGATGCATGGGCCATGCCCAGCTGCTCTCCTTTGAGCATCTGCAGAACACTCTCAAGCACTGCAGCAGGAGTGCAGTGATGCTGAAGAAGCATTTTAGAGATTAGAAGGTTCCAAGACGGGAAATGCCCGTCCACAGTAGGCTGGGCAAACACGCTGGGCTCTCACAGAAGTCCAGCTGCTACAACAAGCAACTGTCAGGTCATTTCAGAACAACTGTGTAGACATTGCATACATTCCCTTATGAACCTCAAGAGCAAAAAATTAAATATATTGTTCAGGTATTTTCTTAGTGTTGTTCCCCACTGCCATGATAAAATACTCTGACAAAACCATATTAAGGGAGAAAGGGTGTATTTGGCTCACGATTCCAGTCCATTATTGTAGCGACGCCATGGGAGTTTGAACACGCCTCCACAGGCAAGAACAGAGAGAGCGTGTGCCTGTGACCATGCTAGTGCACAGCTGGAGAGAGCGCGTGCCTGTGACCATGCTAGTGCACAGCTGGAGAGAGCGCGTGCCTGTGACCATGATAGTGCACAGCTGGAGAGCGCGCGTGCCTGTGACCATGCTAGTGCACAGCTGGAGAGAGCGCGTGCCTGTGACCATGCTAGTGCACAGCTGGAGAGCGCGCGTGCCTGTGACCATGCTAGTGCACAGCTGGAGAGCGCGCGTGCCTGTGACCATGCTAGTGCACAGCTGGAGAGCGCGCGTGCCTGTGATCATGCTAGTGCACAGCTGGAGAGCGCGCGTGCCTGTGATCATGCTAGTGCACAGCTGGAGAGAGCGCATGCCTGTGACCATGCTAGTGCACAGCTGGAGAGCGCGCGTGCCTGTGATCATGCTAGTGCACAGCTGGAGAGCGCGCGTGCCTGTGATCATGCTAGTGCACAGCTGGAGAGAGCGCATGCCTGTGACCATGCTAGTGCACAGCTGGAGAGAGTGCATGCCTGTGACCATGCTAGTGCACAGCTGGCTCTTGTCACTCACCAGGACCCGGGCCGTGCATGAAACGGAGCTGCCCACACTCACAGTAGGTCTTCCTCACCTCAATCCAATCAAGAAATTCCCTCACGGTCATGACCACAAACCAATCTAATCTAGAGAATTCTTCACTGAGACTTCTTTTCCAGATGATTCTATATTAAGTTGGCAATTAAAACTAACCACCAATAGGCTGAAGAAATGATCCTGAGGGTGAGAGCACTTCCAGAGGACCAAGGTTCAATTCGCAGCAACCACATGGTAGACAACAACTTTAACTCCAGCTCAAGGAGATCCAACACCCTCATACAGACATACATGCAGGAAAAACATCAATTCACATAAAATAAACAAATCATTTTAAAAAAGAAAAAGCTAATCACAGGCATATAAATCTATGTCATAAAATAATTAGAACAATGAATACAGAATGTATAATAAGTATGCCCTGTAAGAGAGGGAAGGAAATGCATCACTGAGCACGGTGGGTGCGGAGCATCTGTCACATTACCATTCCTCTACTCGCTCCACACTGAAACATGAATGGTGCCTTAGCGGGGTCCTTAAGTAACCTTCTATGCCAAAATGCTACTAAGGAAATGGTTACTGTTCTCCAAATAACAGAGGGCTATAAAATACCTGGGCCTCTCAAAACACCATGAGGACAGCCATTATTATCCCTATTTTATAACTGAGGCCAAGAAAGATTGAATAATTTTTCCCTAGGAAAGACATATTGAAGACAGAATGGGGCTGGAAAGATGGCTCAGCATTTAAGAGCACTTGGTGCTCTTTCAGAGGCTCAGAGTTTGATCCCAGTACCCACATCAGGCAGTTTACAAGAGTCCATGACTGTGATTCAAGGGGCAAGACAGCCCTTCTGAAGTCAATGAATGGACACACACACTCACATACATACACACACATAGACAGACAGACAGACAGACAGACAGACAGACAGACAGACAGACTGACTCTTTTAAAGAAAAATAACGGTCTACAATCCAGTGTATCTGGTAAACAAGAAGAACAGCACAATCCAAGATATTCAATGCATGCCAACCATGACAAACTTAGACCTGCACAAGACCCCTGGAACCAGTGTCTCCCTTCTACCTTGAAAAGTGCCAGCCCCATCACGGGACTGCCTTCTGCCCTGCTATACGGTACCCGGTAGCTAAAGCTATGTGCTCCCTCACCCCAGGGCCCTCAAGCTTCTTCTCAGAAGGTCCTGTAGAACCTCGCCTTGATTCTCACCAGTCTGAAATCTCAGGTTGCAGGTCTCAGTTCATACCAATCAGCAAAGGTAGCAGACATGTCCAACACACACACACACACACACACACACACACACACACACACACACACACGCACACACACACACACATTTTATGCCTTTTATGTCAAAGAGAAGACAAAAGGAGCCATCAACGCCCAGCACCCAGAAAGATGAAGCTAAACAAGCACGCACTTTCACACACTTTTCTCCTCAAAACTATGACCACAATCATCAACTCTAACCAGCCTTTAGTGGTATTAGCCCGATATTAGTCAACCACACACAGATCAGCCACCTGAAGCAACCCCTAAGATGCCCCTAAGGCATCCCTTCTGCTGACCTCTCTGACACATACACACAAGAGTCTAGAAGGAAAGAGCTGCAGATTTTAATCTTTTACAGATGGTTTTTCTAAGAAAACGGTCTTCCTCCTCCTGCCCTGAAGACAAGAAGGCTGCTAAGAATGAACAAAGGTAATGGAAACACCTGGATAGTTTCATCCTAAAGATGCCAATGTTCGTCCGTCGGAACCTTTCCGTGGACTGCCTGGATTTCTCTCTTCCTACAATGTCTGGCTTATTCCTTAAAGGCAAAGAGGCACCAAACAATAACGTGCTGCCCATTCACGTTACCAGGAATTCCAACCAAAACCTGCTTGTCTGAAAAAAGAGAGAAGCTGGAAAGGTGGCCAAAGGTAGAGCGCTTCCCGCCAAACCAAACCTGAGTGTCAGCCCCAGGAGCCGCATGTTAGAAGGAGAGAACTGACTCCCATATGTATACCATGGAACACACACACAGACACACACACACATACCACACCCATACATAGACATAGACACACACACACACACGCACACAGAATATAATTTTAAAAAGATAACTTTTGTCAGGTAGGATAATGGTGTTGCAGTTATATAGGAAATATCCTTATTTTCTAGAGATTTATACCGAAGAATTTTGTGGTATAAGGCTATTATATATAAATTTTACTCTCAAAGACTTCAGAAAAGATTGAGTAAGCTAAAAATTACTGAATCTATTTGATTGGTTATCAGTTCTACATTTGAAGTTTGAGATTTCTAGGCAGGGTATGTGGGGCATGCCTTTAATCCCAGCAGGTGGATCTCTGTAAGCTCAATAGCAGCCTGGTTTTCATATCTAGTTACATGCTAGCCAAGGCTATGTTGTGAGACTGTCTCCGGGAATAAGGTGGAAGAGGAGAGAAGGAAGGATAAGAAAAAAATTAAAATTTCTCATAATAAAAAGAGACACCCCCCCCCAAAAAAAAACCTCTTTTGACTTAAACAGCTAGTAGCATCTCTTCTTGTAACATCTTTTGAGGTATTTGGCAGAAACAGGCAGAGGAAACAGGGGACACTCTTCCACACATTAGAAAGACTAACATGGCTGGGTCGTGCAATACAGCATTAATGCAAAGGATAAAAGAACATGACCCACTATCCCTGGACCAATCTCTGCACTTCCTCTGTCACTCCGACACACTGCCACGCTGTCATGTTGTCAGATGCTAGGATGCACCATAAACACGGCAACCACCGTTGGGTACCACCCCGGCGTCTCTCCGCAGCCCGTTTCACATGCTCAGCTGCCACATGACAAGTGGAATGGCAGGCGATGCTAACGCTGCAGACCTTCCTCAGCAGCGTGCCAGTCCTTGCCCAGGGAAACAGATACAAGGCTTGGACTCGCTTCTGACATCCTGGGCTCTGCTTCGTCACTTTGAGTCTCTTGGCTTAGGAGCAGTAACGGTGTCCTAATGAAAAACATTTCCTCCAACTTCAAGCAAGAAAAAAGGACAAATATGTCCATCCTGCATGGTCTTTAACATTTGAGTGTTTGCATTTTGCAAGAGGTATTCAACAGGAGTGTGCTTTCCTTTTCTGGCCGTGAGAATCCTGGGTGCCGGCTTCACTGTGGAGGGGCGTGAAGCCATTGTCTATGAGTTGAGTTTTCAGCACAGGCGAGGGTGTGCCTGGGGGTCTCCCGGGTGTGACTTGAGCTTGAAGTCAGACTAAAGGCTGTGCAACGATGAGCAATCGACAGTACGACAGTGTGGTTCCCGCAAGCACCGCTGGTTCACGGGGATGTCTGCTGGGGGCTCAGAATGTTGTTCCCATCTCTTAGAGGTTGGATCTGGAGACCTGTTGTAACGTCATGATTTCCATCACACCCTATGGAACGGAGATGGTTGACACGGAGTCTTGGCACTCTCGCTCGCAATGTCCACAGACACCGCCCAGCTGGTGGTTAGGCTACTGACTGGTACATGCTTTCGTTGTGCACGTCTGCTGTGCCGACTGTGAGTTTGTGCATCCCTCTACTGCCTGTAGCTTATTTTACTGTCACCATTCTTTGGAATGTCTTACCACTCAGAAAAATGTCAAACATCAGTCCATTAGAGGAGAAGGACTCCATTGTGGTAAAGCTTTCTGGGCATTACTAAATAAGTCTCTGGGGATTTAATTCCCTTTGCCATTCCTTTCTTCTTTCTCTCCTTTTCTCCTCTTCTCCCCTTTATTTGTGACACTAAGTATGGAAGTTAGGGCCCTGTGCATTCGAGGCTGTTACCTTCCATAGAACTCTAGCCCAGCCCAGCTTTGATCCTTTTTATGGGGGACTGGGTGGGGGGGGCTTGCACATACCAGGTAACTGAGCTACACTCCAAACCCTTTATTTAGTTTGAGACAGTCTTGCTAAGTTAGCTGGGATAGTCTTGAACTCATACAATCTTAATTTCTTTATAAAGTTTTTAGGGTGGTGGCTAGGCAATTCCTCAATTTGTAACATTTTGACTGTATCCTACACAAAGTCTGCAGTAGTGAATAGAGAGAAACATTTCCTCATGATCCCAAGCAGTCAAGGCAGAGAAATAAGAAAGGGGGGCACTACCTGAGCATGTCCACCCTGCCTGTCCTGTGTGCTCTCACTGGGGATGGACAGGATCTATATACTGTTAAGATACCTTAAAAGAAGAGGATCCTTCAATGACTCTTCCCAGAATTCGAAGTGTTTATAGTGCTATGGTTTGCAGGAGGAGGTGCTGAGGGAACCGGCAGTCTTGTTATCAGGAACAGAACAGGGCAGCTTGACAACCACTATATAGAATGGCCCAGCTCGGAGCGTCAGGAAGCTGTAAAGCCTGCCAATCAAGATCTACTTAGCAAGTCTGAATTCCGCTGCTCACTGAAAAATATAGCTCACATAGATCATCTGCCACACAGCGTTCTCATGTCAACAGGTATGGTATGAAACAAATACTGCTTTCCTGACTTCCGGGGTGAACGGTTCCAAAGTGAACAGCTCTGACGGGGTGTGACTCACTTCATTCCGAGTGGGGAAGAGGGTGGTAACATCTGGATTCTGGAACTCGGGATGCAGTGTTTGCTGTGTCCACATGGAGGCAGGCCTGAACTCTGTGCTCACACAATGAGGAGGAGCTGCACAGAACACAACTTCCAAGGCCTCAGTGAGCCCTGGCAGCACAGGGCACGGTGCTGTAGGACGGTAGGTACAGTTTCAGTCTGGTCCAAATTCTGGAGAACAAACAAATGTTTTCACAAGGGAAAACAGTAAGGAAGGAAGGCAGGAAATCCTGTGTTCCTGCTGCTGGCACAGCTTCAGAGAAGATTCACAACAAATCCACGACCTAGACCAGGCCTTGCTTTCTTAGGTACCTGCCTCCTTGGTGGAGTGGCTGCTAGCCAGGATGGGTAACTGAAACCGGACTTTGTTTTTGTTCGAAATGAAGGAGAACGTGGACAAAACTCCAAATCTTGCAAAATATCTTTCAGAAAAGGTGAAACCAGCTACATTTTAGACAATAAAACTTTAAAATAATTCATTGGTAGCAGATCTGCAGGCAGACCGGTGTGGACGACCAAATGAAAATCTCTCTACAAACAGTGTTCAGTGCTCAAAGGGAGCACAGTAGGCAGGGTTCTCCAGTCCTGATGCAAATTTCTTGAAAAGATTTAGTGCTGTTGCTGGAACCAAAAGCAAAAGGTGTACTGGTTTAGTAGACATATAAAAGAATACAAGACTTGAAAGAAAGAAATAAAATAAGAAGAAAATAAAAGCACACCATTATGGACCTATGAACACCTGTAAACAGTGTTCATGTTCATGGTCATGTTCAAGACCAACATCCTAAGTTCAAGGTCAGTCAGCTACAGAATGAGACCGTCTCAAAAAAACTAAAACAAAACAGACAACAAAAACAGGAGAAAATATTATTTTCCTATATGAGAAATGGTATATGTTTGATGATAGACTGTAATATATTGAAAATAAATATTACAGGGCTGGAGAAATGGCTCAGAGGTTAAGAGCACCAGCAGAAGACCTGCCATGGGTTCAATTCCCAGAGCCCACTTGGCAGCTCACAATATCTGGACCAGGGGACCTGACACCCTCTTCTGGTGTCTGTGGGCACCAGGCATATACATGGTGGGCAGACAGACATATGGGTAGAATGTCCATACACCAAACAGATAAGCACCACTGTCTTTATAAACAGAATACAGTGCAGTGGCTGGGAAGATGGTTTAGTGGATAAGAACACTCACTACACAGGATTTAGACCTGAGCAGAAATCCCTAGCAGCCACATACTGTAACCCCAGCGCTGTGGGGACAGAGGCAGGAGGATTACTAGGGCTTACTAACCACCTACATGGCTCTAGACCCTGCTCAAGTGAATGAGTACAGCAGGACACTGAACATCCTCCTCTGTCTTCCATACATAAACACGGCCCCGCTCCACACCCCCCAACACACACATACTATAAACCCTGAAGCGCTAACAAGGTTGGAGATACTGTATGGAGAGCGGAGTGCTGCTCTGTTTACCACATTCAATAAAATCCAGGCATGCACCCATTATACACTGCTGTTCACAGACATCGAGGACAGAAATATTTACGTCTCAGAATCATGGGAAAATAGGGCATTTTGTATATAGCTTAGAAAACATATTGGAATTTAAAGTGTATCCCAATACTAAAGAATCAACAGTTATTTCGAGGATGAGCAAGTACTTTGTAATAGTGAAGTTAAGTGAATAACTCACTGTGTGACAAATTACAGGTGCCAAGGAGCTGTGATTTCTCAGCTCTGGATTGCTCCTGTCACGAAGGCTGCCCTTGTAACTCATCCCCACTCCCACACACAAGCATTGTCTCCTGCGTCTCTCTCACACCATCCATAAGGTTAATATTCTGTTCTACAACTCTCCTGAGAAAAGATAAGATCCCTGAGTTATGAACTGTGACCAGGAACATTATGTTTTAAGGACTAGAAGTCAAATATGATAAATTATCCAGTGAAGAGAAATCTGACCACTTGGCTACTCAACCATATCTTCTGGCACTCAGCAGAAGACTGGAAATGGTATAGCCGCTTTCAAGTTTGCTGTCACAGCAAGTAATCAACACTAATGCACCAAGGCTAGCTTTCCCGTTGGCATTTGACAGCTTTTAGATTTTCTTGGTCAGGGACAGGCCAGTCCTACAGGATATTAGCAAGGCATGAACCTAGACACTGGTCCCCACTGACCCACTAAATGAGAGGCCTGTAAAGAGAAACAATACCTTTCCTGCATTCCAAACACTAGTGATTCAAACATTAGTAAGCATGGGTCAGAGAGACAATTTAGGGCAGGGAGATCTGACAGTGAGAACAGAAGGGCAGCTGGGCACAGGGGCAGCACTGAGTCTGTGGGTCTCACCAAGAGCCTCTTGACCTCGGCAGGTGATAAGGCCAGTCAACACACTCACATCCAAGTGGGTCACCTGGCCAGTCACATGATGGCTACAGCAGGAAGGGACAGCGGGGAGTGCTCCAGCTGGCCAGGGTGCTGGGCTGAGCCACAGGACCAGGTACAACTGGGAGCCTTAAGGTCACATGTGAATTGCTGGTGCATGGTTACCCTCTTGTGTCCCCTCAACTTCCACTATTCCTCTTTAATGTCCCAGAACTCTTTGCCTGATCTTCTTTAAATAAAACAATTACAGACCAGCAAAAACTGAATAACTAGCCACTTGGGCACTACTGTTAGAGGAAACCCTTAAAAAGGACCATTGAGAGAAAAGGTCTGAGCCAGGTGGAAAGGGAAGCCAGAGAGAGGAAGCACAGCCTCCTCCATCCACTCTGAAGGAAAGTCACGTCATGACACAGACAGTATCTCACAGAATAAAGAGCTAGGAACTGGACACAGCAGCCGATGACCAGCAAAGCAAACAGGCTTCCCTCAGGTTCCTGAGAGTTATGAACCATCAAGTGGACATTTTATACAAAAATGTCCAGGCTATGCAGGAAAAGAACTGAGTTTCAAACTCCAAAGATGGGAGGATTAAGATGGAACTGAGGGTGGCCCATTACCGGGCTGGGCCTAGGTTCCATCCCCAGTACCACAAAATAAAAGAACCAAAGACAAGAAAAGAGATACCACACCACTGTTAGAAATTCAAAATATAAAATATTAAGGCAGAAAAACTAGTGTACTGGTTCCTCCTATTGGAAAGAGAAAATAAGTCAACAGTAATTTACAGTTCCTCCTACCACGAAGGGGAATCTGTTTCTTATCAGTGACTGCAGGCTACCTGAGAAACCTCCTATGGCCAAAGGAAGAAGGCAGATGAGACAGTACAGGGTCAAGGCCACAGAGCCTCATACCTCACCTCTCATATCCTAGAACCACCATGCTCTGGAGAAGCTAAGGTTCACAACCCTGAGGGGAGAAACCACACAGAGACAGAGCTGCAGACACCCTAACTGTCACAGTCACCTCAGCTAAGTCCCCAGACACCAGGGTATCATTATGTGGATGAGCTCAGCCCCCACATGACCTGCCAGCTGAAGGCAGCAAGATGGGTGAGCCCAGCAAATCAGAAGACAAAGAGGCTGAAGGAGACTACATGCTACCACCAGCTTCTAACAACTACGCTGGACAATGAGGTCTGCAGCAATGTATAACTGGTACTTATACAATAAATATAAAAGGAAAACAAGTCACATTTAAAGCCCTAAAGGTAAAAATTGAACAAAAAATAAAGTTAATTTTTTATGAAGAAGAGGGACATTTACAACAAACACAGTGTTTGTTTCTGCAGGGGGAGGTTGCAAGGGCGGAGGCAGGTACGAGGGGAGGGGTGATGAGTGGGACTGGGGTGTATGATGTGAAAGTCACAAAGAACCAATAAAAAGTTTAAAAAATAAATCTCGGAGACTGGTGCAGAGGTTTAAGAGCAGCCACTTTTACAGGGCACCCAGGATCAGTTGAGAGCACCCAGATGGCAGTTAGCAGCTGCAGTTTCAGTTCCAAAGCAACCAACACTGACTTCTGGCCTCTAAAGACACTGCACACATGTGGTGCACCAACACACATACAGGCAAGACATAAAATAAGTACTTTTTAATGTCTCGGGGCCTTGGCAGAAAGCGCAGTGTAGAAGAGTACATGCTATGCAAGCATAAGAACCCGAGTTTGAATTCCCAGCACTCACATATAAAGCTGAAAATGATCACACAGGCATATATCCCAGAGCTGGGGAAGCAGAGATAGGAAACTCCCAGGAGCTCACCGGCCAGGCAGCCTAGCAAAACATCATGCCTCAGGTTCAATGAGAAAGCTTGTTTCAGGGAAATAAGGAGAAAGTCATATTCACGCATCAGTGCACACACGTGTACATACACCTGTACAACACAAACACTGTATACAGGTTTAAAATCTTCAACTTTAGGTGGATGTATAATGGATACAGCATGGGAGTACAGATTAGATTCTGCATCTCTCTCTCTCTCTCTCCTCTCTCTCTCTCTCTCTCTCTCTCTCTCTCTCTCTCTCTCTCTCTCTCACACACACACACACACACACACACACACACTCGTGCATGCATGCACACACTTTTCCTCCAAGGGACTGGTAGGAGAGACACCTAAAGTGCCTTTATCTATAGGGTTTGAGCCTCACTCTGTGAAGACAGTGATGTTGGTCAGACAGGAAGAACAGGCTCAGGGCCTATGCAGAGCATGAGTAAGACAGTTAGGAAGCCAAATGCATACATGCCTACTGCTGAGATCGTAGATCTTTAAAAGAAGTACTATACACATGAGGTAATGAGTGTGTTTAATAGCTTGATTTAACTTAACCATCCCACTGTGTATACATACAGCAAAACATTATACTGTAGGGGCCTGAAGCTAACGGATAAAAGTACTTTTCCTGCCAAGTTTGGACCCAAGTTTGAAACCGGAAACCTAAATGGTGTCAGAATAGAGCCAACTCTCCCCGGCTGTCCTGACATGCGTCATGGCACATGTCTGCCATCCCCAACATACTAAAGTAATTATTTAAAAAGATTAAATAAAAGAACTATATAGCACACTGTCAATATACACATATTTTGTTATCTCTGCCTTAATAAAACTAAGAAGGAAATTCCACCTTTACATTCCATCTCCAGACAGATAGGCTTGTATGGGTGATTGGACCCACTGACGAGAGACAGCACACAGGCCAGACCCAGAGAGGCAGGACAGAGTCCTGGGCTTTTCTACTGGCTGCTTCTCAGAGAGTGAAATACTGGGATCAGTGTCTACCTATTCACCTACGGAGAATACTCTCCACACTTCTAGAGCTTGTGAGCGCACTGCAGCAATGGTGGTTCCAATTCAGACCCGGGACCTGGCACCGACAGGTGAGCATGGAACTGAATGATTCCAGGCACAGCCACAGAGGTGGGCTCTCTCTTCTAGCCATCCCACAGTGGGCATACCATCCATTCCTGCCTAAGTCACTCAGTGCTATATACCTTGGCTTTCATGGAAAGACCACATTCTCTGACCACAGAACCATAAGTCAGAATTCAGCAACAAAACAGTCACTAGAAAAACCATTTGTTTAGAAATTAAAAAGCAATCCTAGAAGGACATTATGCTAAATGAAATAAGACCAGTACCACATGTTCTGTCTCATCTGTGGAAGCTAACAACCTGGATGTCAAGTAGAAGAGAATACAGTCGTTACAACAGTAAGAAGGGGAAGGAAAGGGGAAAGAGAGTGGGTGGGTGGCGTGTTCCAAAGCACAGTTAGCTAAGAAGGCAGTGGGTATTCTCAAATACAACAGGGTGGCCAGATGCTGGCATCTGCCACATTAGAGGCTCCAGCAGGAGGCAGGAGTTTCAGGTCATGCTGGGATACACAGACTCTGAGAGGGTAGACTTGGAAGAGCGGAGTCTGAGGCGCAGAGCAATCAGCAGAGATGCTAATTACCTGACTTGATTAGTGTACATTCTATACAGGAATTAAAACTTTATCCCAAATAATATGTGCAACTATTATGTTAATCAGAAAGAAAAAGCTAAGGATCCTAATTGCAAATAAGTTATTGGTCAAGAAGCCAGCAAAAAAATTGTTTCTCATAGTAAAAATGTTTTAAAGACCCAAAATGGAACAAGTGTGCAAAAATGTCACATACCACCGTTCATGGGCTATAGCTCTAACACTTAGAAAACCACAAGCTAACATAACAATTTTAGAAAACAAACTGAAAATGTAAGGGAGGCAACTCACTTTTTAAAGTAAGAAAAATAAATTACTTAAACCTAAAGAAGAAAATGAAACACTTAATTTTTTAAAATGTGATACATTGTAGCCATTTTGGAACAGAGCTTGGCAGTTCTTCAAAGATTGTCAATCTTCAGAGAAGCAATGTTGACAACAGTCAAAAGGTGGAAATAATTCAAAAAAAGAAGGAGACATGTATACATAATACTAATACATACATACATACAGGGAGGGAAGGAAGAAGGGAGGGAGAAAGGGGGAAACAGAGTGAAAGGGAGAGAGGGAGAGAGAGAATGTGTGTGTGTGACTAGATAGGTAAGAAGAGGCCTCAGATGCCCTGGAACTGGAGCTGCATGTAGTTATAACCCACCATGTGGGTGCTGGAAACCAAATCTGGGTCCTCTGTAAAAGAAGCAAGTAACCGCTGAGCCTTCTCTC
Organism: Tokudaia tokunoshimensis; assembly: GCA_036184795.1. Classification (NCBI taxonomy): domain Eukaryota; kingdom Metazoa; phylum Chordata; class Mammalia; order Rodentia; family Muridae; genus Tokudaia; species Tokudaia tokunoshimensis. The sequence goes on along the minus strand of BTHU01000006.1, from coordinate 33,748,406 downwards.
CAGCCCTCAAGACCACGTTTTTAATAGGGAAGGTTGAGAGTAGGCCAAGAACAGACAAAACCAACTCATGGTGATAGAAATGTGAGCAGTGGTTCATCTGAGGGTGGAGGTGCTGCCCGAGAAAGGGCATGGCAGAGCTTCTGAGGTTGGGCCAAGTGCTCTGTTCTGACGTGGGTGGTCACTACCCGGTGCATGTATCCAGCATATGCAGACATAAGACAGCTTGAGGTCCAGGAACACTTAGCATTTGAGCACTCTGTTAGTCATATTCCTGTCACCGTGACAAACATCCAAGATAATCAGCTAAAAGGGAAAACGTTTATTCTGGCTTGGAGTTTCTGAGGTTTTAGTCCATAGATGTTTGGCCCTGTTCCTTCTGGGTTTGGGGCAAGGGACAAATGGTAAAAAGAAACCACTTCATGGCCAGGACTGGACAAGTGAACAGGACAAAAACAAACAACAAAAAAAAACCTAAGAATCTAAAAATCCCCTTCAATAGCACACTTTTGAAGATTTTTTTAGATTTTTTTTCACTTCCTCATTCTAGATCCCATCTCTTCAAGGTCCACCATCTCTCAAAAGAGCCATACTGGGAACAAAGCCTTCAACATACAAGACTTTGGCAAGTATTTGAAAAGCAAACTATAGCAAACTAGCCCAAACTTCAGCACACACTTCATTACCCTGAAAGGTTTCCATCTAGGGGCTGGGGAATGGTTTAATGGGTTAGAGTGCTTGCTCTGGAAACATGAGGAACTGGGTTCAAATCCCTAGCGCCCATGTTAGAATCCAAACATGGTTATGCAAGGCTGTAACCCTGGCATCAGAGGACTGGAGACAGGTAATACCAAGAACCCCTAAGCAGCCAGCCTAGCCAAACCAGTGCGTTCTCTGGTTCAGAGAGAGGTTCTGTCTCAGTGCGGAAAGGTGGAGAATCTGCTCTATTCTGCACATGTGCACACATGGGCAGTTGCTTCACACACACACACACACACACACACACACACACAAACACACACACACCTTAGAAATTTTGAATACTACACCTGAATAGTTGACTCCTTTCAACCCTTGATGAAAGAAAAAGTTTTTCCTAAGAAATAAAAGCACTAAGATAGTGTTTGAGAACAGACAGTAAGAACCAGCTCTTATCAGTGACTCCGGCTATCAAGAACACAGACTTTGTATACAACAGCCTATTTTTTTTTTATCCAAAGTTACTACCTTTATCTCACAGTAGAAAAAAATGTTTTAAAATTAGCACATTGTATAGATTGATTAAAAATAGCAAAAATTGAGAATCAGAGCAGTCAGTATAATTTTTAAATGTCGGCCTTGTCTTTATACAATGTTGCATATTAAAAAAAAAAAAATCTGGCAATGTCCTCGAATCAGCCTTTTGGAATCCACACAAACATCCTCTTGACAACTAGCATGCCAACCCACAACTGCTGCTCTTCCTGTTTGATGATGCAGTCAAGCACCATCAAGGAACAGAAGAACCACTGTAGTCCTGTGTTACTGCGGCAGTGGTAGAGGGCAGTTTACTCCCTGGCTCCATCCAACAAAACTAAACACAGGGACAAGGATGCAGCCAGCTCTCCAAAACACACAACAAACATGTTCCTTTAGAGTCTGATTCTAACTGATTTTCCACAGCAGTTTTCTATCATGTGGGGCCTGTGAACCTTCTCCACCAGGACCACTCAGGAGCACATATCTGGGGCTGAGAGATACTCAGTAAGTAACTGCTGACTTACCAAGCATGATGTCTGGAGTCTGGGTTCCCAACACTACATAGAAAGCCAAGTACAGCCGTGTGAATCTTTAATCTCATGACTGGGGAGGCAGACAGGAGGATCCCTCGGAAATTGCTAGCCAGCTAGCCTGGCCAACTGAGTAAACTCCAGGTTCAGAGAAAGACCTATCCCCCAAATAAGGCAGTGAAACCTGACACTTCCTCAGGTCTCCATGCACCCCTCACTCGCACATGCACACATGCGCACATGCGTGCACACACACCTGCACGTATACATTCACATGCACACACACAAGTGCATGTTTGAAATACAGTTCCCAGACCTTTTCCCAGGTCTTTCAAATCAGAATCTCTAGACATGATTTTAAAAATTCTGAATTTAAAGAGATGGTAGACTGATCCTATTAAGCACAGAAGTTTGAGAATCACTGCTAAGGTGGACTGTGGAACATGGAAATCTAAATTTAAGAGCACGGTGGGCTAGGAAGGCAAGCAGTGCTCTGGTCCATATCTGGACTGGTTTCTTTCACGGACTCCTAGTTGAGATCCTGATTTCCAATGCAGCGCTATTCATAGCTTTTGAAAGGGGATTAGATCATGGAGACTCTGATCTCAACCACAAGCCATATTGTAAAGTGGTGAACCCTTTTAGGGTGGGGCCTGACTGGAGTAAGCAGACCACTGGGAGTGTACCCCAAAAGGGGCCCAGCCTCTTTCTCACCCTCTGCTTCCTGCCGCCATGAGGTGAACAGCTTTCATCCTCTACATCCTTCTGCCCCTGCATCTACCCCACCACAGGTCTACAGCATGAACTGACACTTCTATAATTTCATGGACTGAAACCTCTGAAACTAAGAGCCAAAACAAAATTTTCTTCCTTTACGTTGTTTGTCTCAGGTACTTTGTAATAGTAATATAAAGCAGATGATAACCGGGAAACTGTAAGTCACATGTGGTAATGCACACTTATAGTCCATGCACATGAGAGGCAGAGACAAGGCTATCCTGGATTTGAGGCCATCCTGAGCTTCATGAGACTGCCTTAGTCACTGCTGTATTGCTGTGAAGAGTCAGCATGACCAAGGCAACTCTTATAAAAGACAAAAACAAAAGCCAGCATTGAATATTGTGGCTGGCTTACAGTTTCAGAGACGTAGTCCATTATTGCTATGGTGTAAAGCACAGTAGAGCACGCAGGCAGACACGGTGCTGAGCAGTAGCTGGGCTTTCTACACCCAGATCCCCAACAGGAAGAGACACTAGGCCTTACTTGGGCTTCTAAAACCTCAAAGCCCACCCCAGTGACAGTTCTTCCAAAAAGGCCACACCTACTCCAACAGCAAGGCCTAGTCCTTCTCAAGCAGTGCCACTCCTGATGACTAAGCATTCAAATACCTGAGCTATGATGGCCATTCTTACTCAAGCCACCGCAGAGACTTTGGCTCATGAAAACCAAATAGAGGAAGACTGATTCTCAGAGAAGTGCTATGTCTCAAATCTTACACCTACCACACAGGAGCTGGGTGACCCTGAGCTACTCACTAAGCTTTATGTGACTCAATTTTTTCGCCTGTAAAAGAGTCAATACTACTACTTTAAAAAGTTAATCACATTTCTTCTTGATCTTGAAATTTTAAAATAAGTACTCTATTTTTAACAAAAACAAGAAATAATTTAAAAATTTGAAAAATTAACGGCAGACGATGAGACTTTCTACTCTCAAAAACAGGCGAGGAAATAAATTTTTATATCAAACCTGATAGGGTGATTCTTTCCACATCCAGAAATTGAGGTTGTGGAGGAAAGAGAAAGTTTCACAAATATGTGACTAGGAGCTGTATGGAGACACTCTGGAAGACAGTGTGCCAGCCTCTCACAGAGCTAAACACAGGCAAGCAACACAAGTCAGATCCGCACTGCTAGAGACTTACCCAGCGGAGCTGAAAGCTGTCCACGGGAAGACCCGCCCATGAAGATGTATAGCAGCTATTTCATTACTGCCCTAACCTAGACAGCAATGCCCTTTGATAGGTGAATAAAGAAACTGATCATTCCTACTATGGAACAGTATGCAGAAATAAAGATTAAAGCTGTGTTAGTGAGGTTCCCATCGCTATGACAAATACTTAATAGGCATGTACTACTCTCCATTACAGGTATGCTTTTCACATTCCCACCCACAGTGCACAAGAGGCCCGGCTTCCCCAGCCTGCCATCTTTAGTAGCAAACACTGGGAGCACTGCTTTGCATGACAATGGGAATGCTATGCGTCAGTATCACCAGTGGCATCATGCTAAATTATTGTTTAGTTATGTCTACAATAACACACAGTAGGTGCTCAGAAATCATTTCCTGGATTGGACACAAGTGGTACGCCCTTGCAGCATATTTAAATGACTGAGAGAGACAGATAGGTGGAGAGAATTTTCAAAATACAACACAGGTTTTTCCTTTCCGAAATTTTGCTCAAGGGGTTGGAGGCATTTGCTTATCAGTGTCTTATAATATAAAGAGCTGTTTCATGGGGCTAGAGAGGCGGCCCAGGAGTTAAGAGCACATACCACTCTGTCAGAGGCTCTGAGATCATTCCCACACCCATGTTGTTTCACCTGTAACTCCAGCTCCGGGTAATCTGATGCCCACTTCTGGCCTCTGTAGGTACCTGTATGGATATACACATACCCACACATATATACACATAATTAAAACGAAATAACAATAAATATTTTCTTTAAAAGAAAGAGTTATTTCAGTATTATTTTATGGTTCTAGTGAATTTCTGAAAATCGGTCCCAGCACTGACTGCTGTGTTAAATTATCTACAAAACAAAATTTGGGGAGGAAAAAATATCTCTAATGATACGCCAGTAGTATTTTAACTATTAAGTTGGGATCTCTTTAATGACACAGAGCTAGCATTCTAAGATTGACAAAAAAAAAATGGTTTGTGAAATACAACCTCAATCTTGGCAAAGCATCCCTCTTCCTTTTCCTCCTGGTCTTTAAATAACCAGTGAAAGTAAGTCTTAATCCTCTTGACCTGCATGCCCAGGACCCTTGAGAACCAAGGGTCCTGGGCAGGTGCAGTTCCTCAGTGTAACTCTCACTGCCTTTGTGAGCTCTTCTAGTCCCTAAAAACAAAATCCCATCTGTTCTAAATTCCTCATCTAATGCAAGAGTATACCTCAGAACAAGATGAACACTCACTCCATCCTAGAGCTGACAAAGCAAGAGTCTGTCTCTCTGGGGATGCTCTCCTGGACCACCTTCCAGAACTCCACTCCATACAGTTCCAAGATCCAACGCTAGGCATTCATCTGGGCAAGGGCACTCGTCTTATGGTCTTGTAGGAAGGCTTATGGATGTAGCAGGGAAGGACAGGGAGGGAGGTATTCCCTGTACCTTTACTAGTCACTACAGCTTCTTAGAGAGCATGTTTTTGATGGGCCCACCATGGCGTGTGTAAGATGAAAACAGGCCAAAATGATAAAGTATATTGATAACTACAACCATAAAATGGCCCCGAAGATGAACTAATAGATAAGGATAGACAGACAGACAGATACATGATAAGAATGGATAGACAGGCAGATACATGATAAAGCACACTCAGCAAAAGGCTAATTCTAGATCTGAAACAGTAGTTGCATTTGTTTCCCACAGGGTCTCTGGCAGCTCAGACTGACCTGGAACTTAATATATATCTAAAGATGATGACCTTAAACTCCTGACCCTGTTTTCATCTTCTGAGTACAGGGATTACATGCAGGCTCCACCATGCCCAGTTTACTCAGCACTATGAACTGAGCCCAGGGCTTCATGCACACTAGGCAAGCCGCTGTGACAACTGAGCCACACCCAAGCCCTCAGGCTAGTTACCATGACACTTTTCAACTTTTGGGTATGAAGGTTTTCATGATAAAACATGGAAGAACATTTAGATAAGTTCCAGACTAGTCAGGGCTACATAGAAACCCTGTCTCAAAAAGAGGGAGGGGGGTAGTAGGGAGGGGAAAAGAAAAAGAAAGAAATGAAGGGTCTCGAAGAGCCACTATGCCCTTCTCTTCTACCCTGAAGGACACACAGAATCGCCAGGACTTAAGACACGGGCAGCCAGCAGTGAAGCAGCCCTACAGAGGCTCTTTCTTGCTGCACTCACGAGGGCAGGGCAGAGACGACAGTGTCCTCATTCCAATCAGCTTTAGATACAAGACCAAAGTTCTTTTAGTAAGAAATAAATTTTCAACCAAATGCGCCTAACATGATATAGAGTTCTTTTACATGTGAAGAGAACAGACTTGGAGGGAAGGTCTCCTGTAGTTCTGTGTGCAGGCGTGCTGGGTAGGGGTCACCATCAGCTGTCTTTGTCCATACTCCGCACCTTACTTTTGGACACAGATCATTCAGTGGGGCCTGGTCTCAACTGTCTGGCTAGATTGGCTGACCAGCAAGCCCCCAGGGATTCCCTGTCTCTACCGCCAAGCTCATCATCCCGTATGTAACATGAAGTGCCACACACGGATTTTTACATGGATGTTGAGAAGCTTATGCGGCAAGCACTTTAGCGGTGGAGCCATCCCTAGCTGTACCTTTGAGCACTTTATCTGCACTCCCCACACATGCAGAAGTGCTGCAGACAGAGCATGCAATTCCAATGGGAGCACCCAAGCCAATAAAGAAAGGCCCAGTGAATCTGAAGGCTCCTGATGGTCCCTTCGCTTAGGAGCCAAAAGGAGGAGATCCTCCCCAGCTAAAGAGACATGGCAATCCACAGAGCTGTGGAGAACCTCCCCAACACAAACACAAAGACTACAAGCTGGAAAAACATCTTTTATGGCTAAAAAATACTTCTCAAATTTGAAACAAACTCCCCCACAAACCTATAAATTCAAGAAGTTTATCCAAACAGGATAAACCTAGAGATCTATGCCAAAACACATCCCAAATGCACACCCCTAAGAGAGGGAAAAAGATAAAAGTTTCCAGCCAGAGAGAAGAGTGCCTTACCTAGAGGAGGCAGACATCCACTTAACTGTGTGTTCTCACCGAAGCCTTCCCGGTCTGAGGAAATAGCACAACATTTTTCAAGTGAAGAAAGAAAGAGCTGTCAACGCTGAACTGTACATCTGACAAAATTATCCTTTGGGAACTAAGGGGAAACTGAAACATTCTTGAACAAAGGAAAAGCAAGCTGCATTTGCCAGGGGCAGCCCCCCTTGAAGGCCAGTGTGAGGCCACAGTGCAGGAAGGAATCAGAGCCTTCGAGAGGACAGACGGGATGCCTGACTATGATGATGCTCCACCCAAGCTTGTCTCAAGTACGGTGCACACCTTTAATCCCAGCACTCTGTGGAGCAGAGGCAGGAGATAGTGTGAGTTCGAGGCCAGCCGGGTCTACAAAGCGAGTGCAGGGCCTTGCTGTATTTGATCTTGTATATATGGGAGGGTATGCACGTGTCACAGTGTGAAAGGGCAGCCTGTAGGAGACAGTTGTCTCTACCACAGAGTGCAGGGATCACACTCAGGCCATTAGATGGCACGAAAAGCAGGCCAGAGACAGGGCTCAGCAAATAAAAGCATGTGCCACCAAACCTGATGACCTGGATTCCATTCCCGGCACACAGTAGATGACAAATGACTCCCTCAAGTTGTCCTCTGACTCCATTTGCCATGGGAGAAGCACGTGCCTATGCGTACGCACGCGCACACACAATTTCACTAGTTACGCACTACTGATGAATCAGGTACTTCTTTTTGGGCGGTATTATATATACACACTTTATCCCTGTCAGAAAGACTTGCTGACAGACTGGCTGGACAGTCCTCTCTGCCTGGCTTATGGGAAGCAGAACTTAGGATGCAGCTCTGAAGCACAGTGCTAGAGCTACAAGCTAGTGTCTTACCATTGGTGGAAGGCACTAGTAGAAAGGGGTGAATTGGAAAAGTTTATGCACAAAGGAAATTCTGGCTGCTTCTGAAATGTAAAAGCTAATACAAACAGCTCTAACACAGCACATACAAGACCTGCATGCTGAGTTCCACACTGAAGAAAGAGACAAAGTCTGAAACAGGACAACACAGCTCCATGGACTAGAAAACTCACCAGAGCGAAGATGGCAGTTCTCTCGGTACACGGCTATAATGTCACTTCAAGCAAACCTCCAGCTAATTTTTCTTTTTGTAAAGCAGGTGCAATAGTGCCCAGCTGTATGTAGTCTCAGCACTCGGGAGGCTGAGGCAGGAGGACCAATCAACCTGGCCTACACAAGACAGCAAAGAAAAAGCAAACCAACTGGACACACCGTATCACCAATTTCCTGGTTTTGCTATTTACTATGGTTATGTAAGGTTGCACTAACGTGTTACAGTTATGTAAGGTGCAACAATGTCCACAAGTGGGCTAGGGGTTATTAAAACCTCTGTATAGAATCTTTGTAACTTTCTACAAACCTACAACTACTTCCACATAAAGTTCAGCCAACCAATGAAAGGAACCCTTCACACCTTCACACTGCGTAACTGGAAAACAGGCTCTTTCTATACCCTGGTGATCTGACAGTAGGCCCTAGCCTCCCTGGTCTCTAGAACCACAGATCCTAGATCACCTGTGGTGTGAACACCACGAAACCTAGCAGAGGGGACAAGAAGCACATGAGGTTCGAAGGGAGACCTGTGGCCACCCCACTCATCACAGCCTCCGACCGGGAGGTGATGGACAAGCTCAGGAAACACCAGCCAGACTTCTGAAGCAGAAGCATCAAGTCCATCTCTGAATGGATACGAGAACTTGCTAATTAAATATGTGAGTTCAATAAGACATGTTGGTGACACACGCCGCTGTCTCTGATTCAAGGCATGGACCCAGTTTTCTGTACTTGTGAGTCTGTCACGGTAATGATCCTGAACTACAGGAGTCTTTAAACTGTCAGAAGAAGAAATACACACACATATCCTAAAACTTTAGGTGACAGTTCATTTTGGTTTGATAAATATGACAAAGGAACATTTTAGAAACTAGTTCTAAAGAGCACTGTTTAATCAGGTATGGAGTTCATGACTATAATCCCAGAACTTGGGAAGCTGAGCATGAGGCTAGAATGGGCTACACAGCGAGATCCCATAAAACAAAACGAAAGAAGAATAAAGAGGAGGAAGAAGAGGATAAAAAAAAAATGGAAGGGGCTGGAGAGATGGCTCAGAAGTCAAGAGCACTTGCTGCTTTCCAGAGTACTTAAGTTTGGCTCCTAGCACCCATATTCAGTGGCTCACAAAATCCCATAACCCCAGCTCCAGGCCTACCAACATCTAGAATCACCTAAGAGGCGAGCCCACCTGAACACCTATGAGGACCAGCCTAGACTGGGGTAGCCTCTTGGCAGGTCTATGCAGGCAGGTTTGTCTTGATGACATTAAGTGATATATTAATTTTGGGCAAGACAATTCATCCTGGGCCAGGGGATCCTGGGGAAAAGCTAAGCATCTGCGTGCATGCACTCCTCTCTGCTTCTTGCCTGTGGATACCCCACAACCAGCTGCTTCAAGCTCCGGATGCCCTGGCCTCCCCATCATGATGACCTAACCCAAAACTATGAGCCAAAGTGGGTCCTTTCTCCCTCAAGTTGCTTTTGTCTGACTATTTCATCACAGCAAAAAGTAACTAAGGCATGTGCTTTTTTTTAAACCTTTGTGCAAAGAAATGAATAATTCAGCCAAGCACCAAGGCACATACCCATTAACCCAGCCTTGAGATGCAGAGGCAGGAGGATTACAAGTTTAAGACTCCATAATGAGATCCAGTTTCAGTTTTTTTTAAAGATTTATTTATTATATGTAAGTACATTGTAGCTGTCTTCAGACACTCCAGAAGAGGGTGTCAGATCTTATTACAAATGGTTGTGAGCCACCATGTGGTTGCTGGGATTTGAACTCAGGACCTTCGGAAGAGCAGACAGTGCTCTTAACCGCTGAGCTGTCTCTCCAGCCCCAGGTTCAAATATTTAAAAATTAAATTAGAAACCAAACCACAAAAAAAGATATGGTAATTTAAAAATAAAAATCTTCCAAGTAGTGGTGATGTGCACCTTTAGTCCCAGCACTCGGAAGGCAGGGATCTCTGAGTTTGAGGCCAGCCTGATCTACAGAGAGAGTTCTAGGACATCCAGAGTCACACAGAGAAACCCTGTCTTGAAACACCTGCCCCCACACAAAAAAAGCATGGACCAGGTAGTCCTGGGTGTGATCTGAAGCAGTCCACAGCACAGGGTGTGGTGACAGCCTATGAGCCAGCACTCTGCAAGTGGAAGCCAAGGGTCATCAGTTCAAGATCATCCTACCTGTGAAGCTTGAGTCCAGTCTGGGCTGCAGAAGACCCTCCCTCAAAGAATAATTTACTTTTTGTTTGTTTTTTGTTTTTTGTTTATCAAGACAAGGATTTCTCTGTGTAGTCCTGTCTGTCCTGGAACTCAACAGCCTCGCTAGACCAGGTTAGCCTTGAACTCACAGAGATCCACCTGCCTCTCCCTCATGAGTGCTGGGATTAAGTCATAAATTACCACCACCCCACCAACCTCCATAGTTAGTTTACAAAAATCAAAATGTGTTAATGCTGTTCTAAAGTAGTTTTAACTTTAATAGAATGAAAACAGTCATGTCAGGCTGAGATGGTAAAAGCAGGCCTCTTTCACCACTCTGAGGTCCACCCATCACAGCACCTGGAGAGGCCCACGTCCTAGACGTACCACCCCCCCTCTCCCCTGTAACTTTTCTCCGTCCTACTAGCTCCAGTCCACTGGTAATAAACATGTTCCCAGTCCTCAGGCCCCTGCCCTTTGAAAACACTGATTCCTCTCTCCTCGTATTAACTATGTGAGAGCGTGCTGAATCTGCTTCTCAAAAGCAGGGATGATCTGAGGATGACCAACAACTTCAAGTTGGTAGGTAGACGCTGGAGTGTGTGAACATCCAATGACACTCTGATAAAAGAACATGGCACAAAAAAACAGGCAAAGAGAGCAACAGACGAAACTACAGAACTTTAAAGCAGAGAATCCTACATTAAAAGTATTCAACTCAGAAACTTCCGTGTGTGTGTGTGTGTGTGTGTGTGTGTGTGTGTGTGTGTACACTCTAAATGAAATCATCAAGTAACAGGAGACACAGAGTCCCAATTGGCCATCTCTTGTCATCGAATGAAGCTTCCTACATTGGAATTGGATTATATCTGAGTTGTTGGCCAAAAGGGTCCTGTGGGAATTCCAAACAACCCAAGCTGTTGCCAAGAGTATAGGTTGCTTTCCACAACAGACAGCAGGGCCCCACTGCTGAAGACAACACCTACACAACTCATTGAACACGGAGAAGTTGAGCTGGTGCCTACATAGAGCCTCCACCCCTACGTGTCTTTGGTACAGGAAGGTATTCTGCACACTACCAAAAGCTACCAAGTCAGCCACAAACCCTTTGTAAACGGTATACTGCCTGCAAGATATGTTAGGGTCATAAAGCTTGTGGCACAGAAATTGCAGGAGTAACCAGCCAATATCTGATTTGTAAGGCTCACACCATGGGATGAAACCATATCAGACACTATTTGGGTGACCAAAAACCAGAGACTAACTAGCCAGGGAGCTATGATAAAACCAAAAATCACTGTTCTAAAAATAAATGACCAACAACAAAAGACATAGTACTAAGATGACCCCTAATGTCCTAAAGGCACTCTGCCACTCATAGGTCAGTGCTTAGCTCAGCCACCATCGAGATGCTTCCTCCTGCAGCAGACGGGAACAGATACAGAGCCCCACAGCCAGAGAGTGTGTAGAGAGGGACAGAGACCTGGGAGCACTCGGCCCTAACTGGGATGTTTCTATCCCTCCCCTCAGGGATCAGGGAACCCACAGAAGAGGAGGCAAGAAGAGTGGAAGAGCCAGAGGGGGTGGAGGACACCAAGAAAAGAAAAGCCCAGGCCGGCACCAGGTCCTCGTCATATATATTATGGCTTCTAATTTAGTGTTTTTATGAGATTCTGTTTTATAAATGTGCAAACAAGTGGTCTCTTGCTCTTGTCCTCTTGGGTTCTTTTCTTCCTACTTGTTTGTCTTGTCCAACTCCAACCTGACAGGTTTTTGTCTTATTTTATTTTATTATTATTATCCCTTAGAAACCTTTTGTCTGCTAATGAAAGACAGAAAGGGAGTAGATCTGGATAGGAGGAGAAGTAGGCAGGAACTGGAAGGAGCAGAGGGAGAGGAAATGGTAATCGGATGTCTTATGTGAGGGGAAACATCTATTTTCAATAAAAAGAATGAACTCAGTAGTCCCTTCAAAAGAGTTTGCTAGGATGGTGGAGTACCAACAGGAGAAAGACCAGGTTATACTTCTACCCCTCATACAATAGCCAAACCTCCACTCAAAATGGACTATGTAAGCTCAGGGTAAGAGCAACACTGCTGGAAGAAAGGGGAGGTAAAGCGGCAGGGCGGGTCCTCAGAGCATTATCACATGACAGTAAAAAGAGAGCAGGAAGAGAGCTGCAGCTAGGCCCGGGGCACTCCTAGAGCTCAGCTCTCAGATGTTAGGTAGGAAGATGACAAGCCTGGGCCTCAGTAAGATGATACAGACAGCTGGGGGAAGGGCAAGTGGTGTCTGGAGCAACAGCTCAGTTCCTAAGTGCACTACTGCTACTGCAGAGGGCCTGGGTTCAATTCCGGGCATCCACATGGGGGCTCACAACCATCTGGAACCCAAGTTCCAGAGCATTCGACACCCTCTTCTGCCTTCCAAAAGCACTAGGCATGCACATGGTATACACACGGGCAGTCAGTCAAAACACTCAGACACATAAAATAAAATTAAATTTAAAAAATTATTATGTACAAATGCCAACAAACACATGAAAAGAGGCTGAGTACTGTTAGTCAGAGAAATGCAAATCAAAACCACAGCATTCCATTTCATAGGCATGAGAACGGCTTCAATGTTTTTAAAACATAAAAACTAGTGTTGGCAAGCATGTAAGGAAATTAACTGTCCTACAGTGCTAGTGGCAATATAAAATGGACTAGTCACTGTGGAAACGATTGTTGACCTCTTCAGAAAGTTGAACACTAGATGACCCAGCAATGCGGCTTCTCTATATATACCTGACAACAAATACTTTAAGCAGTGTTCACAGACACACCATTCACAATAGCCAAAGGTGGAAACGGCAGAAACACCCACTAAGCCATGAGTGGATAGGAAACAGTTGTGGTAGGGGCTGGATGGATGGCTCAACAGTTAAGAATGGGTGTGGCTCTCTCAGACGACCCAAATTTGCTTCCCAGAACCCATGTCAGGCATCTCAACACCTTCTCCTATTCCCTTAACCCTCCCTATTCCATAACTCCAGCTCCCAGCGCTCTGATGTTTTCTTCTAACCTCCTCAGACTCTTATACTCACATCTGTACTGCCCCCAACACACACACACACACACACACACACACACACTTAAAAATAATAAATCTTTTTTGAAAAGTTGTTGTATCAGCTGGAGAGATTGCTCAAGTGGTTAAGAGCACTGACTGCTCTTCCTGAGTTCAATTCCCAGCAACCACATGAGGACTCACAACCATCTGTAATGGGATCCGATGCCCTCTTCTGGTGTGTCTGAAGACAGCTACAGTGTACTCATATACATAGAATAAATAAATCTTTAAAAAGGAAAAAAGAAAAGTTGTTGTATATCCTTACTTATACTGAAATCCTATTCAAGCAGAAAGAGAAACCACCAGTACATAATACCTGCCACAATATAAACTAAAGCACAAAAAGATCGTGCTAACTAAGGAGGGCCGGCTGGGAACTTGCCGCAAACAAGAATAAGGAATCTTTTGAAGACATAAAAATTTTCTAGGCAGCAACTGTCATTGAATTGTGCACTCCAAATGGTAAATGTTATCGTATGTAAAATGTACCTCAGGGAACTGTTTCAAAGTACAGGTTGCTGAGGGCTGGATACATGGTTCGACTAAGAGCACTGGCTACTCTTCCAGAGACCTTGAGTTCAATTCCCGCACATGGAGGCTCATGGCTGTCTGTAACACCAGCACCCTCTTCTGGCCTCTGTAGGCATCAGACATGCACACGGCACAGTCATGCAACACATGATACACAAGTCAAACACATGAAGAGCGTAAGCATTCTTTCGTTCATACAAGCAGGCAGAACACCCATATGCATAAAACAAGACAAGCAAACAACGTGGGCTGTGGAATTGGTCGTTTGCTTTGGAATCCCAGAATCTAAAACCCCTAGCTTCCTGCACTGTCTCGTGTGCCTGCTTCATTGTCACATTCTGCATTTTAAATGTCAGAAAATGGGACGATGCAACACGGGACACGGGGAACTGAGCACCTGTAAGACTGGCTATGTGGGAATCTGTAGCAGGAGAATCGTTGATGTGTAAATTCAAACGCCAGCCTGAGGAACTCTGTCTAAGCTTACACGCACACGCACGCACACACATGCACGCACACATGTGCGCACACACAGATGTGCACACACACACACACACACACACACACACACACCTAGGAACACACAGAAGTACCAAAAGGCACTCCTAGAAGTCTAGACCAACAAGTAATCCATCGTTACCGAATAAAATTTCTAATATTAATAGAGTCTATAAATAAAACAAATCAAGCCAGTACAGTATGTCATAATGCTCAATAAGATGTTTACACATCTCTACCACATATCCAACTAACTGTGGCAGAAATGCTTTGCACACAAAGATGAGACTATGGGGCAAACATAAAGCTCACAAAAAAATTAATCTGCAGATTATCATGACAAAAAATGAAAAATAGGTTTTGTCTTTAAACAAAGAAGAAATCAGCTATTTATTTATTTATTGTTTACACTCCATATTTTATTCCCTCCACCCCCTGTCCACCCTCTGACTGTTCCACATCTCGTACCTCCTCATCATCCCCCTGTCTCCATCAGTCTTAAGTGTTTGTTAATCAGTGTCTTTTGATATATACCTAACAAAGTCAGTCATTAAGTCTAATAAAATGTACCTCAGGCAGACAGTATATGAGAGAGGATGGGGGAGGATGAAATGTTAAAGAAAGTGACACAGAGGGTACACGTGCATCATGTGCATGTAGCTGTCTCCCCACCCCACCCAGTGAATGTATGTGTGTGCATACACAGAGGTCAGAGGACAACTAGTGTGAATCAATACTCTCCTTCCACCATGTGGGTTTTGAATTCAAGGTCAGGGCTTGGCAGTAAGTGCCATTACCCAGTGAGCTGTCTTGCAGTCCTCCCTTTCTTTCTTTCTCTTTCTTTCTTTCTTTCTCTTTCTTTCTTTCTTTCTCTTTCTTTCTTTCTTTCTTTCTTTCTTTCTTTCTTTCCTTCCTTCCTTCCTTCCTTCCTTCCTTCCTTTCCTTCTTTCTATTTATGTTCAATTGTCTTCATCTGCATGGGTGCTTTGCCTGAGGAGGTCAGTAAAGAGTGCTGGATCCTCTAGAGCTGGAGTTACAGATAGTTGGGAGCCACCACGTGGAAGCTGGGAATCAAGTCCCAGGTCCTCTGAAGAACGGTAAGTGCTCTCAACCGCTGAGCTGTCTCTCCAGCTTCTTTCTTACATGAAGAATCTGAACAGCCTCCACATAGACGGAGGTGTCTCCCTGCCCCGATCACACACAAGCACAAATGATGTCTCCCAGTCAGTGGGCTTTAAGGAGCCTTGAGATGCTTCCTCCTTTCTTGCTGGGAAAGCCTGAATCACTACTCCCTCTGAGGCAAACTGGATACAGCTGCAGAACATCTGGCATTCCATTTCCCACTCACAAACATTTAGAAGGTAGAACACTTGAGGAATTTAATGTTGGGGTGGGGGCAGGAAAGTGCTATTTTAGGACACAGTGGACAAGGAGGGCTGCAGCCCATCTGGTTTTCATCTCACACCCCAGGCATGAAGGGGAAGTAAGCAGTGAGGGCTGGAAAGGCTGCAAGGCTTCTCCAGCCACTCCAGGGCAAAGTCCTCAAGGAGCCTGGGATCGCGTCTCCATCAGGGCCTCAAAGGAAAGCCACTACTGTAACATCTCACAGGTGGTCAGAACATCAAGGTTCCTAAGGAGCAGAGAGGGAGCCAGAAAGGTTGCAGTTTGAATTGCAGGGACGAGCTAGAGAGGGCAGGGACTCTACCTCTAGAGAGGTAGACTCTGCCTCTCTTCTAAACCCAAGTAGCACAAGAGGCTTTTTTTTTTTTTTTGCAGAAAAATCACTCACAGCTCAGAAATGCTACTTAAAAAAAAAAAAGGAACATACTGAAGAAGAGACTTCAGGAGCCACAGACTGAGAAGCTCATGTTTCCATCTGAAGCTCCCACTCAAGTCAGAGCCAAAAATAGGAGGCTCTATGTCCTGCTGCTGCACACAGCAGGTTGCATCAAGTTTTCCAAGATGAGAAGCCTTTGGTTAGAGCACCAGTTTAGCAACCCAGAGAGAAGCATTCCCCCAACTAACATTTCAGTAATTAGGGTCTAAGAAGTGCTTTGCAGGTCAAAGGGGCTTGCCACATGACCCCAACAACCTGAGTTTGGATCCCCAGAACTCAGCAAACCTGACATAGAGATGCATATCTGTAACCCCAACAGCCCTACCTTAGATGGAAGCAGAGGCTGGCAAATGCCTGGCAGGTCAGGGAAGAAAAGCAACAGCAGAAAACCCTGCCTCAAACAACCTAAAGCTGTCCTCTGACCTCCACACTTGCACTGTTGCATGTGGGAAACCCACCCTCCAAAACACACACACACACACATACACACACACACTGACCCAGACATTTTTTTTTTAATTAGCAATGTCCAGTGTGGTGGCATATGGCTTTAATCCCAGCACTTGGGAAGCAGAGACAGTCAGGAGATCTGAGTTTTGAAGCCAATTTGATCTACATGGGGAGTTCCAGGCCAGCCAGCACTACAATAATGAGATGCTGTGTCACACACACACATACACCATAAAATTAGGAATGAACATGCGAGCTTTCCTTTAGTTTACACTCTAAAGTGCTCACTTTTTACTGCTAACTCGAGGCTCACATAAGAATGGTCTAAGAACAGAGGAATATACACACGAACCAAGCGCTCCAGCACCGAGCCCCACCCAGCCCACAAGTTATCTTCTTGACTTTTTATTCCATCCAAGCACCTGAAACTACTGCTGACAGCATTCCAGGGTCAGAGGCAGGTCACACGCGTACAGTTCATTCATGAAGATGAGACCAGACTGCTAGTTTCAGAGCTTGCTCTTCCATGACCATGGGACAGAAGAGCACTCTCAGCATGCCCTCTGGTCAGGCCTCTGCCCTAAATACTCAGCTCCAACAGTGGAGGTTAGGGGGAGGAGAGGCGCTAGAAAGAAAGGTCTTTGTGAGCTAAGGATCAAGTTCTCAATTTGTGTGGGAGGGTAGGATTCAGGGGTCAGGCCACACTGAGAGAGCTAGGCTGGAAGCAGAGAAACTCACCCCAAAATGGCCTTATTTAAAAAAAAAAAAAAGAAAGAAAGAAAGAGGAAAGAAAAGAACTGTTTTAAATCGAAAAGTGGAGGCAAAAGAACTTATCTACAGCCAAACCAATGCTCAACTTTAACATTTAGCTTCTGGAAATCCAGGCTGCCTCCCCCAGCTCAGCGCCTCCCACACTTTCCTCCACAAAAGGATTCCCTCAACTCAGGCACTCTGCCTCATTTTTAAAAATGTAAAAAGTGCCCCTTCTCATAGGGGACTTCCTCCTTCTGTTGGCCTTATCGTCCTTCCCTTTATCTAAGGGGACAGAATCTAATTTTGTTAGACGTTTTTATCGGTGGCTCCTGAGTTAAAGGCTACAGTGACAAGGAGCATAAAACCCTTTGCAACTGGTTCGTTCTGAAGGCACTGAGTGCACACATACAGGATACAGGGAGCCGCTGTAGAGACACAGACAACTGCGAGTTCTCTGAGGAGAGCAACAGATGTTTAGCAGCTGTCCAGTGACAGTCTGAAACAGGGGAACAGAAGGTAAAACTTGAGCTAGCCAACTGAAGTGTAGCGGGAAATCCAAGGAGGGAACAGTTATATTGGAGGTGGCTGGGGGCCCGGGGGCCCTACTGACTTGTGTCTCCTATTGGCTGCTCTACTACAGCTGCGGAAAGGAAAGCAGCCCTGCTGCTCTTAAGTGCCCCAGAGGTGGTAAAATCTGCTTCTAGTTTTAAAATACAGCGCCTCTTTAGCCTTCTAAAGATGTGGAATTTGACTGCTACCAGCTGTGCTTTAGCTCAGAGAGCAGGTTTGCTTGTCCACGCAAGGCCTGGGAACCAGCAATCATGAGCCCACAGCTCAACTCCACCTTAGGTGTGCCGTGAAGATTACGGACACAGGATATTTCACCTGGTTAAGTCCCCATTTTCTGGTCTAGTGACTGGGATTTATAGTGACTGAACATTAAAACTCAGGAAATTTACAAAACTTATTTAAGAAGTAAACAAAATTCACAACTCTCAGGAAGCTCCTGAATCCTACAAGATTCATGAGGTCCCTCCCCTTCCCTGAGATTATTATACAAGCTACAACAACTGCTAAAGAGAGATTCTGTGGCCTGCATGCTCACTCATACTACAGTGGATTTTTAGGGGATGCAGCTGCCTATGTGTCATTCATACTCCTGTAGAAACCCTAAAATCTCACTGGTTCACTAAAGTGCACTTGTATTGGAACAACAGAAACATTCCCCCAGAAGAATCACACTGAACAGGAGCAATGGACTGAAAAACTGTAGTAAGGATTACAAGTGAGTTCACAGTTCAAGTGGAAAGTGATCCCTCTGCCACTTTATTGCTAGTACTTATAACCACATTAAACACTCATAAGGAGCCACAGGTCCCTATCACTGTTCTAGATGGAGGGAAAGGAAACTTGAGGTGAATGAAGAATGCCAGATGACTAATGCAGATGCCAGAACTAGTCAGAAATAAAACTGAAGCCCAATGTGATAGTGAATGCCTGAAATCCCAACACTCAGAAGCTGGAAGCTTCAAGGCCAGCCTGGTCTATATAAGACCCTGTCTCAAACAAACAAACAAAAACAGGATTCCAATGTACATTCTACCTTACTAACAATCAGACTTAGAGAAAATTCTGTGCCTTGGGGAACTGACAAGATGGCTGAAGGAATATCTATTTAAATTTTAAAAAAAGCTACGTTTCCACACAGAAGCTCACAACCATCTGTAACGTTAGTTCTAGGGAATCAGATGCCCCCTTCTGACTTCGGAAGGCTCTTGTATGTACAAGGTGCACATAAACTCATGTAGGCAATGCATTCTTATGCTTTTTTTTCTTTTCTTTTCTTTTTTTTTTTTTAAGTAGCAACTGCCGAACAAAAAGGGGTTTGGGGCACATGAGCATTTCCTCAATGCTAACTAGTCAATTCATAAAGATAAGCCTGTCACTTGTCTTTATGAGACTTCTAGAAATTAACATGATCAAGAAGTTATCTCCCAGAGTAGGACCCACTAAGAATCAGAAAACTGCTCAAACTGGGGAGGGGGCGTAACACTGGCCTGGGACACTCGCCTCACTGAAGACACTTCCCAACACCTCCCAGCACCAGTTCATCACCCTGGAGAGATCTATGGATTTCCTTTTTTTTTTTTTTTTGGTTTTTTGAGGCAGGGTTTCTCTGTGTAGCCCTGGCTGTCCTGGAACTCACTCTGTAGACCAGGCTGGCCTCGAACTCAGAAATCCGCCTGCCTCTGCCTCCCAAGTGCTGGGATTAAAGGTATGCGCCACCACCACCCGGCTATGGATTTCTTGATAAACACTACACTTAATGGCATTCCAGGCAATCCCACAATCTGGTTATTACTAATTATTAAACCAGAAGACAAGTGGGCCTCTGACCTTGGCTATACCTACAAGAAGTACCTTCTAGGACCGGAGAGTCAGCTCAGTCAGTAAGGTGCTTGTACACAAGCGTGAGACAGAAGGCTGAGACCCAGCACCATGTTGGGTGGGGGGTGGGCAGCACCCTGATGGCATGTGCTTGTAATCCAGTTCTGGGGAAGTAGAAACAAGCCTACCCCCAGGCTTGCTGGGGAGCAAGTCTAGTCTAATTAGCAGCCCAAGTCTTGATGAAAGAGTAAAACTAATAAACAAAACCAAGGCAGACAATGAAGAGCAACACAGGAGGTCGGCCTCTGGTCTCCACATCCTTCGACGTGAGTGAGTACCACATACACACATGCACACACACCTTGTACATACTGACCGTGTAGGCGCCAAGCCTACTGCTAGCTGAATGAGTACCCCATACACACATGCACACACACCTTGTACACACTGACCGTGTAGGCGCCAAGCCTACTGCTAGCTGAATGAGTACCCCATACACACATGCGCACACACCTTGTACACACTGACCGTGTAGGCGCCAAGCCTACTGCTAGCTTTGGTTAGGTCTGCAACGAGAGCTCAACAGGATCTCTACCAGATGTTCCCACGCCTCACCCTCTAACTGCTCCTCTTCCCAGCTGCTCCCTCTCTGCTCCTGTGGAAACTATCAAGATCACAGTGACAGATGGGTCACACGGCTGTCATGATGGGCAGGCCGCCATCACAGAAAATATCTGTGTCACGGCTTCTGAGCCCTCCTGTTGTGAGGCTGACCAATATGTGTACCCACGCTTGACAAAAATCAATCAAAAAAACAACAAAATACAAACAAATAAAAGCCAAACCTAGTAACTCAGAAAACCTTTGCCAGCGCCGGCAACAACCAGGAGCCTGTGGTGGCAGCTGCAGCAGCAGGCACAGGGCGAAAGCCAGACTGCTCTTGTGGCCTGGCTACGGCTGTAGCCCGGCTCTGGCTCTACCTGCCACCTCTCTTCCCTCTGGTCAGTTTCTGGGCATGGCTTTCCAGAATGCCTGTAGATTCTGGGACTTCCCCCTCATCCTTCCAGAGACTTCCTTACATACTTAAATTAACTAACATCATCTTCTGTGATTTGCAACCAAGAACTATGGTGGGCACAGCATGAGTTTCCAAGTCCAGGCTTGGTACAGGACACTCCCGCCATCCCGCCTCCCTGCAGTCTTCTGCTTTGCTCGGCCACAACTGCTCTCCCATGCTTCCACTGACTTCTCAACCTTTCTAGCTCAGGTAATCCCGAGTTCTTTTCCCCAAGTACCTTAACTAGTACTGGCAAAACCTTGTTCTTCAGTCGCCATATTCCTCATTGTAAACTTTCTCCTGGTTATCCTTATGCTCAGTGGGGCTGGAACTCCACGTATCCCGAGCACCAACAGCCTTCAACTACAAAGTACGTCTTCACTAGGAAGACGCTGGCAGAGTCACCCGTTGCCTTGTCCTCTACAGTCCCTTTCTACCCTGGACTCAACTCAAGCTTCTGCTTTCCACAGTGTCAGAGCAGCCCTAGCTTCCGTGCAGAGGCGGAAATCCTGTGGACTGCACCTTCAAGCCTAGTTGATGCAGCCGCAGTTTCTACCACTCACTTCATGCCCTTACCCTTTCCAGCCTTTATACCTCTGTTCGTCGGGACTGCTGTAACAAGATGCTCTTCGTCAAGCTGCTTAGAAAGCACAGAAATGTATGTCTCCCAGTTCTGGAGGTTGGAATCTACAACTGGTGTCCAGAGGAACGTCAGTGTCTGGTGAGGACTGCTCTCAAGGTGGCCATCTTTCCGCTGTGGCCTCACGGGGGTGGAAGATGCAAGCAACTCTCAGGGGTCTCTTTTATGAGGGCACTAATCCCCATTCATGACCTAATCACCATCAAGGACCCCCAACTCCTAACCATCACCTTGGGGCTAGGATTTTTTTAAAGATTTGTTTTATAGGAGTGTTTTGCCTGCAAATATGTATGTACATGCCTAGTGCCCATGGAGGTCAGAAGAGGGCATCTAAGACCCTGGAACTGAGGTTACAGATGGTTGTGGGATTCCATGTGGGCGCTGGGAACCAAACCTGGACTTGCTGTTAGCAAATGCTCACAACCACCAAGCCGTTTCTCCAGCCAGGGGTGAGGGAGGGGAGCTGGACAGGTGGGACACACACACCCACAGTCCCAGCTATTCAGAAGGCTGGGTGAGAGGATCACTTGAGCTAAGAGTTAAAAGCCAGGCTGAGTCCAGAACCACATGGCAGCTAGTTAGGGCCATTCCGAATCACGAAGTACCCTGAGAGCAACCACTCAACTTTTCAGAAAGCTGCTATGGGGTCTTCCTTCCAGTGACAGGGAAGTCACTGGTAACTAAATGACAAGACGAGCGGTCAAGAGCAGGCAGTCCCTTCCAACTCTCATTCACAAAGTCTCCTGACACCTGAAAGTCAAGGACATCACACGGCTCTCGAGGACAGAGCCCAATCCCAATGTGAGCAGTCTCCTTTCTCTCCTCAACCATCTACAATACATCTAACTGCCTGTTAGGGAATACTGTTCTCAAGAGCTCCAAGTACTGGAGGCTACAGGGATAGCTCCATCCATAAATTACCTGCCATACAAACATGAGGACTTGAGCTCAGAACCCTAGCATCCATATAAAAAGCCAGGCATAGCAACACCCATCTGTCACTGTAGTGCCAGGGAGACCGAGACAGGAGGCTCCCTGAATCTTGACGGCTAATGGGCTTAACTCAATCACAGAGTTGCAGATTTAGAGAGTGATTCTGTCTCAGAAACAACCACTGAAAATCTGGCTCAGTGGTTAAAAGCAGCTGTTCCTACAGAAGACCTGAGGTCAGTTCCCAGCACCCATCCTGAGTGACTCACAACCACCTAACCCGAGCTTCAGAAGATCCAATGTGCTCCTCTCTTCTGGCCTCCCTGGGCATCCATACATACGTGTACAAAGGCAAATGTATACATAAAACTTTAGGGGCTAGAGAGATGGTTCAGTGGCTAAGAGAACTTGCTGCTAGTTCAGAGGACCTACATGGGAGCTTACAACAGTCCTTAAAGTCTCAGGGGATCCCCTGACCGCTTCTGGCCTCCATAGGTACCAGGCATGCATCCAGTGCACATACATACACACAAGCAAGACACCCATACACATAAAATGAAAAGTAAAAATTCAATTTAAAACGTAAAAATGTTTTAAAAGCTGAAGGGTCTACGGAAATGGATCAGAGGTTAAGAGCACTTATGCCTCTAGAAGAGGACCCGGGTTCAGTTCCCAGCCCCCACATGGTGGTTCACAACCACACGTAATTCCAGCTCCAGGGGATCCAATGCCTTCTTCTGGTCTCCATGAGCACCAGGCAGCCATATGGTACACATACATATATTGAGGCAAAATACCCATACACATAATAAAAGACTTTTTTAAAGGATACTACATCCGGTACAGAAACTTACCTGACTGCAGTACTGTGGGCCTCGCTTCAAGTCCTCTCAGAAAGCTATACACAAACCACCTTACTTTAAGTCAAGTAGTGTAGAGTAGAACAGTTGGGGCCAGGCACTCGAAACACAAGACACGGGGCCTGGAGGACAACCTAGGCTCCAGAGTCTTCAGGACAGCTTGGGGCCATCCCACTGATTATAACCTCAGGAATATATGACATCACTGAGACAAAGCACCAGTTCTTCATCTAGTCTCTTCTGATTTCTACTTTAAGACATGTTCAGGGGCCAGAGAGACAACTCAAGAGACACAGTGGGGACCTGAGTGTGGATCCCCAGCACCTACATAAAAAGCCAGGTGTCCCAAAAGTCGTGTGTGTGTGTGTGTGTGTGTGTGTGTGTGTGCGCGCGCGCGCGCACGCACGCGCATCCCAGCACCGAGAAGGTAAGGACAGGAGGATCCCTGGAATTCACTGGCCAACGAGCCTAACCAACTGGAATGCTAGAGACTGACAGGCGGAAACATGGGACCACAGTCTCTGGTTTCACACACAGACACACAAGCATGAAGTGCTTACTCCCATAAGAATCACTGCTAATTACCTGGGTCTCAACTCATGGGAATTGGAAGTCTCAATTTCATCTAATTTCCAGAGAAGACAAGAGAGGCAAAACACAAAAAAGAATTTCATGATGCTCAGGGAAGCACTTGCCCTCTGTTGTTAGAACAGGGCCTGCATACCAATTTGCCTGGGATGTACAATTAGTGGAATTGACTCTGTGCAAACATTGTAATTTACAAAAGCAAACACTGTAACTATTTGAGGCAACTGTTATATTTTATCAAACACCCTTACAAATGGTTGTCATTCAATAACTCAGGAAACAGACTATAGCTACCAGGACACAAATTAACTATTAATATTTTAAGTCAGATGTGTTCTTTTTTAAATTAATTGCTTTTAAGTACATGTTCATAAAAATGTTAAGCACCATGAAACTTGGTATCTATGTAATTGCTTCATTTATAGTCAAATGAAATAACCCTGGGGCTTGCAATCAAGCATAGCCCTCCCCCACAGGTAACTGCTTAACAGTTTCCATTAAAGGAGTGGGGAGGAAGAGAAGAAAGATTAGAAAGTGGGAGCCTTCAGTGCAACTGCTCTGTGACACTACAACGAAAATATGCACGCTGTAACTTTCAGATTTGTAGAATAGATACCAGTAAGATGAAATCCAATCTACACCATGGACCTTGGACAATAGTGATGTACCCTAGTGGATTTCCAAATGGCTACAGTTTAACTCCAATGGACAATGTGTCCTCGGATGTTAAGGGCTTGGTTATCAGCTGACAGTCTTTTTGAGAGGTGACTGAATCATGAGGGTTCTGACTTTATAAATAGACTAATAATCCATGATAAGACTGCTTAGAAAAAGGAGGATGCTGAAAGGCATGGCTCCCATGAGCAACTGTCCCCCACCACTGCTCTTCTGCCATGATGTTCCTAGCTCACCATGGACCCAGAAACACCAGGCCAAGCAGCCACAGATGGAAACTTCTCAAACCGCACAGCAAAATAAATCCTTTCTTCTCACCTTTGTCAAAGCTGTGACTAACAGATGACTAGCAGGTGACTAACAGATGGACTTCGTCACATATACTGCTGGAGCATGGGTATGAACAGTGGGGGAAGAGCAGGCGGGACCAAGGGTACAGAGGCCCTGCTTATCTTCAAGAACATGTTCTGTGGCCTCTAGGAGACACCTAAAACTATACATAGTACCAATCTATATATATATTTATTTTCCTTCATAGACATCTGTAGTGGGCTAGTCTGATGCTGAATACTGGTTCCTCAAGATGTGGTTGCCACCGACAAGCAAATCCCCATGTTCTCAAGTGACTCCATGTGAACCTTCTCCCCAGTTTAACTGGTCAATAAAAGGCCTGTGATTGGGCAGAGGAGGGAGAAAGTGGGACTGGAGGTTTGAGAAACAGGGTTGCAGGTAGAGCCAGGAGGAGAGGAGGAAGATGGAGGAGAGGAAGATGCCATGGACCAGAACTGTGTGGACAGGAGGAACAGCAAGTACCAAGGGGTATTTTTGTTGGGGAATAAGTTAGTACAGCCTAGATCTGCCCAATCTAGGCATAGGAATAAGTTAGTACAGCCCAGATCTGCCCAATCTAGGCATAGGAATAAGTTAGTACAGCCTAGATCTGCCCAATCTAGGCATAGGAATAAGTTAGTACAGCCTAGATCTGCCCAATCTAGGCATAGGAATAAGTTAGTACAGCCTAGATCTGCCCAATCTAGGCATAGGAATAAGTTAGTACAGCCTAGATCTGCCCAATCTAGGCATATGGCTTGTAAATAAAATATCTGGTCTGTGTGTCTTTTATATGGGCTTATTAGGACTGTAAATTCTCACTCCAGATATCTAAATAAGATTTGACTTACTATTTAGGTACTATAGGAGATTAAAAACAGTTAATTGACTATTGTAACATTTTTTTAAAAAGTTGCTTAAAAAGTAATGAATATTTCTAGAACTTTCCATTTGGTATTTTGAGACCAAGGTGAACCATGAGAAAGTGAAACTGCAGAAAATGAACCCACATACAACCAAGGGCAGAGGATGGAGGTGGTTACTGAATAAGGGAACAGCTCTCTACAGTCTGCTGTTCAGTTTTGTTGGTACCTAAATTGTTCTAAAAGAAATCTGTTTTAAAAAAAAAAAAAAAAAAACTACAACTCTAGAATCAGGAGGCTAAGGCAAGACCAAGTTTAAAGCTACCATAGGCCACTCAAGACCTTGTCTTTAAAAAAAAAAAAGCGGGGCTTCTTTCCCATCCTCTCTGGTCTCTACACATCACCACCCACAATGCCTAGGGTCGCTGGGCCCTCGGCTCTGTCCTCCTTCCCTTTAACAAACACAAGTTCCCAATGTTTCAATTCACCACCTACAAGTTAATGACCTCCCAAGTTGATGGGATAGCTAACACTGCCAACTTGAGAGTATCTGAAATCATCAATGGAAGCGAACCTCTGGGATATCTGTGAGGGACTTTCTAGATGAGGTTAGCTGAATCAGAAAGACTCACCCTAAATATGGATGATGCTGTCCTGTGAACTGCATAAAAGAGAGAACGGCATCTGAGTGTCAGTATCCATCTGTGTCCTGACTACAGACAAGGTAAACATCTGCCTGACAGTCCTGCTGCCATGCCTTCCCCACAATGACAGACTGTACCCTCAAACTTCAAGCCGAATTCTTCCTCCCTTAAGTTGGTTTTGTGGGGTATTTGATCACCACAATGAGAAAAGTAACTAACACAGCTGAGTCTAACCAATCGCTCTGAACCGCTGAGATCAACACCTTACAGAAAATACTGGGTTACTGCTTTCATCTCTTTGTAGTAAAATACCAGAGGACTTTCATGTTTGAAGATTGTAAAGCTACAGAAAAGTATGAGAAATTACCAAGAATATAAAATAACTGTTTTTTTTCCTAAGTTTTGAGTTTTTACTACTTTTTTTGTTTTGTTTTGTTTTTTGTTTTTGAGACAGAGCTTCTCTATATAGCCCTGGCTGTCCTGGAACTCACCCTGTAGATCAGGCTGGCCTCGAACTCAGAAATCCGCCTGCCTCTGCCTCCCAAGAGCAGGGATTAAAGGCATGCGCCACCACAGCCCAGCTTTTATACACTTCTTAAAATGTGTTAAATCATTGTACCTTCTGTTCCATTATAACTCAATATCTAAAACACACATGGTTTTCTTTTTCCCTAGACATGATCTTCCTGTGTAGCCCTGGCTGGCCTGGTACTATAGACCAGGCTAGCCTCACACTCAGAGACTCCCTGCCTCCGTCTCCAGAGTCCTGGGATAAATCCTGGCTCCATTGCTGCTGACCTCAGGTGCTGCAGTGGAGCTCTCACCTCTTTCCCTTCATTGCTGTTCATCACAGAATAGAGGCCCTGGAGAAAGCACACCTTTGAGAGATGCACTCAGACCCTAACTCATCTCCAACCTTTATGAAGAAATTCATAAAGATCTATTTAAAAAGACCTCACCAGAATTTCAGGGTGAATCACATCAGTAACCTACACAAAATGCCGCCTGCTTAAATACTTCCTAAACACAGAGCGGAGGAGAGGCCTCCACTGAGAAAATGTTTGCTGCACAGGCACGACCCAAGTTCAGATCTCCAGCACGCAGCAGCTGCGTGCCTCCATTACCCAGTACAGGGCATGGGGGGATTAGAAACAGGAGCATTCCAGTATTAGCTAGTCAATCTGTCTAGCCAACAAGTCCCAGGGTCCGCAAGACCCTGCCTCAGAAAGGAGGAAAGCAGCAGAGGGGAGCATCTGAGGCTGGCCACTGGTCTTCACAAGTAAAGACATGAATTCATAACATGTATGTGAGCCACGGAATCACTACACTATAACCAAAGTATTTAGTTATACTCTGAACAAATAAAGGGAAAAACAGACCACAGCACGTTTGACTGGAGGACCTGATCCCATAATCTGTTTTGTTTTGTTTTCTTCCTCTGATGTGAGATGCCTTCATCTTATTTTAAATCTTCTAGTAGTTAGGTTACTTTCATACTGTCTTTTTAAGCCACAGTACTATTAAATTTCTGTAATTATCAATGTTAAAAGTAAAACCAAGTCTAGGTCCTTACCTTCCCCCAATACTTCTGAGCCATCCCTATAATCAACTTGCCAACTTCTCTAGTTCCAAGACTCACTGTTTATTAGGATGGCTACTGAGTAACCAGCTGCTCACTATACTCTTTTATCTTCTCATTGAATTCACTCAAATGGTTAAGTTTATAATTAGACATATTTATGGTTAAATTTTAATGGCAGTGTTTTGGTTTCAATATCACAGCTTTCTCATTTAAGTTATTTCAACTTTTTTGCCATTAATAAGACAGACTCTTACAGTGTTTCCAGGCTGACCTTGAATGCTCCATCTCAGGCTTAATGAAAGCTGGATTTCAGGCACACCAATTAAGTCTTTTAGCTGAGGGTCTACTATGAAAATGTTGTCTCTTTTTACAGAAAAACTCCCAAATGGCATCAGGAAGATTCCAGGGAAGACCCTACATCCTTGAACAGAAAGGACGTGCTGGTGCCTGTCCAAGGATAGGTGAGCTCCCACTGAGGCCCACATGCTAGCTCTACTCTTGGTGCGTGCATGTGTGCAGGAAGCCAGGGGTCAGTGTAGGGTGTGTTCTTTTCACTCTTCCGTCTTACCTCTGAGAGAGGTTATTTCCCAGACTAGACTGGCTAACCAATGAGCCCCAAGGCTAATCTCTATTCCCCAGCACTGGGCTACTGATATACACCCCACACCTGGCTTTCCGAGTTAGTGCTGGGGATAAGGCTCAGCTCCTCCTGGTTACACAGCAAATACTTCGTGGACTGAGCCATCTCCTCACACCCTACCTCTACCTTCTTTGTAGTTTCAGAAAGCTCCTTTCTGTTGTCTCTACAAATTAACAATGAGGGTGATTGATTCTTGGATACAATCTTTTCTCCTAAAAACTGTCAGCCTTACTCTATCCAACAATATTGTAGGAAAGTCTAAAAGCATCCTGCCATCCCCTATTCTAAGTAACCTACACACACACACACACACACACACTTGCTTTAGCTGGGCTCTTTTTGGGTCCTTAATCCTGATACGTCTTTCTTTCTACTAATTTCAACTAATGCAGAATAAGCCCACTGAATAGACAAAAGCATCTGGTATTTTTCTTTCAAGTCAAAGATACCTTTTCCATTGTACCTCTGATTACTGTTTCTGTTTTGTTTTGGTATCTTCTCAGGAACAATACTTATTTAGATCACAGCACTAATTTAACTTCCCACATGGCCAATTTTCTTCCTCACAGATGGATCCTAGTAGAGTTTAAAAGTCTGCAGATGCATTTAGTAATTGTATTTTCTTTCTCTCAGCTTATTCGTTTCACTTCATAATTCTGTCTCTCAATCAACTAGTTTTCAACTTGGCCTTTTTCATCTTAAAAAGATTGTGTGTGTGTGTGTGTGTGTGTGTGTGTGTGTGTACACATGCACACAAGCATGCCTGTGTCAGATGTAAGCAGTGTCTATGAGGCCAGAAGAGTGGATCCCCTGGAGCCATGAGAAGAGGGTGTAGGAGCCTTGTAAGAGCATCAAGCACTCTCAACCACTGAGAAATCAACAAAAAGTACATTTTACCTAAAATTTTCTTCAAGTCTCTATAGTTGATTTTTTTTTCAGAATTACATTTAAGAATCTGTGTCCCCGTTCATCTTGTTTTGGCAGCAAGCTGTTTCTATTATTATTGAACAATGGTTTCCAAGCCCAAGCTCCCCGCACCCTCCTCCAAACAGAGTGGCTGGCCCTGCTTGTAACCCCGCCAAGTTTGGCTGGGTTTGTTCTGTTTTACTTTTCTGCCTCTTATGTGTGAGCAGAAGGGGCTGTGTACACCTCAGCCACAGGAGCACTCCTGGGGTAGCCCAGCTCCATCCCTCAGACACTTTGTCAGTGTCTCCTAGGATAGACCCATCCTGTAGATTCTGGATCCTGATGTCTCTGCCTAACCCTGACCTGGTTTCCACTCCAGGTGGATGGAATGCTGCCCACTGCTCCAGGGGAGAGACTGCAGCGTGGAGGCAGCAGCCTTAGCACGGCTGAGCATACGGAGCCCACATGTGTCCAATGGCCTCCCAGTCCAGCAGCTCCTGATGCTGATTACTGTGCAGGAACAAATCCACCCCTGGCTGTCTGAAGTCACTTGGGATCCATCATCCAGCCTTTTTCCTACTTCCCGAATTAGCAGAGCCCAGATCACAGTTTATATTGTTTCTTGCAGCACTGAATGCTTGGGAAACAGTAAGTGAGTCAGGCCATGATATTTCTTTCTGATCCCACCTATTATGATTCAGCTTTTTACTTTTTCCTCTCAGTCACTTCTATCAGAAGCTGCTGATTCAAGAGGAAGGAAGACTGGAAGTCAGGGAACTCTGGCACCTAGTCACTTACCCTTGCAAGCTGCCAATGATCATGTTTTAAAGTGTTCTTCTATCCTCTCAATTCTCTTTCTTTTGGCGTCAGCTATTCTTTCTAAAAATATTTTGAATTAAATCTCTCTCATGCTGCTGGGTTTTTCCACCCATCTGGATATCCTTGCTGTCTGCACACATTTAAAAGTGAGATACAGTTAGCTATGTGGCGTCCTTCAGTGTTGTAGGCAAGTGTCTTCCCTCAGTAGATTCCCTCTTATGGTTTGCATTTTGAGAGAGAAAGTGCATCAACTTTGGGGTTCATAAGCAAAGCCTAGACACTACCTTCCATCATGGCAAAAGGTCAGATAAAGGCTGACAGGCTCAAAAGCCCTCAGAAGGCAAAAATAAACAACTTTATTTGGGTTCTCAGGATATGTCCAGAGTCTCAATTTCCCTCTAGACAGAGAACTCAATTTTTATAGAGAAATGTTTGCCTAAGAATAAGTATCTATCAACTCTGCCCTTACAAAATAGAAGGAACAGAGGGAAGAGCGTGGGGAACATTCTGGCACATGGCTTCCAGATATGTATGAAACAATTACCACACTGGCTGCCTTGCACAAGCATGGCCTTGCAAGAGGCTGCCAAGAGCCTTTCCTGCTTCTTCTAAATCCCCATTCCCACACTGCATCATGGTGGCACAGCTTGTCATCCCAACCCTCTGGAGATGGAGGCAGAAGTATCAATTCAAAGCCCATCTTGGCTACAAAAGAACTATCTCAAAAAATAACCTTCATTCTGCTTCATCTGCTGGTAGGTTTCCAATTTCTTGTTCCTTCTAACAGCTTAACTCTCCCCCTCTACCAGGGGTCTTTCCTTGAATTTGTCTCCACTTCAATTACAGCAGAACTGCCGGTGAATCTATCATATGTATGGGTGGGTGCAGTGCCATGCACCTCTAATACCTGGAGGTAGAGGCAGGGGACTCCATGTGAGTTCAAGTCTGGCCTAATCTATAAAATGATACCCTGTTTCAAAAAGCTGTTTGATATACATATATATCTTGTGAAAAGATTATCATTCAAGCCAATTAACATGACTGCCTCAAACAGTTACCAAATGTGATAAAAACTAAAACTGGTGAATTTCAAGTCTATGATACAGTATTAACCACAGTCACCATGCTACACAATAGCTATCTAGAATTTACTTCCAATGCCACCATCTCCCAACCTGCCCCAGTCCCTTTTCCTCGTCTTTCTTGCTGTGAGCAGTTTTTAACTTTGCTATCATCTGTCGGGACTGAGAGTGAGCAGGGGCTGAAGGCCTGGCGTCCTCCACTGTGGACATGCTGACATCCCTCAGAAGTAGATCTTCCACAGCTCTGTTAAGAGTTTATCTGTGCACTGGCCTTCAGAGTAAACACCCTTCAGTTCACAGGCTCCTGCCTCCCATGCCGCTGCCCATGTACACCGAGTGGTCACCACCAGAGCAGTGTTCCACGCGTAGCGATGCCTGCCTAAAATGCAACTGACTCTTCCTCTTGTGTGGGGGGCAGGGGATGTGCACCCTCACATGCACTGGGCTTCCTCGGTCACTCTTCACCTTATTGATTACATTATTGGGATGGGGGAGGGGCACCATGGTCTGCCTGTGGAAGTCAGAGGACTTTGAGGAATTGGTTCTCACCTCCCACTTGCTGAGGTAGGCGCTCACTTGTTTCTGCAGGTCGGCTAGATAGACAACTTCTGCACAAGTCTCCTGACTGCCTCCCATCTCACAGGGCAGTGCTGGGATTAAGGGTGCTTGCTTGCTACCACACCAGCTCTCTTACATGAGTTCCAGACTGAGCTCAGGTTCTCGGGCTTATGCACCAGGCACTTGACCCACTAGGCCATGCGTCAGCCCCTTGCCTTACTCTTTGGTACGAACTCTGATGAACCTAGAGCTTGCCTTTTCACTAGACTAACTAAACAACAAGTTCCCAAGGACTTCCTCTGCCTGTCTCCAGCCCCCAGTCCTGGAATTACAGGGGCCTGTCCAGCTTTAATTTAGGTTCTGGGGATCAAATCCAGAACCTTATGTTTGTGCAACAAGCACTTTGAACAGTTGAGCCATCTCTCCTGCCCTATACTTCAACATTTCTCAATGTGACAAAAGCTCAAGCAAATCTAAAAGCCTTCAGGATAATAACACCAGCCACAAGTTCAACCACAACACCTGCATAAGAACACAAGGTGAGCAGACTCTCCCACCACTCCCAAAACTCAAACCAACCAGATCCCCTCACAGGAGATGCATGGTGCTGGCTGCGGAGTCTACAGCTAGCCTGAGACTGGGACACTGAACCCTGCCACAGCGTGAATGAACCGGATGGGGGAAAGGAGTGAAGCACAAAGGCCCCGTGGTCTACAGCCACACTAATATGAAATGAAGTAGACACGTGGTTGCCCGGTGGAGACACTGGAGATAAGGACAGGTTTGTGAGGTGATAAAAATGTTCTGAAAGTGGGACAGTGGTGATAGTTCAATGTTTTTAAAAATTGAGACAAGTGTCTCACATTACCCAGGCTAGTCTTGACCTCTCTGTATAACTGAGGATGACGTTAACCTTCTAATCTTCCTACCTCTACTCCCATACCCCACCCAACTCCTCCCTGTACTGGGAGGATAGGTCCGCACCACCACATCCAGTTTATGTAGCACTAGGGATGGAATACACTAGTTCACTCATGTTACGCAAGTGTTCTGCACCTAGTGAGCTACATCCCAGCCCTCAACTGCATACTTTAAAAGGCTGACATGTATGGGCTGGGATAGAGTTCAGTGTGGAGTGTGTGCCTAACGCGTGCAAGGCCAGGCCCGGAGTCAACCCTAACACTGTGTCCCCACCAAATGTTACTGTTATGAACATGAATTTTAGTTCTTAAAAAAAAATAGGCATCTCATTGCCAAAGAGCCTAAAGGGTTACAAGCCTATTCCTGTTGGTTTGTAAGATCTAAAACTTGTAACAGATCTTTGATGCTATAAAAAACAACAAAAACCCAGCAAGCCAATCATTTATAAGTAAGCAAGCTATCAGACTATTCTAATTTAAACAAACAAAAAGGTAGGAAGCACTGATGAGCCAAGAAGTGGGAAGACATGCAGGAAGTGCCTCAGTTATGAAGATGCTCCTTTCAGTGGGAGGCAGAAAACCAACGGAGCAGGACCACGGAGAAAGGACCCTTCCTACTGTAAAATAGAAAGGACGACTTAGAAGTCTGGTATAGACCCAGCAACACTCTAGGAAGTAGATTCTCTCCCTTGTCCAGCAGTGCTTGCTAGGCCGTTATATCCACAAAAGCCCTGCTAGTGTGTTTGTCTATAAAGTCTAAATAACCTTTAGATAGTGAACATGTCTGTGCGAATATGTATGTATTGCTAATGCTCTGAACCACAGAAGCATAGATCTAAAAAGAGTACACAGGGGTTTTCACGGAAGCCTGCCTATAAAGCCAAATCTAAGAAGACTAAGGCGGCTTCCAGACCACATGGCTTCTTCACAAGTAGCACTGGTCCCAAACAGCCCCAAACAGGATGTCTGGCCACAATTAGAAGAAATATGAGAAATGTGACTCACACACACACACAAAAGAAAAACAAAACGTCCAAGATGCACAAGTGTGTGAAAGCCACTAGCCTTACAATCAGTCCACTAATCACTAAACTATTTCCCTTCAGCTACAGGGTGATAATATATAGTGGGTTCTTAAAAGACACCAAGATCCAACGTCTTTCTATAGACAGACTTAAACTGATGCAAATTAAAATTTTCATTGAGCTGCTGACTCTGAAATGCACATATAGGAGTATTCCAGAAAAAAAAAAAGAGAGAGAGAACCTGGCTTTCCTTAATGGAGTGGAGCTGGCTCTATCCCTCCCTCGGCATAGACCGTGTTCTGAAGAATTCTCACTCTGTTTTCCACGAGGCACAGTTGGGTCCTCTGGGTTTTCACATGTTACTATTTTCTGCCTCCCACTGAAAATGTGTCAGCCTCACGTACACTCTCTGGTTACATGGTGTGTGCATAATATTAAAAGGGGAAAAACTAAACCGCCTACTAGACTAGTCACCAACAGAATTAATACTTCAGAATGGAATTTAAATCAGCCTTCTGAGCGGGAGACTCCTAGATCCTGTTGCTATTTCTTGAATGCTTTTATAGGGTGTCATTTTTCCCACACTGCCCTTTTCCTTTATTGAATTTTCATACAATGAGTTTGCTAAGACCATCACCGGATGTAAGAACAACAAAAAGTTACAGCTGGATCCTGTATTGGCTTCAGCTGCAGCTAAAGTTGATTTCTTTTTTAAAGCCTGAGAAAAAGCACTGAGGGAGGGAAGAAAGAAAGACCATTTCCTGAGAGAGTTCAAGTGTGCTCTACATCCAAGGCTATAACAGCAAGGCATCTCTTTTATGTTATGTAACTACAGTCCAAGTTCTCCAATCCTATAGTTCATTATAAAACCCTGGCCAAATACTCAAATAAAATCTTCACTATGTTAAGCTAGACGAATTCACCTTCACATGGGTGTGAGTCTAGCAAGCCGCCGTGCTGGCCAGTCCCAAGCTCACCCACACACAGGCCACTGGCATCCAAGCCGTTTGGTCACTTATGGTGACCAACTTAGGCCACAGTTACCAAAAAGCACAAGAAATGAATACAACTTTGATCTTGAATTTATACGATGATTTTAACATATCTGTAATGAAAGTGGCATTAAAGAAGAAACTAAGTCCCTAGAGTATCTCTCTAGCTCATATGGATAATCTAGTCTACAGAATGTAAAGAATATTAGGCAGTAGGACTATACTCGTCAAAAAAGAGAGAAAACTGAAAGATTATATGATGTAAATCTTAATCAGACGTAAATATGAAGAAAAATAAACAGTGAGGCTGAGAGATGGCTCAACAGTTAGGAGCATTGACTGCTCTTCCAGAGGACCCAGGTTAGAGTCCCAGCACCCACATGGCAACTCGCAACTTTCTGTAATTCCAGTTTCAGCAGATCTACCACCCTCCTACGGCCTCCACGGACACCAGGTACACACACAGCATACAGATGAACATTCAGGCACAACACCCATATACAAAAGTAAATAAATAAGGTTTAAAAAGAAAAATAGTTTGAACAATTGAGGATAACTGAATTTGGATTATATGTAAAATACTATGAAATCTGTGTGTGTGCACGCATGCTTGATACAAGGTCTGACTGTCTACCTCCCCCGGGCTGGCCTAAAACTTACTAGATACATGGGCAGAATCCTGCTTCAGTCTCCCAAGTGCTGAGAGGGTGGGTCCCCAGGGCCATGGGGAATCGCTGTCACTCTTTAAGTGATTCCACCAAAGAGTGTCCACAGCAAGCCAGATTCTAAAGTATTTATGGAAAAAATGTAATAACACTTAGAAGTCACTCTCATCCAGCTTACATACACATACACACATACATACACACACACACATACCATTAAATTATATAGAGAAGAAAATGAACAAAATGTCAGTATTCAGATGCAGAAAACACACACGTGAAATATGACTGGACTGCTGACTCTGACTTCCAGCTCAATGGGAAACGTTCAGGACTATTTATCGTCGTCTACTTACAGACGTGCAGAACACAAAGCTTAGAGAGAAAAATTAATTATATTGCCAATCGAAAGTTTCTTCTGCAGCCCCAGAGTCTACCAGCTCCCTGTCTGCCGTGGACTGCGGCAGGCAAGGGCTCAGCACAGTGAGGGCTGGTACTGTGCCCACCATTTGATGCCCACTTAGAGTTCTAAACACTCATGGCACGGATAAGAAACTTGAAGCTCAAGGAAAGTAACATACACAAATCAGGAAGGTAGAAACAGTATATATGTCAATGCCGAGTGCAACTACTAGCTTCAACATGCCACATACAAAGTACTGGCGAGGATTCAGAAGTCTCAGACTTTATAGCTGATGCTTCTGCCATGAAGGAGAGGATGGATTTCTTTTCAGTGCCTGACCTAGAATATAGGAAATGGGTAAGACTGTTGAGTCGCATGACAACAGGAGGTGTCTTAGGAAGAAATAGCTGCTCGGCTATCTCCAGCGCACAATTCCTACCATGTCAGCCATGAAGATGAGGGCTGGTGACAGAAAAGGTTCACGTGTTGTGGCAATTCTACAGTTCCAGAGGCCAATTAGCTTATGGTAGTAACTATCTCTACATGGAGGTAAAGGAAAGGCAAGTTCAACCCACACAGAATAGAAGCCACGCTCTCTGGCTTATATGTGACAGTGTGCTCAGGTCACTGCTGCAGCCCAAACCAGACAGCCTTCTTCCCTTTTATCAGCGGCAGGTGGAATAGCCCTGCCACCAACGCTTTACAACTCTCTAGTTAAGAGACACCCTAGTTAAGGCACACCTGTAAGCACATGCTCCTGAAATCTCCCATCACTAATCCACTAAAAGCAAGACAAAAACCAGCCACCCGGACCTCCTGACACGGGAGCGCTCTAGAGGACTTGTTCCTAAGGCTAGCCCTGAGCGCACACTCCCCGTTCTCAGCTCCTGGGCTGCGGCACAGAGGCTGTGCTGAGCCTAGCCGGACTGAATTCTTTTCTGCCCTATCAAAACCTTTTTATAAGTAAATCAGGACAGTCAAATAAATAAAAGTTTTTGATATGGAACTCGTGAAAACTCTTCCAAAATAGATGGTCTCCACCCCTCTTCAGATGCAAGACCAAAATAATCCATAAAAATTGACAGGAAGACCAGTTATCTTCTATTGTGAAAGAGAAAGGTAGAAGCGATATGAAGGTTAACAGAGTCTTAAAATCTAAAAACTAAATGTCAAAGCATTAATAGCAACAGGATCCCAGGGGAAGGAGTGCATGTTCTTCCCAGATTTAAAGAGAAAGATTAGTCATGGTCTGCATGTCCAGCCGCATTACTAGGCATTTTATGAAACAGAACTTCTACCCCAGCAACCACATGAGGGTGGGACACAGCCGTCCTGCTTTGACTCTGCCCCGCTGACGGTTGGTTCATCGGGAGTGAAGGTCGGGGACCAAGAAGCAGGGGAGGCAGAGCGGTCTGAAGGGAAGGAAGCTCGAGCCCGCCATCATCCACCTGACGTCACGAGGTAGAGCCCAGCCCCATTTCAGAGCCAGTCTCTACAAAGGGAGAACTCAAAGCTTTGGAATCACGCTACTCTGGGGATCACAGGTAGCCTATGATTCCTGAGAAAATGTAGTTTTCGAGGCTTGTCCTACAAGAAGATTCTCGCTTTCTGGGGTGAACGGCATCCTTCTCTTCTCACATCATCCATGCTCTCTCTCAACAATGCAGTCTGTATTGACTCGGAGTCTGCAATCACTCAGCCTCCCACACGGGGATATACAGCCTTGTCATGTAAGCAGGCCAGACATCTAAAAGACGCTACAATCCTCTACTTTCCCATACTCTAACACAAACAAAAATGAATTCATTTGTCTGATATCTTCTCAACTCAAAAAAATTTTAATCTAATTAGTGAAATTTGGCAAAGGGCATTCTTGATCATTTCCCTTTATTTCCTCTCTGCTAAGAACTAAAAGGGAGTCCTGTTTTCTAACAGAATGTTATGTTGTCAATGCCCGCACCACTACTCCTCACTGCATTAAAAAAAATATATATATATATGTATATATATATATATATATATGCTTGAAAGAACTGTAATCATAAATGTCTGCCAAATGCAACTATAAATATATCCTAAGCATATGAAAACATAATTTTGTTTATATATTTTATGTAGAAGAACAAAGTGTTAATCTCAAAAAGAAAATATAACCTACCTCAGTTTTTAGAAAGAAAAATATATCTGATTAGTATACTTACAGAAAAGAAAATTGCTTTTCTCTGTGCACTCTACAGCAATGTGATCCTTGCAGAGTGAGAGAGGAGGAAGCTGTCTGTGGCCCCACTGCCTGGGGGCTGTCACCTCTGACTCTAGGAGACAACGCCTCTTCCTGGCCATTCTAATAAGGAATTTATTGCCCTGTGTGACAGGAAATATAGAGACAACAATGCTACAAGGGGATTAATCTAGCAAAATCATCTTCCTTCTGTAAGAGTGTAGCTTTAGAACTCAGGCATGAGGGACATCATGCCTGTAAACTGGCTCGCCACCAAGGCTCAAGGAAGTCCAGTGTAATAAGAAGAACCATTCCCCCATGTAGTTATTAAAGATGAGAAATTCCCCCAAGAAACGCCTCGGCTGGCGGCCCTTCAGGCTGGCCCGCCTCCCGGGATTGGTGGTACGCAGAGTGGTTAGATTACCAGACTCTGTGGTGTCCTGATGGAGAGATAGCTTCTGGACAACTCCTGGTTCTGCACACAAGAGGACAATAGGGTGGACTTGTGACGGTAGACCAAACACAACAATGATGACGAGCTTCCCAGAAGCAGGGAACAGAGGAATGAACAGGCCGCTCGATCGATCCTTCTCCCCTGCTCATCACCCACCAATACCTAGGTCCAGTTTTATGGTTTCAAATCACAGAGCATTACTTAGGTACTGCTTTATAGAATAGAAAAAAATTACTTAATTCCATCAGCCACCCTATTATTTAAATCAACTCTAGAAATAGCTAAATAGTTGCTGCTTTAATGAACCCTCATATTATCAAATTGTGGTTTTTAAAGAACCTCCAGAATGTGAAATAATAAATGCAACCCAGATGTTCACTAAAAAAAAAGAAAGAAAGAAAGAAAACAAGACTGTTTTTACTTCATAGCAACCAAATAGGTCAGCCCATTTCCTCCTTCCGAGAATCCTCAGGGGACCACAAGCGCCACTCCAAGAGCATGTGTTTCATATGCATCTGTCCGCAGAAATAGGAAATGCCGCTGTCCAAAGTAAACGAGGAATATTATATGTTCCCATGAAAGTGAATTTAAGACTGCAATAAGATAGTTTTCTCCAACTTGCCAAACATCTGGACAAAAACAGGGAGAGTGATTAGTAATTACCTTCCTGTCATCATCAAAATGCTCAGTGTGATAGTACATTTCTGAGTTTATTTATCAATTACAGAAGCATGTTTGCCGAAAGGAAAAAAAGGAGCCCAGCACTGCCCGGAGCCCTGCGGAGAGCTCGGAGCAGCTTTCTCACCCCTATTTGAGCAGTGTTCCTGCTGACTTACCAGAACCGACACCGCCCGGAAAGTCAATTTGCTCTGTGAAAGTAAATTACAGAATCATCTTGACCAACTAAGTTGACTGGAGAGGGCCTCTCCTAATATTTACTCAGGGCTGAAAGACATTCATCTGAAAGAAAAGCTTACGGGGCGGGCTCTAGGCAGAGTAGGCAACATTTCTGAATCCCCAGACTATCTTATCATGCCATTTGGGAGCCAGACATCAGCTCTAAAGTTCATGAGGACAGTTAATTTCAGAAGTCTGATGGAGACAAGAGGTATTTCCACCCTTACTTAAGTCACTCACTGTTTTCTGAAAAAGTCAAAATATTTTATGTATCTTCAGGAGATCGTATGCTAGATTGATAAAGCCTACTTTTAAAAATGTTTAAAAAGCTGGAGAGATGGCTCAGTAGTTAAGTTCACTTACTGCTTTTGCAAAGGACCAAAGTTCAGTTCCCAATATCTATTGGTGGCTCACACTGCCTTGTATCTCTAGCTCCTGGATAGGCAAAACCCTCTCCTGGCCTATGCCAAAACACACACACACACACACACACACACACACACACACACACACACGCTCGCACACAATTTTAATTAAAAAAAAAATCCCTACTAGATGTGTGGTGATATATTCCCAGCACTCCAGAGGCAGTGACTTTGAGGCCAGCCTGGTCTACATAGCAAACTCCACGCAAAACAAGACTACATAGTTGAGAATTGTCCCCAAAAAGCAGGGAGAAAAAAACTGAAAAAAGTTTTCACTTAAAAATTGTCCTTTGTAATATGGTCCTGTGTTAGATTGACAAGCCCACTTCCTCCAGAACCTCCATCAGCGTCTTCAAGCCCACCAACCTCTCTCCAAGGGATGACTCCTACTGGTCCTGTTGAGGCAGTCGCACAGTGTGCCCACCTTTACTCTCAGCATAAGCAATCACTTTTGCTCCCCATACAAACTGATGACTCCAGAAATATGTCATACACACGCATGCACACACATGAATACATGCATGTGCACACACGCATACCCACCGTTTTAAATAATGAAAAGCACAGAAACTAGTCTCAGATATACACACATGACAACACAGAAGACACACCTAATTACATGTAATCAGAGTTCCAGAAGAAGGATCAATGAAGAGACAACGACCAAGAATTCTGCACATCTTATTTATGATCAAGCCTTGGCAATGGCCCTACTAAAAAGAAAGACAGCAGCAACAACTCATCCCAGGCAGGACGGATTAGAGGAAAGCCACCTCTGGGTCCAACACAGTTGAAAGGCAAACAAGAAGACGGGCAAAGGGGAGCTGCAGAAAGTCATACCAGCGTCACCGGAGCCTGAGCCTGAGCCGATTCCTTCAGAGACACTGCAGCCTGTGCAGAGCAATGAAGCAAAGTGGCCCTTCCCACACCTTGGGAATAAACCTGGGGCTCAGTAAAAACGGCCTCTGAAGGTGGAGAAGGCAAACACCAGAACCTCTCTTCTGTTCTCTGAGCCTGTTCATGGAAGCTAAAACCCCCACATCACCCTCCAACTCCGAGGGTCATGCACTGCTAACCCCTCCAAACTGTCAGTGTGACTGTCTGAGTCTTCAAAGCACATTTCACTGCTAGCAAAGCAACAAGAGCTGCACCTGTGGGGCTGGAGCAATGGCTCCAGGTTGGGAGCACCACCTGTTCTTCCAGAGGTCCTGAGTTCATTTCCCAGCGCTCACACAGTGGCTCACAATGTCTATAATGGGTCCCAACGCCCTCTACCGGTGTGCAGACAAAGCACCCATATACTTAGGAAGAGAAAAGGGTACATCAGTGTATCTTACTCCTGAGGCAGATGGACATTTAGGATAAGAGTCAGAGCACAAATGTGGATTAAAATGCTGGGGCTGCTGAGAAGTCAGAGTCGCACTCACCAGATCCTAACGAGAAGGCAATTGGCTAGAATTTAGGAAAACCATAACCACTGACTGTGACGCCAACACAGACCCAGAAACAACAGATCCAGAAAGCCTCACACATTTATGAAGAGACACAAGCCTACCGAGCCCATCTCAGTGTTGTCTGTAACCACATCAATAGAAAATCAGGATGTCAGAGTTCAACGCAGGACACAGGCAGAATGTGAAGGGTTAAAAGAAGCAAACAAAAGTCCCTATACCATTATGTGGGCCATGCAGTTGACACTAGCTTCATCTCTCTATTGATAGAAGAGGACAGAGGATAGATCAGAGCGTGCTCCACGACGGTAACCACGCTGACCTGAAAGTGCTGACTGAGAACTGGAGATAGCTCAGAGTGAAGGCCCGCTGCACAAATGAAGGGCCTCCAGGTGAGATCCAGGCACCAGGGAACGTCTGGGCAAGATTCTGCATATCTGCACGCCTAGTTCCGGGGAGTCAGAGACAGGCAAATCCCAGGAGCTCAGCAGTCCACTGGTGAGCCCTGGCTTCAATGAGCAA
This sequence comes from Tokudaia tokunoshimensis, assembly GCA_036184795.1. Taxonomy (NCBI): domain Eukaryota; kingdom Metazoa; phylum Chordata; class Mammalia; order Rodentia; family Muridae; genus Tokudaia; species Tokudaia tokunoshimensis. The sequence continues at coordinate 33,706,577 of BTHU01000006.1, read as the reverse complement.
CTTTCTCAAAAGACAATCTGAGGGGCTGGAGAAGTAGCTCGGCAGTTAGAAGCACTGGCTGCTCTTCCCAAAGCTCTGTGTTCGAGTCCAAGCACTCTCACGGTGGCTCACAACCACCTGCGACTCCAGTCCCAAGTGAAGTGGCACCCTCTACTGGCCTCTGTGGGCACTGCATGTATACACATCCAAGTAAACATAAACATAAAATAAAAATAAAAATTTTTCAAGGCAGAGAGAGCCCTTGAATAGTTCTTTTTTTTTAAGATTTATTTATTTATTACTATATGTACGTACACTGTAGCTGTCTTTAGATACCCAGAAGAGGGTGTCAGATCTCAATACGGATGGTTGTAAGCCACCATGTGGTTGCTGGGACTTGAACTCAGGACCTTCAGAAGAGCAGTCAGTGCTCTTAACCACTGAGCCATCTTTCCAGCCCCTGAATAGTTCTTTAAAAAAAAAGTGTGTCTGTGTGTATGGTGTGAGAACGCCAGTCATCAACCTCTGGCCTCTACCTACATAGACGTGCATATGCACATACAGACCATATCAAAATAAGTAAATAATTTTACTGAGGTCTGATGTACACAGATGCACAGAGCTGTATTTTAGATCTTAAAGGCATAGCAGCAGATAATATTTCTTCATCCATACATCCTACCTTCTTTTAAGTTAATTTATTTTATTGAGATAGGATCTCGATATGTAGCCCTGACTGTTTTCACAGAGACCCTCCTGCCTCTAACTCCCAAGTGCTCAGATTAAAGGCATGTGCCAAAATGTCTGGCTAGAGCTTACACTCGATGAGAGAAGTCAACTATAAACAAATACACAACGGGCAAGGGGTGCCAAGTACTGAGAAGTGGAACTACAAGAAGAAACTGAGAACAGAGAAAAGGGAAGACTGACCTTGGTGACGCTGGACGGGTGCCTGAGGGAGGGCTCCATGGTAAGGAGACACTGCGGTCACAGATTCTGAATGAAATGGGGAAGGCACCAGGTGCGGCACCCAGCAGGAAAGGCCCGGGGCAGCAGAGCAAAGGTCCTGAGACAAGGGCTGCCAGGCAGAGTCCAGGAGGTCTAACTGGAGCCGAGAGAGAAGGCGGCTGGGCTGGAAAGTGCTGAGCTCGCACGCCCAGGGCTGGGGAGACAGCAGCAGCTAAGAGTGTTGTCACTCTTGCAGAAGACCCACGGTCAGGTCCCAGCACCCGTGTCAGGAGGCTCACAGCCACCTACTAACTCCACTGTCAAGGGATCTAACACTCTCTTCTGACCTCCACAGATACGCAGGCAGGCGGGCGGACGGGGGCTGGGGGGCGGGCGCACTCATACACACCACAGATTAAACAAACAAACAGCAAAACTCTTTTTAAAGAAAATGGGCTGTACAGGAGCCAGATGTAGTGGCAAATGCCTTTAATATTAGCCCTTGGGAGGCAGAGGCAAGCAGGTCTCTGAGTTCTGAAACACTCAGGGATATATAGTAAGAACTTGTCTCAAAAACAAAACAAAACAAATAAACAAAAGCACAAAGGGGTCAAGGAGAATAAAGGGGTTTTTTTATGTAGCATACATTCAAGTACATAAATTAGGATATATACTAATGTATATACTTTAGATGCTGTGGTGGTGGAACATACTCTGGCTGTAGCATGAACAAGGATGAGGAGCTGGGTGGGGGAGGGTGTTTGAAGGCTAAGGCAAAGAAGTGAAAGATAGCACCCTATGTTTGGCTGGAGTAACCAGAAGGATGACGCTGCTATATACTGAAGTAAAGGGACAAGTCTCTGCTATACACTGAGATGAAGGGGCTTATCTGCAATATACCTAAAGTCATACCACACTCTGTCAACAGCTAGTATACTAATTCTGAGAGCTGGAGACATTATGTACAGTGTGCGATGGTTTGTCTGTTCTGAATCAGAGTCTCACTCTACAGACCAAGCTGGTCTGGAACTCAGGTGCCTGCCTGCCTCTGCCTCCAAAGCATGCAGCCTTTTTGCAGACAAGTCACATGGTCTTTCACCCCTTTACCACTGCTTCCCTGATCCTGCAGCTGGTGTTAACTGTCACCTGAACCACGACAACCTCCTCATTGTGCCCACACCCTGTGCTCTTCCTCCAACCCCTTCTTCACTAGGACCCAGGAACACCTTTCCTAGAAGAGCAGGTGGCCAATGTAAAGATACAGACAGGCTGGGCCAAGACAGCGCCGGCCTTTAGTTCCAGTGCTTGGGAGGCAGAGGCAGGTGGATCTCTGTGACTTTGAGACCAGCCTGATCTAGAGTGAGTTACAGGACAGCCAGGGCTACACAGAGAAACTCTGTCCTTAAGACCAAAAAAAAAGGACTACAGACTCAAACAGGAACACAGATAAAAGTCAGTCATGACATTTACCAGCTGAGACATTTGACATTTGAAACAAACTACTTAGCTCCCCCTCCCTCCATTTTTCTGTCTGTAGCTAGTAATACTTGGCGGTGTAGTAAATCAAGATAAGTAAGGCACAGAGGCTAGGCCCTGACAAAGAGTATTCTGTAAACATTAGATACAATTATTGAAATATAAATCTGATGGTGCTGTCCTGTTTGAAACAGGCCCCTGCACGTGAGCAAGGCCACACATTGGTCTTCCCCTGGCTCACCAGCCCTACAGGCTGGCCCTGAAGGAGTCCCTCCTCCAAGAGGCTGTCTAGGCCAATGGCTTTCTCCCACATTCCCTCCCCGCCCCCCCAGGCCCACCTCCAACACCCTTCTGGTCACCTCTTCCCTCTTTCAAGACATTTAGAATAATTTTTTATTATTTTAGAAATCCAGTTACCTTTTAAATCTGTCTCCCCATGCAAACATAAGCTCCATGAACACAGGAAGTTCGCGGGGCCTTACTCATGATGACTACCCTTGTGGCAAGCATAGGAACTGCCACTTGATACAGACCATATCAAAATCCGGATTACTGCTAGAAACCAACTGCTCAAAACATAATCTAAAAGCATCGTAAACTCTCAAGAGTAGAGTGGTTACTAGTGTCTATCCATACAGTAAATGCATGTAGGGAACATACTCTATTATACTTAATAAATATTTTATCTTACATAAATTTCCTCAAAAAAGGAATCTCTTTGTAAAAGGGGGTGTCTTCCTTTCTGTTGTAGGGGTTGGTGTGTATTTTATTTTTTGCTTGTTTTGAGAGTTTTGTTTTGTTTTTTCAGACAAGTTCTCTCTACATAGTCCTGGCTGACCTGGAACTCACAATGTATAAAAGACTGATCTCAAACTCATAGAAATCCACCAGCCTTTGCTTTCTGTACTGGGATTAAAAGTGTGCCCGACCAGTCCTGGCTTTGTAGAGATAGCTTGTTTTGTTTTGAGAAGGATTCACTCTGTAGCCACACTGTCCTTAGGACCCACTCTGTACTTCAGGCTGCGCTTAAACTCTTTCTTTGCAAGTCCCCTGCCTCAGCCTTCAAGCACAGGGATTAGAGACATCCACGGTGTCCAACAAAAAAAAAAGGCGGGGGGTCCTGACTTGCATGGAATAATATTTTTCCCAGGAACTTGTTTTCTAATTTTAGCAAGGTGAGGACAGATTTATTTCAACTTTACCCAATTTCAAGAAATAAAGACAGAGAATGAAATATTTCCTCCCCGTTTAAATTCATCAACCTGTCTGAACAGGTGATCATTGTTCTTAGTTCCTTGTTTAACCTTCCAGAAAATATTCATTCATCTATGAGCACTTCCTTAAAAAAAAAAAACCAGAAACTAGACACAATGCATATTTTCCTACTTTGCTTCTAAAATTAGCAAAACGTCATGGAGGTGGATCTGCATCAACTCAGTTGCCTCTTTCCTCAACTCTTTAGCCTCGGCCACCATCCCCTGTGTTAAGAGTTTGTTCTCCCGAGTCTTCTGCTGATAGACATTCAATAATGAATAATCTTTTGCTTTTATTGCCTCACACAAATACAAATGTATTCCCACGTTAAATTCCTAGAACTGCACCGTTGGGTCTGAGGACTTACAGTGTCATTTTAAAAGATATTGCCCAGAGTTCCCCATAGATATCAGGGTCTAAACAGGGTAAACAGACATCTCTTTAAGGCTCTAAAGCAGAGGGAAATTGGCCTAGGGAATTGGTTACGCATGTGACAGAAAAACAGGAAACAGTAAGACAACCCAGAGACCAGGAGGAGCTACAAGCCCTCCCTTCTGCTGAGGAGCTGAAGGCAGAGGCATTTTCAGAGCTCTGAGGTTAGAAAGGACAGAAGTCAGAAAAGCAGAGACCCTGTGGCAGGGGCAGGAGCCTAAATAAAGGAAGGGCAGCTGCAAAGACACGGCCTGGGGGCAAGAGAAGACCGTTTACAAGAGAACCAAGAACTGGGTTTCTCCTTCCTTTCAGCTTCCAAACTCCCCAATAGCTCCCACAAGCCAAACCCAGCTGGCCAAGACCACTCACGAGTCTGGGAAATGCACCTGCAGGACAGGGTCCCTCCCCAAGGCTAGGGCAAGAAACAGATGAGAGCCAACAGGACCCAGGCAGCATATGTTAACCCTTCTTCAGAGCTGTGACTAATTTGCACTGCCGCCAGCAAAGGCTAAAATGGCCTTACCAACAAACACTCTGTTTTCAAACTTCAGGCTTAGCACCTGACTGACAGGTGGAAGTTGGGATCTCAGCTTTGCCTTCCTGTTTACTGAGCACACACTGCGCCCCCATCCGCACAGATGGGAGCTGTGGCAGGTACAAGTCAGGCCCATCACCTCACCTGTCCCGGGGCACATTCAGAAACACGGATCTAGTGATGGCACAGAGCCAAACTAGCCAGTTACCTTCTAAGTAGAGGCCTAGTTCAAGAACTGTTCTAGAAAATCTGAAAGGTACCAAGAGCCAAAGGAAGGAGAAACACTTTAACTATACTCTGCACACACTGCAGGGAACAATGTGCTCCTGTAATCTCGCACCCCCACTCCCTTCTTCTTGTAACCGCCTTCCAGCCATTCATGCACCATCCTTTCCTTATCGCACATGGCAAAGAACAAATAATTAAAGCCTGGACAAAAAGTTCAGTTATAAAAACTACAAATTCTGAAGTCCTTTTTGCCTGACCAACACACTAACAATAAAGAAAATCTTTTAAATCACCCTCGGCCTCTGCTGTAACTACTATTTGAATAAATTTAGCTTTTTTTATCTTTTAAGAAAGCTGAAACAGGGGTTCCAGATGTAGACTAAAGGTTCTCCTATACTCTAATAATATGCCAAATAATGCTATACTTTGTAACTGCCTGGCAACTGAAACAGTTTTTTATCAAAGGGCTAACAAAAACAAAAACAAAATCTTTTTAAGCAAAGCAGTTTTGAAAATGGAAATGGGATTACTACAAGAAACCATGTATTCAAATCTCCCCAGATCAAAAGTCATACAGAAGCCGTCAAGCTCACACAATAAGTATACAATAACTCACATTTCAAAATTGTGAGAGATTTTTCACTGGGTTCGAAGTTAAATACTCTTAAGATTGCCAAAAGCATCCATAAGTATCTCTCCACGACGTGAGGGGGAAAGATTTTTTTTTTTTGATAAACTGAATCAATAAACGTTAAAAAGATGCTTTCTGTCACATAGCACACTGTCTGGCATTTCAGTAGAAAAAAATCACTAAGTCTCTTCATTGTCAAGTGTTCCAGGCAGGTGAATTAAATCACGCTGTATGTTTAAAATGCCCACACCTTTTATAAGCTGAGTTTTTATTTTTTTCCAAATTTGAAAGCATGTGTTCTTTTTCAAGAAACCTGGGAAATATAAGAGAATAATCCATACTGATAGCAGTATTTACACAGTGTAGACCAGAATGTATAAAAATAACTGTTTATTCTTGGTTACTTTTTAAAAATTGTGTGTGTGCACGAGCTTGCTGCTGCTTGCCTAAGGAGGTCAGAAGACAACTTGTGGGCGCCAGTCCCCTCCCTCCCTCCCTCCCTCCCTCTCTCCTTCCCTCCCTGTGGCTCCTGAAGAGTCAACTCCAGCGGTCAGGCTGTCTTGATTACCTATTTGTAATGTCTCCCTGAAGGAATCTTACCTGACCGTCCCTGTTACTGTTTCTCATTTTTTAACTTTTGACCATGGAATATAATGTCATTGAACGTAACATCTTTTTTAATTTTAAGAGTGTTTCTCTGGTATATTAATATCCCAGAGATAGTAATAGTCCAGAGATAGCCTTAATTAAGCCTTTTTGATACTTTAATGTTGACCTTTATTATACTTCCCAAATTCTACGAACGGCTGAAACGCACTGGCTTCTAAATTTTCCCCACTGTATCTGCTTTTTCCTTCAGATCTCACGTGTTGACTCAACAGACTCTGCAGCACCTGCAAGAGCATTCGCCAGCTCAGCTAGCTTCCTGGATTCCAATGTCAACTTGCTACTATCTTGTCTTTTCTAAACTACTATGTCAAACTGTGATATAGGCGAAAGGCAAGGCAGCCACAGGGATCCAGCGCCTCCAGACGGGCAGCCGGTATGTAGGAGGGTTTGCAACTGGGCTCGCTCTTTTCATAAACAAAACACCCACTCGGTACCACTGGGCTACCCCTGGCTTTTACTAGGAGAACTGAACTTGGCAAATGCCACGAGGAGTGCCAACTTCCTACAGCCCAGTCACTTCGTCTCTTTCACAGGGAAGAAAACAATCTGAGAAGTTCCAGAATTCTAGAAGGCACTGTGATTAACCACTGCACGAGGAAGTCTTCAATACTGCTCATTCTTACAGACAGCTGCTCCAGCAGCCTGTAATTAAGACGTTTTTTCCCCCTAAACACTCCCTTATTACATGGGATTCTGATCATTCTGTCAGCAAAAAGGAAGATCGTTCCTCAAAGTCCAGACAGCTTCAACTTGGGATGTTTGGGTAAAAATGATGGGTATATTATTAACCCTTTGCTTTCTTCAATCAAAAACCCACTCCACCAACGGTGACTCTGAAATGTTTTGGTAAAGCAAATTCATGAAAATGACACGACAGGAATTTGGATTCCGTGGAGTAATTTGCAACCGGCACATTTGCAGCAGGGTGGAACTCAAAGTCAGGCACACACAGCCTGAGCAACACCGAGAACGCAGAGCCCACCTCTGGAAGGGTGTCTGTCACAGGCACCTGTCCAGGAGTCTTGCCTGTGGCTCCGGATTCCCACCCTCGGCTTTAAAGGGATCCCATCTGACCCCTTTAATTTCTTAATTATATTTTCCATTTTGTGGTGTCGGGGATCAAACTCAGGGTCCTGGGCATGCTAGACAATGATTCTACCATTGAGCTAGTTGTCCCCCTCTTTATTTTTACACCCCACCCCATCTCCGTAGCATTTTTTTTTTTCTATTTGATAAAAATGCATACTCAGACCTGACCTGGAGCTGCCTGCCCCTCATGTCCTTTAAGCCATTTCCAGCGAGTACTTCTGATCTAAAAACCAGAGACATGGTCACGACTTCTAACCTTCCTCCTCTCCCCGGACCGATCCACCCAAACCCCGGGCCCCGAGGCGTCCAAATTGAAAACTTTCCCCTCCCCATCCACGAGCTCCCAAGCTCTAGACACCTGAGGAGAGCTGAAAAGGAGAGGGGCCCGTCCGAAACAGCTGGGCTAGGGAGGGCGTGGACGCCCTTGGCAATGAGACGCTGGAAAGGTCGCCCCGCCATTTGCCCCCATCTCGGAAAGGCGACCTGGAGCTGTGCCGCGGAGACCCCGGCCTCGAACCCGCGACCCGCGACCGCGCTGGGCGACGACCCCGCCGTCTCCGACATGTCGTCTCACCAGCGCTGCGAAGCCCGCGTCCCGGCCTTACCCCGCGCACCTCCCCACGGTCGCCGTCACCCCACCCGACACCCGGCCCCACGTCTCAAGCCGGGGCTCTCAACAGCGCGACCCCCGGCCTCAGGGCCGCCCAGAGAGCCGGCCACACCTCCATCACTCACCGCTGCCGCCCTCACCGCCACCGCCTTCGTCCATCTTGAGGCCACTCCCCGCCAGCCGGCGAGCCCGGAGCCGGCAGGAGCGACTAGGCTGAAAGCCGGGACTAGGAGAAGTGGTCGCGGAAAGACCCGGAGAGCTGCTCAGCGTGCGCGGCCCGGGTCGTGGCCGGGCCTCCACGGAGGACCGGGCGGAGCCTCACTGCTCCGGCGCCATCACGTGACGTAAGCCACGCCCCTCTGTCGGTGTGGGCGGAGCCCAGACGCGGAGCGGTCCCGCCCTCCAGGGTCTGCCCTGCCTTGCAGGAGCTGCAGGAGCTGCTAGCCCAGAGACTTGGATCCTGCAGCGCAGCACTCTCCCTCGTACCTCACGTCTGCCCATCTAGAGCATCCTGGAGAGGAAGCCGCGTCTATCAGGAGCACCAGGACGCCCTGCTCTACAAAACCAGATGGCTAAGGGTTGCGACTCGCAAGTGCATGGAGTAGGGGAGTGGGAAAATATCTGGAAGAGAAAGCTGATGATTGGCTCAACCGGCCCCCTACTTAAAGGCAGAAGGAAAGAACTGACTATAAAGTTTTACTGTGACCGCGGCATGCGTGGGCGTGCACACATGACATATACACAGTAATAATTGTGTGGGGAGATAGTTCTGCTGTTAAGAGCACTCCCTGCACTTGAAGAGGACCCGAGTTTGGTTCTCAGCACCCACAGAACCCTTGTAACTACAGCTCCAAAAAGGATTCAATACTTCTGGCCTCCCAGGGCACCTGCACTCATATGAGGGTTACCTGGCACACTCTTCTTACCTCCACACACACCAGGCATGCTTGTGATGCACACATATGCGTGCGGGCAAAACACTGATACACACAAAATAAAATTTAAAAAGACTTGAGATAGGGTTTCTCTGCATAGCCCTCGATGTCATGGAACTCTCATGTAGACCAGGCTGACCTGGAACTCAGAGATCTTCCTGCCTCTGACTCCCGAATGCTGGAATTAAAAGGATGAGCCACCACGCCCAGCTAAATAAATCTTGTTTTAAAAGTTTTTATTTTAAAAAATAATTTTAAAAATAATAAGAATTGGGTGTGGTGGCGAAGACCTTTGATCGCAGCAAGCAAATTTCTACGAATTCTTATTAGGCTTGGTCTGCATAGTGAGTTCCAGGTTAGGCAGAGCTACCTAGTGAGTCCCTGTCTGAAATTAATAATAATAATAATAATAATAATCTGAAAACGAGCTCACTGAGAAGCCTCTCCCCATCCCCACCTCCTCCCTTCTCCACCCTCAGGATGTTAGGGTAATTCCATCCTTTTATCCTTTGGGTATATAATAATAATGGAGTCTCATTTTTCCTGTGGATTGGATGCATTTTAAAATTAACAAAGTATTAGGTTTGTAAATGAATGTAGTCATGCCATTGAACCTAATCCCAGTCCAGCACAGCTGGGACCCGGCTCTCAAAGAGTATTATTATAGGGTTGGCCAGTCTGGCGTCAGATGCCCTTGGAGTTGAGCTTTAGCCTCCCTTGGATTGCTGCCAGCTGCCCTGGATTTATGATGCAGTAGGAGCTCTGAATTCAGTTTCCCGTGGGCATAGCCCAGGGCTGGGCAGATGCGGCCTCAGGTCGCCCCCTGCTCCAGATCTGTGTCTTGCTTTTCTCATTCTGTATGTCTTGTTTCCAGGAACCTCTCCTTAACGTTGCATGTGCGCCCTCCCAAGCCTTTCTGCTCAAATTAAATTGCATTAAAGAAAAGCAAACATTATAAGGGAGGAGATGGTTCATCTGTAATAAAATTTCCCAGCAACTGTTTTATATTTACAAATTGCCCATTGAATCAAAGGATACTTCCTCCATCATCCATCTATCAGAGCAGACAGCCTTCACCTTTTTGCTCAAGGTTAAAGGATGATTTCAAAGAGTCCAATTTCCTGATAACCTCAAGAATTATAACCCCGGATATTCTGATACATCCTAGACTGTAAGATATGCTTCTGCGAGTTGGTGAGATGTTTAGCAGCTTGTGACAAATCCACAGAGAAGTGATCTGAGAGTCAAGAGATGTAGGTTCAAGTCCTGATGAACAAAACTGTGACTTCCTGATCCTGTCCATTTTATTATCTCAAGATAACAGCTCCTGAGAAAAAAACAAAAACAAAAACAACAACAACAAAAAAAAACGATAGCACTCTTTGAAGATCATAATGTCCTGGGGTGGAGCTTTGAACCCAGATTCGTCAATTATAAATGCTTTTCAATATTAATCCCTGGGCTGGCTACATGGCTCAGTGGGTATAGGTGCTTGCTGCCAAGCCAAACTGCATGAATTCAATCCCCAGGGCCCACATGGTAAGAGGAGAGAATGGACTCTAGCAGGTTATCCTCTGACCTCTCCACATGTGTGGCATAGCACACCCATGAACACATACATACATATATGTACACATAGCAATAATGAAACATATTTATTATATATTATAATGTAATATATAATATGATATATGAATATTAATTCCTAATGCTTCTGTTTCTTAGATTATGGTCTATAGGTACATCTCAAATCTAAAAAACTACTTCTGATATTATCCAATCCAATCTTATTAGCATAATGGATACATAAGTTATTTGTAAGTAGTGTGTATTATCCCCATGGGTTAGCCTGAGCCCCCATTTTGACAACGCTGAAAGAATGTTGGAAGAAAAGATGGCTCAGTGTGCCAGGTGGTGGTGGCACATGCCCTTAGTGCCAGCACTTGAGAGACAGAGGCAGGCAGATCTACGAGTTCGAGGCCAGCCTGGTCTACAGAGCAAGTTCCAGGACAGCCAGGGCTACACAGAGAAACCCTGTCTCAAAAACAAACAAACAAACAAAACAAAACAAAAGGATGTTTGGAGAATAATAAGGGCTGTGGGTGTCATTTCTACTGTTTATTAAAGAAATCAGGAGACCTTCAAAATTCACAGGTATTAATATCAAGAAAAAAATTGAATTTTTTAAAAGTAATGTTTTTTGGTATTTCACAAATCTGACAAAGATATCTATTGTGCCCCCATATTGGGACAGTTAAAGCTCTCATTAGCCACTAACACAACTCGATTATAGCTAGTTTTGAGTGGTTTTCTCATATGCTAAAATAAGTGTATTCTATTTATTTGTTTGTTTGTTTGTTTGTTTATTTATTTATAGGGGGCAGTGCATACATGCCAAGGCCCTGGTGTGAAGTTCAGAGGACAGTTACAGGAACCATCTCTCCCCTCCCACCATGTGAGTCCTGGGATTCAACTGGGGTTGTCAAGCCTGACGGCAGGTGCCTTGAACACTGAGTCAGCGGAGGAACTTTTTCTAAGTAAATTTTTGAGTAAAAGGACTCTTCTAAAATAAAATTAAAAAAAAAAGACATGTTCCAAGATAATTGTATTGAAGACAGTTATCACATTGTTCAACTCCTGGGTCAGAAAATAGATATAAGTACTGCCTTAGTTGCTTACATTTCCTCATTGCGTGTGTGGGGCACTCGCATGACACATGAATGGGAGGCAGAGGACAGCTGTCAAGAGCTGATTCTCTCTTTCCACCATGTGGGTCCTGGGGACTCAGACTCAAACCCTTGTGCAGGGGATAGAACTTTGACAGTAGGCATCTTTACCTACCTAACTACCTCACACAGGCCCCGAGGTACCTCTTAAGTTCCAGCCCAGGTACTCAGAATATGAAAATGAAAAAGGTGCAGCTTTTGTCTTCCTGGGATTGATGAACTAGGAGGGGGAAAGTCATCAAGGAGGCAATTATATAAATATTTACCCCTCCCAGCTGCCCCCACCCCCACTCTGGTTCGAGGGAGCCCAGGGCAGATGCTAAGTACCCAGTCTCCACATTATAATTTTGATCTCTCTCCTATTTATAACCATTCTTGCGTTTGCTGGTTCATGCCTTACTGGCTTTTCAGCCTTGCAGAGATGGTAATCGGTCTCTACAATCTCCTACAGGGTGTGGCCATGTAAAAAGGGGAGAAAACACCAGTTAATTGCTGGAGGAACAGATCCCAAGAACTGGAAGACACTCTGCAAACATGTTGAAACCCATTTATCAGTCTCTTAACGACGGAGGAAAGAGTTGAAGAAATCAAGAATGTGTGCATTCCTTCGAGGCTGGGGTTTCCAAACGCGTTCATCCCTCTCTTGCCCAAGGAAGTGTGTGAAAGCAGACAGAAGCCTCTTCCAGAATTAAGGGCACAACTGCCGAGGCCTGCCTAAACCAAACCTCCTCCCTTCTCCCCTCCCTCCTTCCTCCCCTCCCTCCCTTCTTCATTCTCTCCCTCCCTCCTTCCTTCTCTCCCCCCTTCCTTCCTTCCCTCCCTCTCTCCTATCTCCTTTTCTTTCTTTCAAGTGGCCCAGGGGGGCCCTGAATTTGCTACACAGTCGAGGATGACCTTGAACTCCTGATCTCCTGCCTTCTGGGATTAGTCAGTGTCTATCTCCTCTCTCTGTCTGTCTCTGTCTCTCTCCCTCCCTCCTTCCCCCTCTCATTTTTTCTTTCTCCCTTCCTGTCCTAACAACATCTCCTGTGTAACCCAGGCTGACCTCGGTGGCCTCCTTCCAACTTTCTGGATTCGAGAATTAACAGGCGTGCACCCTTAGCTCAGATACCCTCTTCTCTTGGCCCTTTGCTCTTTGCATGATCAGGAAAAAGACCGCCCACACTGCCGATCTCTGGTTGATGCCAGATCCCGGACAGAACAGTTCCCAGCTCCTTTGATAACGGTCAAAGAACGCAGACACAGTGGTGACAACCAGCAGACCAAGACTGGACTAATAGGTTACATGTGGTAAGGGGTCTGGTCCAGTCTGGGGAACGCACAGAGAGGAAGCCAGCTAGCTCCCTGTGGGCTCACAGTCACGAAAGGAAAAGTAATGGTTTCCAAAAAAAAAAAAATCTAATTTCACCTAGGAATAGAGAGGATCTTGAACAGATTAGCAAAGCTCCAGGCTCCATTCTGCCCAAGCAAACAGGAGGATTTCATGTGGCAAGTCACAGCCTTCATTAAATTTTCAAAAGCCCAGACACTCTGTCCTTCAAGCTCTGCCTTTCAGTGTTCAGTGCCATCCACCTTGGCCTCATTTCTCCCTGGAACCCAGCATTGACATCAGTTCCCCAGTCTCTCATTACTTGGGGCAGCTTCATTGGTTTTCGATTGATTCCTTTTCTTCACTTTTTATTTTTCAGGAACAAAGGCAGCCACATTTATGTAAAATTTTTCATAGTAAACTTGGAAAGAAACTTGGAAACTGGACTGACTGTTCTTCCCAGTTGTTTGTCCTTGAAAGCAAGGAATGCTAGGAAGCCTTCTTTTTGTTAAGCAATTATTCTGTTAACCAATTCTTGTTATTATAACTTTAATTGTCTTCTACGGTACTAAAATGCTGTGTTTTTTATTTTACTTCTTTTGTCTGTTTTTTGTTTAGTTTTAAGAAAGGATCTCCAGGGGTAGCTATACCTCACCACCCCTGTCTTGATTCTTTATGGCTGCAATTACAGGTGGGTCACTACACCCATCAGACATTTATTTATGTGGATTTTGGGGGCATCCAAACTCAAGTTATCATGACTGCACAGAAAACACCCTAACTGCTAAGTCATCTCTCCAGACCAGGCCCCAAACCCAGCTGTTTTTTGAGATAGAATATCTGCTGTTGCTATTGCCTCTGAACTGAAACATTCAGGACATAAAACCTGTAAGTCCCAGGAAGTTCCCGAAACTTAACAGGATTCCCAAGACACTCTCCCTCAACCAGATTATGTAAGCAGTGAGGATTTCTGGGGAAGAACACTCCCCTAGGAGCTCCACGGACACAGTTTTCTCCCGAGTCATAGATCATGGTAGAGTGGGTTCTTGCTGACACAGATGCCTTTGAGTCACTCAAACTCATATTGAGGTTTAAGTAACCTCAATAAATTCACCGGTTCACTAGGTTAGACTTTGGGTGGAATCCTTTCTGCCATCATTGCCTTATTGGGAAGTGCATACTATTTTGGGTTGTTTTTTGTGTTTTTTTTTAATGTCTTCCTGGGAATACTCACCCACTAACTTATGCAGTCCTTCAAATCATGATTCTCCTGCTTCTACCCACTCAATGGGTACCAGCGTGCTAACCTGGATAATATTGCTATTATCTCTATCTAGTTCTTTGTTTTTATAGTTTGCTCCTGCCCTACTGAAAAGAAAAACTAATTTCACACACAAAAAGTTAGGTCACAGTCTGTGGTACACCGCTTAAAGCTATCATCAGATATTTGTCCTGGAATTCAGAGTGCATAATCAGTCAGGGGATTAAAAAGGTGAACGGTGAAATGGCAGATATAAAGACATAGAGAATCTGTCTGTGATTAAGGTCATCCATGCAGAAAGTGTGCTCCTTGCCAGCAAATGACAGGATGCTAATGGCCCTGTCCTGTAAGGACTGTGACTCAAGAGAGCTTAACTATAACCCAAGCAACGGTGATTCCATAATTGGGCCTCTAGGATGGGGGAACCAATCATAAGATCTGGCCATGTCACACCCGGTGTGCCTCTGGGTCCTGGCCATAGTGCCACCATTGGTACCTGGATAATCCAAACTTTCCAATCAGAGGGACAGGACACTGTACCCTGGCTTGTGGCACCTTGTGCAAACTGTTTTACTTCTCTATGCCTTAGTTTCTATAAAATGAGACCAGTGACAAGCTCTGGCTCAGAAAGGTGCCGTGAGAAACTGCTGCTGGCCATGGGGGTGTATGTTTGTAATCCTAGCACTTGGTAAAGGAAGGCAAAAGCATCAAGTTCAAGGCCAGGACCAGGAAGAGCACTGGCTACTCATCCAAACGGCCTTGATCCCATTACCAGCACCACAGGGTAGCTCGCAGCTCTAGTTCCAGAGAATCTGATGCCCATTCTAAACAGGTAGACGGAATGTACATAGTTCACAGATATATAAATGTGTGTGTGTGCGTGCGCGCACACCCGTACACATAAACTTAGAATTAATTACCCTAGCTCTCTCCTCTGCTCTCTAGAGAGCATCCTGGGTCCCTAAACCCCTAGTCCTCTGCTCTGAATAGTCAGTAGCCCCACATAGGTTCATGCCCTGACTCTGGAACTGCTATATCTTTTTACTTCAGAGATTAGGATCAGGGCTTCCTAGTGCTCACTGCAGACATCACAAGCAATCTTTCCAAGGTCCCAGAATGTAATCCAAGTTACTCAGGAGGCTGAGGCAGGAAGATCAAACGTTCAAGGCCAGCTCATGTTATAGAGAGAGTATAAAGCCTGTCTAGGCAACTTCATGAGATTTTATCTCAAAAAAAAAAAGATTACTAGGAATGTGGTAGAGCTCGTGCCTAGAATCCCCCAGTGAGGGGCTGGGGGCGTGGCTCAGTGATAGGGCCCCTGCCTAGAATCCCCCAGGGAGGGGCTGGGGTGTGGCTCAGTGGTAGAGCCCCTGCCTAGAATCCCCCAGTGAGGGGCTGGGGTGTGGCTCAGTGGTAGAGCCCCTGCCTAGAATCCTCCAGGGAGGGGCTGGGGGCGTGGCTCAGTGGCAGAGCCCCTGCCTAGAATCCCCCAGTGAGGGGCTGGGGCGTGGCTCAGTGGCAGAGCCCCTGCCTAGAATCCTCCAGGGAGGGGCTGGGGGCGTGGCTCAGTGGTAGAGCCCCTGCCTAGAATCCCCCAGTGAGGGGCTAGGGTGTGACTCAGTGGTAGAGCCCCTGCCTAGAATCCCCCAGTGAGGGGCTAGGGTGTGGCTCAGTGGTAGAGCCCCTGCCTAGAATCCCCCAGTGAGGGGCTGGGGGCGTGGCTCAGTGGTAGAGCCCCTGCCTAGAATCCTCCAGTGAGGGGCTGGGGTGTGGCTCAGTGGTAGAGCCCCTGCCTAGAATCCCCCAGGGAGGGGCTGGGGTGTGGCTCAGTGGTAGAGCCCCTGCCTAGAGTCCCCAGTGAGGGGCTGGGGGTGTGGCTCAGTGGTAGAGCCCCTGCCTAGAGTCCCCAGTGAGGGGCTGGGGGTGTGGCTCAGTGGTAGAGCCCCTGCCTAGAATCCCCCAGGGAGGGGCTGGGGTGTGACTCAGTGGTAGAGCCCCTGCCTAGAATCCCCCAGTGAGGGGCTGGGGTGTGGCTCAGTGGTAGAGCCCCTGCCTAGAATCCCCCAGTGAGGGGCTGGGGTGTGGCTCAGTGGTAGAGCCCCTGCCTAGAATCCCCCAGGGAGGGGCTGGGGTGTGGCTCAGTGGTAGAGCCCCTGCCTAGAATCCCCCAGTGAGGGGCTGGGGTGTGGCTCAGTGGTAGAGCCCCTGTCTAGAATCCCCCAGTGAGGGGCTGGGGGTGTGGCTCAGTGGTAGAGCCCCTGCCTAGAATCCCCCAGTGAGGGGCTGGGGGTGTGGCTCAGTGGTAGAGCCCCTGCCTAGAATCCCCCAGTGAGGGGCTGGGGGTGTGGCTCAGTGGTAGAGCCCCTGCCTAGAATCCCCCAGGGAGGGGCTGGGTGTGGCTCAGTGATAGAGCCCCTGCCTAGAATCCCCCAGTGAGGGGCTGGGGTGTGGCTCAGTGATAGAGCCCCTGCCTAGAATCCCCCAGGGAGGGGCTGGGGTGTGGCTCAGTGGTAGAGCCCCTGCCTAGAATCCCCCAGGGAGGGGCTGGGGTGTGGCTCAGTGGTAGAATATTTGTCTAGTATGTCAGGCCCTGTGTTCATTCTACAGTACCACCAAAAAAAAAAAAAATTATACAGATTTCTGATTCCAGGTGCAGCAAAAGTGATCTCTAATCCTCTCAGTAATACAAGTGACATGGGTGAACATTGTATATGAAACAAACACAAGATGGAAACTGTAGAGAAAAGTTCAGACAGACTCCAGACACACGGACCCAAGGAACACCCTCCTTTTCTTTCTGCCTACAGTGGAGGCTGGTGAAGCCAGACATCCAAATCCTCCGAGACACTAACTAGCATCTAGGGGTTAGAGTGGGGAGCGCGGGGGTGGGGGGGGATGGGGGGGAGGAGCATCCACAACAACAACAAAAAAAGGCTGCTCTCTTGAACCAAAACCAGGAAAGGCGTAGCCGGACAGGACAGAGAATGTTTAGATGACAAGGCTCAGTTCCCACCACCCTGCTCCCACCATAAAAACAAAAGGCCGCACACAGAGCCTGTCCCTCACCCCCCTCCCAGGGCTGCCAGGACACATGGCAGATCCACGCCTCCCTCCCCCAAAGGCCAAACAATGAAATGGGGTTGATTCCAGCTGCAGAGTAAATGAGGTTCCACCTCCCTGCCCATTGAGGTGATGTTAGGGGAGATCGAGAGGAACATCAGGACTTCCCCTCACCTGCCAAGGCCTAGGAGTGTCCAGAAAGCCCACCCACACTCAGACACAGGAAAGTACCCCCACAACCCCATATGGCAACAGAGGTCAGATGGAAAAACTCGACTTCCACCCGCAACTGTTCCTCATGAGAAGATGGCCCAGCTTTGACAGAATAATTCTAACCTAGAGTCTCCCAGCATATAATTTATGAAAAATCACTTATGGAGACCTTAGCATGGTTGTGTATACCTGTAATCTCTCTCCAGCTGCCTTTCCGATATTATTAATCCACCTAATTTGTCCACATTTGTGACTAGAGTCATAAGGAACTAACATCCTTTAACTCAGCCACTGTACTTCCCCCCCCACACACACACACACAGCATCTCATGTAGTCCAGGATGGCTTTGAACTCACTATAGCTAAAGATTAACACTCTAAACTTCTGGTCTTCCTGAATCAACTGCTGGCAACAGAGCTAGCCGCTGTGCTGATGGAGCTACAAACCTAGCCTCTATTTCTATCCCCACCACCACCACTAACCCCCCCCTTTTTTTCAGACAGGGTCTCACTAAATAGCTCGGGATGTCCTAGAACTCACAGAGATCTGACTGCTTCTGCCTCCCAAAGGCTGGGCTGAAAGGTGTGCTCCTCAATACCTGTCTATTTTCTATTCTTTTAGTTCTAGTCTCACCATTTACTCCAGGCTGACCTCAAAACCGAGATCCTCCTGCCTCAGCCTCCTGGCCGCTGGTGTGACAGGACACGCCACCAAGCCCAGCTGAAGGGCATCTTGCTAACAGCACCCCAGGGAGAAAGCAAAGCTTTATGTGGAGGCTGTGTGAGCTCTGTCACTACAGCGGCTGCTCCAGGAAAATGAGTCCCCGATTCGATCTGCAGCTAAAGAACTCTCTTCTACAAAAAGAAAGAAGGACACTCTCGCAGTCCGGCAGCTTTTTTCTGTGTTGAAGGAGGAATTGAAATGCAAACAAAATCACTGTCTAGTGGAGATGCCAGGTCAATGCAGTGCCTGGGGCACCTTCTTCGCCTGGAGTCTGCCTGCTCTCAGTCAGAAGGCTCTTTCCCAGTCCACTGGCTGGGAGCTTAATAATATTGGCCTTTCTTTTCTTTTCTTTTCTTTTATTAGATATTTTCTTTATTTACATTTCAAATGTCGTCCCCTTTCCTGGTTCCCCCCTCCCACGAAAATCCCATAAGCCATCTCCCCTTCCTCAATCAACCCTCCCCCGCTTCCCTGTCCTGGTATTCCTCTACACCACAGCAACAAGTCTTTCCAGGACCAAGGGCCTCTCCTCCCTTTGGTGTCTAACAAGACCATCCTCTACTGCCTATGTGTCTGGAGCCATGGGTAACTCCATGTGTACTCTTTGGTTGGTGGTTTTGTCCCTGGGAGCTCTGGGAGTACTGGGTGACTCATATTATTGTTCCTCCTGTGGCACTGCAAACCTCTTCAGCTCCTTGGGTCCTTTCTCTAGCTCTCCCATTGGGGACCCCGTGCTCAGTTCAATGGCTGGCTGAGAGTGTCTCCCTCTGTATTTGTCATGCACTAGAAGAGTCTCCCAAGTGATAGCTATATCCAACTCCGGTCAGCCAGCACTTGTGGACATCCACAATAGTGTCTGAGTTTTGTAACTGCATATAAGATGGATCCCTGGGGGGTGGGGGTGGGGTCTCTGGATGGTCTTTCCCTCAGACTCTGCTCAACCTTTTGTCTTTGTATCTCCTTCTGTAGGTATTTTTCCCCTTTCTACAAAGGAACCAAGGAT
This sequence comes from Tokudaia tokunoshimensis, assembly GCA_036184795.1. Classification (NCBI taxonomy): domain Eukaryota; kingdom Metazoa; phylum Chordata; class Mammalia; order Rodentia; family Muridae; genus Tokudaia; species Tokudaia tokunoshimensis. The sequence goes on along the minus strand of BTHU01000006.1, from coordinate 33,687,495 downwards.
CCATATTCTGTTCTTCCTCCTTCTTGGGCATCATTTGATATGTGAAATGTATCTTGGGTATTCCAAGCTTCTGGGAATTAGTGAATGTATGCCATGCGTGTTCTTTTGTGATTGGGTTACCTCACTCAGGATGATATTCTCCAGTTCCATCCATTTGTCTAAGAATTTCATGAATTTATTGTTTTTAATGGTTGAATAGTACTCCATTGTGTATATATACCACATTTTCGGTATCCATTCCTCCATTGAGGGACATCTGGGTTCTTTCCAGCTTCTGGCTGTTATAAATAAGGCTGCTTTCAAACCAACTCCACAAGGCCCAGTTCAAAGAAGGCAGGAAGGAGGCTCAGGGAGACACTCTGAAAGAACAGGCGAGGCAGGGTGAGAGGATGTATTAATTTCTAAAAAGACTTTCCATTCCTCTAAATGTCTGTTGTGCTCCCTCCTCCTTCCCTCCCTTCCCCCTCCCTTTTGTTTGTTTGGTGGTGGTAGTGGTGGTGGTGGTGGGTTTTTTGGTTGGTTGGTTGGGTTTGGTTTGGTTTGGTTTTCAAGGCAGGGTTTCTCTGTGTAGCCATGGCTGTCCTGGAGCCTGTTATATAGACCAGGCTGACCTGGACCTCACGCCTCTGCTAGGATTAAAGGTACACAGCACCACCCTCTGCTTCCTTTTTACTTTTTAAAAAGAAAAATCTTCCATTGTTTTTGTATGTTAGTCTGTGTGTGATATATTTGTATGATGTATGCACATGTCTGCAGATGCACACCTGTGCACGCTCACAGAGGACAGGGGAGGATGCTGCATGTCCTGCTTTAGCGTATCCTGTCTTATTGGCCTGTTTCACTAACCCTGAAGCTAGGATGGTAGCCAACCCACGTTCTTGTCTCCTCCCCCACAGCTCTGGGGTTACAGGCACACATGTATACACACACACATACACACACACACACACACACACATACACCATGCTTGGATCTTTTTTTGAGAGAGCACTTCTCTGTGTAGCCCTGGCCGTCCTGGAACTCACTCTGGAGACCAGGGTAGCCTCCAACTCACAGAGATCCACCTGCCTCTGCGTCCAGAGTGCTGGGATTAAAAGCGTGTGCCACCACTGCCCGGCTCATGCCTGGCTTCTTCATTTGGGAACTGAGGACCTTGCTTATGAGTCACTGCTCCAACCCCTCCCTTGGCATTTTTTGTTTTTATCTTCAGATGTAGCCTAGCCTGGCCTTGAACTTGCCATCTGTCTGCCTCTTAGATGCTTTGATATAGGTGCCATTACCACCTGGCTCTCTTCTCTCTGAGATTTAGCATACAAAATGAGCGCCTAGAGGCTCGATTCTGCCCATACCCAGCAAGTCCATCAACACCACCAATGTCAGCATCACCGCAGCTTCCTTACGTTTCTGGACCTTCTGGAGACTAAGCTCAGTTCACACTTTCCCTGGAGCCTTCCCAGGATCCTCCCAGATCCACCAAACAAGGCAGATATTGTCCCTGTTGGAGCCTGGGAAGTGAGACTCCCAGACAGTAACTCCTCTAGGACCACACAAGATGACAGGAGAGGAGCCAGCAAACATATTGCTTCCACTGGCCCTGTTCCTCTGGAATCTAGTTCAGTCTCAGCGAATGTCTTTGGCCTTTTCTTTCCCCACTTATTCTTCCTTCTCTAACTCCCAGTGCGGGAGATGGAGCCCAGGGCGTGGGCAAGCTAGACAAGTGCACTGTAGTTGAGGCATGTTCCTAGGCCTTCACTGAAAGGCTCTACCACTGAGTCACACCCTAGCCCCTCACTGGGGGATTCTAGGCAGCACTCTACCACTGAGCCACGCCCCCAGCCCTCACTGGGGGATTCTAGGCAGGGGCTCTACCACTGAGCCACACCCCAGTCCCTCACTGGGGGATTCTAGGCAGGGCTCTACCACTGAGCCACGCTCCCAGTCCCTCACTGGGGGATTCTAGGCAGGGCTCTACCACTGAGCCACACCCCAGTCCCTCACTGGGGGATTCTAGGCAGGGGCTCTACCACTGAGCCACGCCCCCAGCCCCTCACTGGGGGATTCTAGGCAGGGGCTCTACCACTGAGCCACGGCCCCAGCCCCTCACTGGGGGATTCTAGGCAGGGGCTCTACCACTGAGCCACACCCCCAGCCCCTCCCTGGGGGATTCTAGGCAGGGGCTCTACCACTGAGCCACGCTCCCAGCCCCTCACTGAGGGATTCTAGGCAGGGGCTTTACCACTGAGCCACACCCTAACCCTTTTTTTTTTTCACTTATTTCAAGACAGGGTCTCAACAGGGTCTAAACTGCCTAAACAGGTTCTGAATTCACTCTGAATCTCAAAACTTGAATCTATGATCCTCCTGCCTCGGCCTCTGGGGAGTTAGGATTCCAGGCCTATACCACCAGGCCTAGCTTTTTCCTTATCGTCTGTCATGTCTTTCTTTTTCTTTTCTTTTTTTGTCTTTTGAGACAGGGCTTCTCTCTGTAGACCTGACTGTCCTGGAACTAATTCTGTAGACTAAACTGGCCAAGAACTCACAGAGATCTGCCTATTTCTGCCCTCTAAGCACTGGGATTAAAGATATGCACCACCACACCTGGCTAGTGTATATTCATGCTCTATGGCTATTTCCGCCAAATTGAATTCTTTCTCCTAGAAGGTAGACAGAAACTAAAGATGCAAATGATGCTTATAAAGCACAAAATAAACACCTAAGTCTCAGGAAGTTCCTGAAACTTTTAAGACACACACAAACACATACACACAAAACATATATACACACACAAACATGTACACACACATAAACATATACACACCGACACACACAAATATACACACAGACACACAAACACACACAAACATATATGCATACACATACAAACTTATATACACAGATACACACAAGCATTTTATGCACATAGACACACACAAACATATACACACATACACATACAAACATATACACAGACACACACAAACATATATACATACCTACAAACATACACAGAGACGCAAGCACATGCACACACAAAGACAAACACACACATACAATAAATACAATAAATCTCTTAATTAAAAAGTGAGTGGATGTGGTGGCACACAGCTTTAATCCCAGCATTCGGGAGGTAGAGGTAGATAGCCCACTCTCCATAAGCAGGGCTTCTCACCCTTCCTAACGCTGTGACCTTTTAATACAGTTCCTCGTATTGTGGCGACCGCCTAACTGTAATTTTGTTACTTATGAAGTGTAATGTAAATATCTGACATGCGACCCCTATGAAAGGGTTATTTGACCCGCCCAGGGGTCGAGGTCCACAGATTGAGAATTGCTGACATGGTGAGTTCCAGGACAGCCAGGACTGCAGGGAGAGACCTTGTCTCAAATAAATAAACAAACAAACAAACAAACAAATAAATACTACTACAAAGTGGTTGTCTCCTGAGGAGCACCCAAGGTTGACATCCTCCCTTCCTGTCCGCATGTTCACCCAACACACACTCACAAAGTAGCTGAGGAGAGAAGAGGCCCTTCTATTACCAAAGCTGCCCGCAAGTCATACAGAGATCTCTGGGGACTCAGCTTCTGCGTCTCCCATGCCTTTTGACAGACCTCTCAATGACACTGCCTCCTTTGAGACATCCATGCTGCTGTAAGAAACCCCTCGCCCATGCTCCTGTAAGGAACCCAAATAAACTCACTAGCAGGCTAAGCTAGACGTGGAGAGTTCATGTCCATCTCCCCAGGAAAAGGCATAACAACAAAATCCCAAGACCCTGTAAAGAGACAGACTAGGATAAAATTTCAGTCACACTCGGCCCCTCCCACTTCCGTATCTCCACGCCTGCCGAGTCGTGTCAGCTTGCAAACTCAGGTGAGATAAGACTGACCAGAGACTTGAAATTACTGCTCTTTTGAGGGGTGACTCAGGATGGTAGATTCTTGTTCCACCTGTCCCGCAGACTCTGGTATTTCTTCTGCGCACTTCTGGAAAACTAATATCATTAGTGTAAACCACATCCTAGGGCACCCTTCCCAGGACGTATGACAAGGCAGCTTACTAATTAATGGGTGGCCACTGAGGGCTGTGACCCTCTGAGACATGTTACCCATCAGGTTTGCCAAGAAGGGTTGCTTGTCACACTACCTCAGGGAGGTCAGAGCAGGATCAGCCTGGTTGCAAGTGAGGAAGGACAAGTACCAGACTTTTGTTGTTGTTCTTTCGATCCTCTGTGTGTGTGTGTGTGTGTATGTGTGTGTGTGGTGTATGTGTGTGTATTGTGTGGTGTGCTGTGTGTGTGTGTGTGTGTGTGGTGTATGTGTATGTGTGGTGTGGTGTGTATAGTGTGTCTGTGTGTGTGTGTGTATGTGTGTGGTGTGGTGTGTATAGTGTGTCTGTGTATGTGTGGTGTGTGTGTGGTGTGTGGTATGTGTGTGTATGTGTGGTGTGTCTGTGTGGCGTGTGGTGTGTGTGTGTGTGGTGTGTGTGTGGTGTGTGGTGTATATATGTGTGTGTGTATGTGTGTGGTGTGTGTGGTGTGTTTATGTGTGTGTGTGTGCATGCATGCTCATGTGGAATATTTCTCTACCAGGCACTATCTTTCTTTGACAGTGTCTTTCATTGGCCTGGAACTCACTAAGTAGACCAGGCTGGCGGCCAGCAAACCCCAAGAATCTACCTGTCTCCACCTCCCAAGCACTGGGATTACAAGTGGTGCAAATGCCCCAAGATTTATTTGTTTGTTTGTTTGTTTTCTTTTTTTGACACAGGGTTTCCTTTGTAGCATTGGCTATCCTGGAATTAGCTCTGTAGACCAGGCTGGCCTCTGGCTCCTGAGTGCTGGTATTAAAGGTATATGCCGCCATCAGAGCCACCACCACGACCACGATCACCACTGCCGCCACCGCCGCCGCCGCCGCCGCTGGACCCGCAAGCTTTCTTTCTCATGGCAAGTTCTGTAGCACGGGAGGCAGGTATTTGACATGAAGCCCACACTCGCCTTGAACTTCCTACGCAGTCCCAGCAGCATTTTGAACATGTGATCCTCTTGCCTGGGCATCCCAAGCCGCCAGAATTACATGCGTGTGCCATTACATCTTTTCTATAGCTGGGAGCGAGCCTTTCGGCTAAGACAAACTGAGAACAAAGGGCAGTCGGTCAACATAGCAAGCCGCATCCAAACGCTTGCTGAACGATATGCTCAAAGCAGCAGCATTCGTAAACTGCAAAAGGAGAAAACCGCCCAGACGTCTGTCCATGGATGTACACCTGCATGAACAACGGCAATCCATCCGTGTAGTGGAATATTAACTGTAGAAAGGAAGACGTGGGGCTCAAGCAGGTAAAAACACTTCCTAAACAACCAAAAGGACCAGAATTCGGATTCCCCCAACACCCACAGAAAGGCCAGGTAGGTGTGGCAGCTCACCCGTAACTCTAGCATGCAGGATGAGTAGACAGGGGATCCCTGGAGATAGCTGGCTCGCTGATTAGCCTAATCAAAGCTCTGTGTTCAAGTGAGAGACCCTGCCTGGATAAGTAAGGTGGGGGGGGTGATCTAGGAGATGCTTGACATCAACTTGCAGCCTCCACACCCACAGGTACATACATGCACATGCACATGCACACACGTGAATATGCATGCACATGTCTGCCGAGATGAAAAAAGCACGCTCGATACATGATGCTGGATGGATAAACTCCAAAAACATGCCAAGTGACAGTGCCAGACACAAAGACCACAGATTGTGTGATTCCATTTATAGGAAATAGCTGGGATGAGAAAATCCATAGAGACAGGGAGTGAATCCGGCTGCCAGGAACTGGGGCAGGAGAGGGAGGGGATGGCTTCGGAGTGGGTGTGTACGAGGTTTTCTTTGTTGAAAGTATTTGGGAATGGGATGTAATGTGAAATGTAAGATATTAGCCAGGTAATGGCATGGCACCTGTAATTTCCAGCATTTGGGAGACTGATCTCAAGGCTAGATCAAAGTACATAGCAAATTCAAAGCAAGGCCTGGGTAGCATAGCAAGTTTCTGTGTCTAAAGGAGCAGTGGGCTGTAGCTCAGTGGTAGAGAGGAAACTAGTTTGCTTGTCAACTTAGGCTCGGCAACAAACCCCTCCCCCAAACAAAACCCAATATGGTAGCCTACATGTCAGCAATCCCTGCAGTCGGGAAAAATGATCGGGAACTCAAGGTTATGCTTAACTACATATCCAGCTGGAGGGCAGCCTGGGCTACTCAGTCTCAAGATGGAGGCAGGGAGTTGAGGAGATGGTTCAACAGCTAGAGATTCGAGTGCCATATGGGTGCGAGGACCTGAGCTAAAATCCCACACTAGAGCCAGATGTAGAAACCTACGATATAAGGAGTCACAGACATGGAAATCCCCAGAAGCCCCCGGGGCCAGCAAGTCTGGGATATAAAGAGGTGGACGACAAAAAGACCCCTCCTCAAACAAGGTGAAAGGTACAAACCAGCAGCCAAGGTTGTCCTCTGACTTCCACAGGCGTGCTGTGCATGCACGCACCGGCATGCACACGCAAAGTAAAAGGAGGGATGGGGGTATAATTAAATAGTAGCGCATGTACAAGTTCAGAGCCCGAGCCCCAGTACAGAAAACCAACCACGCAAGAGAATTCAGCCAGGCCCTTTCCTTAGGGGGCTTATGAGATATTCACAAATGTGGTCCGGGCTCTGAGAAATCTCAAGTTAAAGCACACAAGAGGAAAAGTGGCCGTGTTGTGGTTTCCAATCTAAGTGTTCAGTGCAGACAACTCGCCCCCGCTAATGGACAGCACCATATCCGCTTCCTGGATTTTGTGAACGGGGTAGAGACCCCTAAGGAAAACAGACAGACAAAAAAAAAAAAAACCCTCCCAAGCAACACAGCTGACGGCACCCTGTCCATTAGTTTTCTGGGCGTGACTTCAGGTTTAATTATTTATGATGGAGCTACAAGAGAAGCGAGAGCAACACACGGCCTTCTTGTAATTGCCTGGTTTCTCAGAAGAAGCCCTAGCCTAGCCTAGCAGGTCTCCAAGAATGAAAGCGGGGGAGGGGCGTGAGGGGCAGTGACCAGGATGTAAAATGAATAAATAAGTTCATTAATGGAAAATTCAAAAGGTAAAGCGAGAGAAGGGCTGATTTTAGTTTACGTTTCCACGTCACAGTTCGTCAGAAGGCTGCCAGGGCAAGAACCCGGAGGCAGAAACAGAAGCAGAGGCTGTGGAAAGCGCCTCTTACAGACCCCAAAACCACGTGCTCAGCGGTAGCCACACCCACAGTGGGCTGGGGCCCTCCCACAACAATCACACACCAATTTTTTTTGAGCCAGGGGTTTCTCGGTGTAGTCCTGGCTGACCTAGAACTTGCTCGGTAGACCAGGCTGACCTCAAACTCAGAGATCCACCTGCGTCCCAAGTGCTGGGATTAAAGGCGAGTGCCACCGTGTCCAACAGTATTAATAGCAACAAATTACGGAGAACCCCACTAGCTGAGGAATAGGTAGAAAAATGGTTTGACTGTATAATGCATTATTATTAGAGAGTTAAGTAGAGGAATTAAGAGAGCATGCACACAAAATTTGTATATGAAACTCATAAAGAATTAATTTTTTTTTTCAAAAAGTGACGTGAAGGAGCAGTGGCGCACACCTTTAATCCCAGCACTCAGGAGACACGCAGGGCGTTCTCTATGCCACACCGTCTGCATGTTTCAGGCCAGCCAGGGCTATACAATGAAGCTCTGCTGGGGGAGGGTGGGGACGGCGTTGACCGGCCACTGAGCTCAGTGCGTAAAGGAATTTGTTGCCAAACCTGAGGACCTTAGTCCAATCCAGGCCCCACATGTAAGAAAACTGAGTCCTGTAAATTTGTCCTCTGACCTCCTACACACACACACACAAAGTTAATAAAGATGAAGTGTGCTTTGGTCTGGCCCTCAACGTAGCCAACATATTCACAATTAAAGGGAAAAGTTAGGATCAGGTGGTCTAGAGGGATGACTCAGTGATTAGGAGCGCTTGTCATTCTTGCAGAAAACCTGGGTCCCGCTCCCAGAATCCTCTTTAGGCAGCTCAGAACCAGGGAATCCGATGCCTCCTTATGACCTCCATGGGCACTTATACCCATGAAACACACATATATACATATATGTACACACATATATGCATAAAATAAAAAAATACATATTTAAACAAAACAGTTGCTAATAAGCAAATTCTGGGGAAAAGTGAAGCAGGGAACATTGTTTCCCTAAAGTCTTCCCATGCTGCTTCAACCAGAGACTGAGCGGAGCCGCCACCAGTCACCTACCCGATGCAAAGCCGATTAGAGGTTGATCCTGAGACCACAACAGCATAAGCCTCCCTCCCATGGAAAATTCCAGAGCTAAGCCAGGCGGGGGAGGGGCAGAGGTACATGAAACAAACTAAACTTTCACTTTTCAGAAGATCACGCATGTGACAGCTTATGTTTATTTACTGTAGTACTAGGGGCTGAACCCAGAGCTTTGTGCATTCTAGAACACTCGCTGTCCTGGAGCCACGCCCCCAGCCCCTCACTGGGGGATTCTAGGCAGGGGCTCTACCACTGAGTCACACCCCAGCCCCTCACTGGGGGATTCTAGGCAGGTACTCTACCACTGAGCCACACCCCCAACCCCTCACTGGGAGATTCTAGGCAGGGGCTCTACCACTGAGCCATGCCCCAGCCCCTCACTGGGGGGTTCTAGGCAGGGGCTCTACCACTGAGCCACATCCCAGCCCCTCACTGGGGGATTCTAGGCAGGGGCTCTACCACTGAGCCACACCCCAGCCCCTCACTGGGGGATTCTAGGCAGGGGCTCTACCACTGAGCCACACCCCCAACCCCTCACTGGGGGATTCTAGGAAAGGGCTCTCCCACTGAGCCACGCCCCAGCCCCTTACTGGGGGATTCTAGGCAGGTACTCTACCACTGAGCCACACCCCCAACCCCTCACTGGGGGATTCTAGGCAGGGGCTCTACCACTGAGCCACACCTCCAACCCCTCCCTAGGCGATTCTAGGCAGGGGCTCTACCACTGAGCCACGCCCCCAGCCCCTCCCTGGGGGATTCTAGGTAGGGGCTCTACCACTGAGCCATATCCCCACAAGTTTATCATGGAAGAAAGGGCAGTAATAGAAAGAACAAGAGGGCCTTTGATATGGTACAGCATGAACCTCAGCCCTGGGTTAAATCCCCAACACCATCCACATCAGACCTTGATGCGCTAGTACATACTTGTAATCTTACCACTCAGGAGGCTCAGGCAGGAGGATCATTCATTACATGGCAACATGGGCTACATATCAAGTTCAAGGCAGTCTGGACTACATAAGACCCTGTCAAGGAGGAGGGGGAAGGAGAGAGAGGAAAAAAAGAAAGGAGGGAGGCGAGTCAGGCATACTGATACATACAGCACTTGGAGGGTGAAGGCAGGAGGAACTCGGGTTCACTGTTGTTCGGGTCTACATAGAGAGTTTGAAGACAGCCTGTCAAGAGAGGGCATGGGGAGGGAGAGGATGATAGAAAAGGAGGGGAGGAGGGTGGGAGGGAAGGAGGGAAGGAGGGAGGGAGGGAGGGAAAGAAAAAAATACAATGTGATTTGAATGTGCTATGTTCATTTACTTAGCACTCTCTCCCTAGTCATAGTTGACAACTAAAACCTGACTTACACTTATCCATTTAAATCCCGAATGTTCTTCCTTAAGAGCAAAGTGTGGCCTATTAGAACACAATGAGAAGTCCCACTTGGAGGACATGATCTGAGTTCATCCCCTGGAGGAGGCTGCTTTTCCATCCCACGGGGAGAGGCTGCATCTTTATTGATTCCGAGACACGCTGCTCTCCTCACATCTCAGCAGGAACTACTCATTTAGGGGTGAAATTTAATAAGTGACACATTTCATTATAGATGTTGACTTTGCCTGTCTGCCCTGGAGGATGGAAAACAAAATGACTCTGATGAAACCCAAGACAAAGAGAAGAAGCTGTGCCTGTTGGATCAGGAACTGTAGCCACCTACCACCTTGCAGAAATGGAGAGGGCTGAGGATGACCCTCAGTGGTAGAGCCCCTGCCTAGAATCCCCCAATGAGGGGCTGGGGGCGTGGCTCAGTGGTAGAGCCCCTGCCTAGAATCCCCCAGGGAGGGGCTGGGGCGTGGCTCAGTGGTAGAGCCCCTGCCTAGAATCCCCCAGTGAGGGGCTGGGGTGTGGCTCAGGGGTAGAGTCCCTGCCTAGACTCCCAGTGAGAAGTTGAGACATGGCTCAAAAGTAGAACATTTGCCCAGAATCCTCTAATGAGGGGTGGGGGTATATAGCTCGGTGGTAGGGTACCTGTCTAGCATGCACACAGCCCTGGGTTTAATTCCCTAGTACTGTGTGCTCTCCATGCCACCCCCCTCCCAAAGAAGAAAAACAAAATGGAGAGAGGAGGCAACATCGACTACATAGTGAGATTGCCAAGCAGTGGTGGCCACACCTTTAATCCCAGTACTCAGAAGGCAGAGGCAAGCCAACTTCTGTGAGTGCGAGGCCAGCTTGGTCTACAGAGCTAGTTCCAGGACAGAGAGAGAGAGAGAGAGAGAGAGAGAGAGAGAGAGAGAGAGAGAGAGAGAGGAAGAAAGAGGAGGAGGAGGAGGGAGAGAAGACTGACTGTAAGTAGAACTGATCACCACTCAGTGTTTTGAGCGTCCTAGCTTGGGAGACATTCACCTGGAGTCCAGGGAAACCATGGCCAAACCAAGCTTCTTCTAAAATCACTTTTTTTCTCTTATGACTCTGACTATTGAAGGTTGCAGAATTCAAAGCCATTGCAAAATCACAAAGCTGCTCTTAAATTTCCATTTCATAATGTGGGTCACAGACGCTATCCGGACCTTTAGAAGTTGTGATGATGAGGGGCTGCAGGAATAGTTTGATGGGTAAAGTACCTCTTGCTAAGCCCCGATCTCCGGCACCCCTGTAAAAGCCAGGGATGGTGGCACACACTTGTAATCCCATCACTGGGGATGCAGATACAGGGAGAGACAGGCTAGATAAACCAGGAAGCTTCAGGTTCAGTTAGAAACCCTGTCTTAAGAAATAAAGTGGTTTCCTTCAGTGATGAACAGTGCTAGGAAAGTACAAGCCAAATACCACCCCCTAAAAAAAGAAATACGGTGCAGCTCCAGCAGGGCAGGATGGCTCAATGGGGAAGCACTCAGTATCAAGCCCGATAAACTGAGTTCAACCCTTGAGGCCCACATGGTGGATGAAGAGAACTAACTCCCTCAGGTTGCCCTGTGACTCCCACACATGGGACATGGCACATATGTGCCAACACACTCATCATCTACAACACACACACATATGCAGGCAGGCACACAGACATACACATGCAAATACAAACAGACACACACACACACATATGCAGGCAGGCACACAGACATACACATGCAGATACAGACACATGCACACATACTCACGAGATTTAAAAGGAAGAGAAACAACGGGAGAGGGGAGGAGAAAGGGGAAGAAGCAAAAAGAAAAAAAAAGTCTTCTGGGAGCTCTGAGATCTCCACAGGCTAGCCGTGTGCGCAGCTAAAACTTGACAACTAGGCAGCAAAGGTTCACCTGTAAGGTCATTTAGCGGGAGATGTACCACTGTGTATGTCTGGCACTGACTGAATGGGCTAGAAAGAAACGGGTCAGTCACATGAGGTGAGGCAGCAGCGTGGTGTGAAGTGAACAGCCCTGGAGGAGGAGCCAGTGGCCATCATCTGTTGAGTCTGGCTTCAAACTTGCTATAAAGTGAAGGATGACCTTGAATTCTGATCCTCTTGCCTCCCAAATGCTGGGATTCCAGACCATCCCTGGGCGGCACTGTCGTTTGGAAACTGGAGCCACCAAGCCTGATGACCTGAGTCCAATCCTTGGGACCCATGTACCGGAAGGTGAGAACTGACTCTCCAAAGTTGTCATCTGAGCCGGGCAGAGGTGGTACACGCCTTTAATCTCAGCACTCAGGAGGCAGAGGCAGGTGGATCTCTGAGTTCGAGGCCAGCCTGGTCTATAGAGCAAGTTTCAGGACAAACAGAGCTATGCAGAGAAACCCTGTCTCAAAAACACCTAAAAAACTAAAAAAAAAAAAAGAAAGGTGTCCTCTGATATTTACATATATGTTACTTATTGTATATGCACACCTGTACACACACACACAGATATACACAGACAATAAATAAATAAATAAGTAAATAAATAAATGTAAACAAAATTAAAAGCCTTATAAATATTTGGGCCCTCTCACCCAGTAAACTCCACCTCTCAGAATTCAATGTTTTTAAAAAAAATTACAGAAATACAGATGAGTTTTTAAATCTCTCAAAAATAAATAACAATTCAGCCACCCAAATCTCTGCATTGCAAAATGAGTTAGTTGAATTTCTTTAAATAGAGAAAGTTGCCATTTTGTTACCTTTTATATGCTTATTTTGTGTATTCATGTGTGTGTGTGAACATGATCGTGCAAAGGTCAAAGACAACCTTATGAAGTTGGTTCTCCACTCCCACCTTTACATGGATTCGTGGGATTGTATTCAGCAAGTTCTTTTACCTGCTGAGCTATCTGACCTACCCTAATCCTAATATGGTCATAATTTTAAAAAAGCCAGGTAGTGGTGGTTCATGCCTTTAATCCCAGCAGATGTAGAGGCAGGTGGATCTCTGAGTTCAAGGCCAGTCTGGTCTACAAGGATAGTTCTAGGACGGCTAAGGCTACACAGAGAAAGCCTGTCTCAAAGATAGAGAGATAGATAGATAGATAGATAGATAGATAGATAGATAGATAGATAGATAGATAGATAGATAGAAAGAAAGAAAGATAGATAGATAGATAGATAGATAGATAGATAGATAGATAGATAGATAGATAGATAGATAGATAGATAGAAAGAAAGAAAGAAAGATAGATAGATAGATAGATAGATAGATAGATAGATAGATAGATAGATAGAAAGAAAGAAAGATAGATAGATAGATAGATAGATAGATAGATAGATAGATAGATAGATAGATAGAAAGAAAGATAGATAGATAGATAGATAGATAGATAGATAGATAGATAGATAGATAGAAATATTTATATTGTTTAACAGGCAGAACAATAGCCCATAATTCTAGTGATTAGGAAGCTTAGGCCAAGTCTGACAACCTGAGTTAGATCCCCAGAACCCAAACAGTAAGAGAGAACTCCCAAAGTTGTCCTCTGACCTCCACACTCTCACTGTGCCTACACACACACACACACACACACACACACACACACACACACACCACATACACACATACATTCAAACACACACCACACAGAGTAATAATAATAAATGTATTAATAAATGTATTTAAAAAAAACAAACAAACAAACTAAAGATCTCTGAAAGTTCGAGGCCAGCCTTGGGTACATATCAAAGCCTTGTCTCCAAAATCCTAAATAAGGAAATTAAGTGAAAAGTCATGCCAGTGCTCACAGACAGCCTCCATAAGCCTTCTTTTTAAATATGACAAAGTGTTCTACACACAATAAATAAGGAGCTGGAGAGATGGCTCAGTGGCCAAGAACCCTTGTCACTCTTAAGCAGGGTTCAGTTCCCAGCACACCCATGGCGGTTTCCGACTGCCTATAACTCCAGTTTCAGGGGCTCCAAGCCTTTTTTTTCTCTCTTCCATGGGCACCAGGAACACATGTGGTGTGCAGACATACATATAGGCAAACAGCCTTAGACATAAAATAAAAACGAGTTAGTCTTTAAAAATAAAACAAATAAAATCCTAATGTCAGGGTGGGAAGATGGCCCTGTTGAAGAGTAACTACTGGGTAAACCTGACGACCTGAGTTCAAATCCCCAGGACCCATGTAAAAGACAGGCACCTGTCGCCACAGCTGGAGGCAGGAAATTAGGATCTCTGGGGCTTTCTGGCTACCAGCCTTAGCTCTAGGTTCACTGAGACATCCTGTCTCAAGGAGATAATGAAGCAGGGCACTCCCTGTCTTCCTCTGACCTCGATATATGTATATATGTGTGGACACAAACACAAGTACATTTTCACATACCATAAAAACACACTTGTATGCACCAAAAACTCCTCAAAATTTTACACAAAAATAAAAGGGCTAGTAATATGGTTAAGGTGGCAAAGGAGCTTGCTGCCAAACCTTATAACCTGAGTTCAGTCCCTGGGATCTACAGGGTGGAAGGAGAGAACTGACTCTCATACGTTGTTCTCTGACCTCCATACGAGTGCCATGACACACACACACATACACACACACACACACACACACCCCTATATACATATAAGTATATAAATTATAAAAAAAAAAAAGCCAAGAGTCTGGAAAGATAGCTCAGAGATTAAGAACACTGGCTGCTCTTGCAGAGAACACAAGTTTGATTCCCAGCACCCACCTGATGGCTCACAAACACCTACAACTCTACTTCCAGGGAATCCAACACCCTTTTTCTTGCCTCCATGGGTACCAGGCATATGTATAGTGCACAGAAATATGTGTAGATAAAACACCCATACACATAAGAAAGTTTTAAAGAGATAAAATAAAAACCAGCCCTGTTTTTTTTTTAAAAAAAAATACTGAGAATAGCTTGCCTGTGTGCTTTCAGTGCCTCGACTTGCCGTGTTTGGCTAAGCATGACCCTACTTTCTTCCATCCCATGAACTTAGAAAACACAGACACGCAGCAGCTAAAACCATGCCTTTGCTAGAGATTTAGTTTATGAATGTTATAAATATAATTGACTTGTAAAGGAGAGAGCACATTCCTCCAGACTCCGCATGTCTCTTCAGATGGGCTTAATTAAGACAAAGTACTTTGTAAATAAAATGCCTCATCAGAACACATGACATTTTTAGAACTTGAACATGACCATGGAAGCGTCAAGATACTAAAAAATATTGAAAGCAAGCATTCTTCTTTGTCAAGAGGCCCAAAATATGTCTCAGTATGCACAAAAAAATCCAAGACTCCAGAACAAAGACTCTGGGCTTGATATTTTAATACTCACATTAAAAAGACCATGAAATATGACCGCAATCTGGATGAAATTGGACAAAACCTGGAAGGCGATCAAATAACGAAAGGAAGTACCATTCAACGTAAGAATTTCCAGTTTGATTAAAGAGACTTGAACTCTACCACAGGAGAGGGCTGAGTAACTATTTCAAGGCAAAAGTTCTTGGTTAGAGCTGGGAGATGGTGAGCAGTTAAAAAGACTGGAACCCTCAGGACCCACATTTGATAGCTAGCTTTGTCAACCCAGCACAACCTAGAATCACCTGGGAAGAGTCTCAGGGAGGGGCTGGCTATCTCAGGTTTGTCTGTGGATATGTCTGTGGGGAATGGTCTGAAGTTAATATGGGAAGAATCAGCCCACTCTGGGTGGCCCCATTTCCTAGGCAGGGGGATTCCTGAACTGTCTGAGAGTGGAGATACTGAGCTGAGCACAAGCAAGCGGGACTGCAGTCATTTCTCTCTACTCTTGACTCTGGGTGTGGTTCGTCTAGCTGTTGGAAATTCCAACCTTGACTTTCCCGCAAGGAAGGACTGTAACCTGGAACTGTCAGCTGCAGTAAGGCCCTTTTTCCCCTAAGTTACTTTTTGTCAGGGTGTTGTATCACAGAAACAGATACCAGGCAGGCATAGTCATTCTAGTGCTCAGGAGACAGAGACAGGGGAGCTTCAAGAGCAAGCTGGCTATTGAGACTAGCCATATAGGATGAGCTCCAGGTTCAATTAAGAGACCCTCCTTCAATGACTAAGGTAAAGAATGACTTAGATGACTGAGAAAGACATCCAACAGCAACTTTGGGGCTCTACCTGCATGTATACACACATTTACATGTGTGCATACATATACATATGTATATACATATACATATATGTACACATATGTATACACATGTACATACATACACCAAACATATTTTCTTAGGGTTTTTATTGCTCAGAAGAGACACCATGACCAAGGCAAATCTTATAAAGAAGAGCATTTAATTGGGGATGACTTACAGTTTCAGAGGTTCAGTCCATTATCATCATGGCAGGAAACATGGCAGTGTGCAGGCAGACATGGTGCTGAAGAAGGAGTTGAGAGTTCTACATCTTGATCTGCAGGCAGCAGAAAGAGACTGTGTGCCACACTGGGCACATAGCTAGATCATAGGAGACTTCAAAGCCTGCCTCCACAGTGACAAACTTCCTCCAACAAGCCCATACCTACTCCAACAAGGCCACACCTCCTAATAGTGCCACTCCCCATGGGCCAAGCATTCAAACATATGAGTCTATGGGCACTAAGCCAGTTCAAACCACCACATTCCATTCTCTGGCCCCTATAGTCTTGTAGCCATAACATAAGGCAAAATGTATTAAGTCCAACTTCAAAAGTCCTCATGGTCTATCCCAGTCTCAGCAATAACTAAAAGTCA
Source organism: Tokudaia tokunoshimensis (assembly GCA_036184795.1). Classification (NCBI taxonomy): domain Eukaryota; kingdom Metazoa; phylum Chordata; class Mammalia; order Rodentia; family Muridae; genus Tokudaia; species Tokudaia tokunoshimensis. The sequence continues at coordinate 33,670,987 of BTHU01000006.1, read as the reverse complement.
AAATTTCAAAGTCTCTTCTGAGATTCATGCAATATCTTAAATGTAATCCCTTATAGAATTAAAAACAGGTCACATACTTCCAACATACAAAGGCACAGGATATACATTACCTTTCCAAAATGGAGGAGAGACATGAAAGTGAGGAAATACTGGACCAAAGCAAGAACAAAACCCAGCCAGCCAAATTCCAAACTCTGCATCTCCATGTCTGCAACTCTCTTCCGCACTGTTGAATGCCAGCGCACTTTCTTGAGCTGGTTCTACTCCCTGTCAGCAGCTCTCCTCAGCATTTACCCCATGGCTCTGGCATCTCTAGCATCTTGGAGTCTCCAAGGCAATCCAGGCTTCACCTTCACAGCCTCACACAGTGGCCTCTCTGGGCCTCCATGCAGGGGACACCCCTGCCACACTTGGCAGCTTTCCTTAGTCCCAGAGGGAAACTCCATAACCCCTTTCTTCTATCCTTGACTCTCATGCCAGAATCACGTGACTAGATCGGCCAAGTTCTGCCGCTTGCTGGGGCTGAAACATGGCCCCTTTGTTCAGTAGCATCTTCACCACCTTCCTGTTTTTAAATGTCCTCCTTCACTGTCTGTGATTGGCTGTCCTGGAACTCACTCTGTAGACCAGACCTGCCTTGAACTCAGGAATCTGCCTGCCCATCTCCTGAGTGCAGGTATTAAAGGCATGTACCACCATGCCTGGACCTAAGCTTTTTTTAAAATTCTTTTTCACAAGTTAAGAAGATTAGCTGGGTAGGATCTTGCTCTGAGGCCACTATTCCCTTTATTTCATTTAACACCAAGCTTTTTAAAAATCCGTTTATCTTCTTGAACACAGAATTCTGTTCCATTCTTCCTGGTGCCCCTTTTCTCCTTGAAGTGTACATTTTATAACTTTTCTTGCACAGTGTGCTCCTTTTAATCATGGATCTTTATAAGCGTGGCCACTAATAATCACATGATACAGTCCACACTAGGCTGGATTGAGATTTCCTCTGCCAATGCAATTAATCCAAAATTCTTCAATCTAGCCTCAGGCAATATTTTTGGATAAGAGCAAAAAAAGCAGCCATATTCTTTGCCATCACAAGAACAGCCTCTAGTATACATACTAACATTCTTCTCTTCTGAAACCTCTTGAGCTGGGCCACCACAGCTCAAATCAATTTGAGACCACTGTCTTCCATGTTCCTACCAGAATGGCCCATTAAGCATCACTTAAAGCATTCAACCAATTTTCTAATCCACAGTCCCAAAGTCCATATTCCTCCATCCAAAAACATGGTTCTGCCTATCACAACAATACCCTACTCCCGGTACCAATTTCTGCCTTAGTTAGGGTTTCAATTGCTGTGAACAGATACCATTGTGACCATGGCAAGTCTTATAAAGGAAAACATTTAATTGGGGCTGGCTTATAGCTTTGGAAGCTTAGTCCATTATCATCATGGCAGGAAACACGGCGGTATATGGGCAGACATGGTGCTGGAGGGGCCGAGAGTTCTACATCTTGATCCACAGGCGGCAGAAGGAGACTGTGTGCCACACTGGGCATAGCTTGAGCATAAGAAACCTCAAAGCCTGCCCCCACAGTAACACACTTCCTCCAACAAGGCCACACCTCCTAATAGTGTCATTCCCTGTGGGCCGAGCATTCAAATGCATAAGTCTATTGGGGCTGTACGTATTCAAACTATCACACATGTATATCACATCCAAATACAAGTGAAAGAAAAAAAGTTAAAAACAACAAAATCAGTAGAAGCACATTTTTTAAAATGTCACAGGGCCAGGCAGAGTTGCTTAAATTCAAGCACTTGGGAGGCAAAGTCCAATCTAGCCTATACAGTAAGACCCAGGCTCAAACAAACCAACCAAACAGAACAGTTGTGGTGGGCTGGAGATGAGGCTCAGTCAGAAGAGTATTTGACCCGAATGCACAAAATCCCAGGTTCTACCCATAGTGCTGCAGGCAACCGTGCACGCTTGTATTCTTAGCACGCACAAGGGGGAGGCAGAAAGATCAAAAGTGCAAGGTCATCCCTGGCCACATAGTACGTATGAGGCCAGCCTGGGCTACAAGAGACCGTCTCAAAAATGTAAAAAAAAAGTTTTCCAGTTTTACAACCTAAAAAGACTTTGTTTTGGCACATTTAATTTAATACAATAGATGTTGAAGGTTTGTTACATTTTCTAAAGTGATTGCAGCCTATAACATATAAGGAACAAAGAATAAAGTGGGCCCCCCCCATTTTCACGCATGAATGTGTGTGTTTATGTGTGTGTGTGTGTGCGTGCATGCGTGAGTGCGTGTGTGTGTGTGTGTGTGTGCGTGCATGTGTGCGTGCATGCGTGCGTGCGTGCGTGCGTGCGTGCGTGTGTGTGTGTGTGTGTGTGTGTGTGTGTGTGTGTGTGCTGATAAGGTTTTCCACCTTAGTAGACAAAACAAGGCCTCTCAATAAAGTCCAGAGCTGGCTGGTACACAGCTAGTTTTGCTAACCAGTTTGCTGTGAGGATCCCCATCTCCACCTTGGGAGGCTGGAATTACAGGCCACACCCACCCAACAGTCACAGACAAACAAGAGCTGTTTGTGTATCTCAGTGGTAGAACACATGACTAACTTATGTGAGGCTCTGGCTTTCCTCTCTCTCTCTCTCTCTCTCTCTCTCTCTCTCTCTCTCTCTCTCTCTCTCTCTCTCTCTCTCTCTCTCTCTCTCTCTCTCTCTCTCTCTCTCTCTCGCACACACACACACACACACACACACACACACACACACACACACACGCACGCACGCGCACACATTCTTCTATTGAGCCTGGGGGTATAGCTTGTTTGGTAGTGTACTTGTTTAGCACACACAAAGTCCTGGCTTCCATCTGAACAAAACTGTATGGTGCTGGAGGTGGAGGCAGGAGGATCAGAAGATGAAGGTCTTATCAACTACATATCAAATTGGGTATCAGGCATGGAATTCTGTTGAAAAAAAATTTTTTTCTTGTTTCATGGTTTACCCTGGTGGATTTTTGTTGATGAGCCCTCTTGGGACAGAAATTCATCAAAAACCAACAGGAACACCTGGGTCTGCTTACCTGGCTTCCCTGCCCTTGCCCACTACCAGGGCCACTGTCCGGTTCTGAGTTTTTTATGGATCTATGAACAGCTAAGAGACTTTGAAGCTTGAGGTCATATTTCATTTCTCCATATGCCCATGAACTTGCAAAAAAGTTTAAATGACAAGTGATGCAATTTAGTGTGCATTCTCTTTGAGGGGGAGGGAGTATGTGTGTGTGCATATGTGTGCATGGGTGTGTGTGTGTGTGTGTATGTGTGTGTGTGTGTGTGTGCGTGTGCGTGTGACATTGAGTCTGGCTGTCCCGGAGCTCACTTAGGAGCTAAAAATGACTTCTTCACCCTGTCTCTTCTATCTTCCAACTGTAATCACTCCACCAAACCTGGCTTAACAATTCATTCTTTTAAAAGACATTTTTTTTTTATTTTGTCCCCCTCGATGTGAGAGGGATTATGCCACAGCACACATATGGAAATCAGACAGAGGACAACCTGTAAGAATCTGTCCTCTCTTTCCACTGTGAGAGGCCCGGGAATTGAACTCAGGTTGTCAGGCTTGGCAGCAAGCGCCTTTCCTGGCTAAACCATCTCATTGGCCCTTAGTATATATTCTTAATGGGGTCGGGTGTGGGAGTGTGGAAGGGGAGCCCAGAGTCTTGAGCATTACAGGCATGTGCTCTGTCCTTGAGGAGCATCCACCAGCCCGGTTCTTCGAACTTGCCATCTGAAATTCTCAGGGCCGAAAAGAGTTTACAGATGACATTTCAAAGATGGGTGGACTCCTTATTCACATGTTTCCCAATAAAGAATCTACTTTCTGTTTCCAAATATATCAAGTGCCCTGAGCATGACCAAACTCTTGATTCTATTTTTTGCCAGGGAGGGTTGGGCTGGAGTAGAGTCAAATGAGATAAAGCAATCCCCTTAAAGAATCATACATTTTCCTAAGTTATCTCTTAATGTGATTTAAAAAAAAATATTCTTTTGAGACAGAGTCTTACCTCAGGCTGGCTTTGAACTCACTATGTGGCCAAGTCCCTCCTCCTGAGTGCTGAGATTCCAAGCACACACCAGCTTATGGTGTATGCTGGGGATAGAACACAGAGCTTCATGAATGCTAGGCAAGCACTGTACCAACTGAGCCACACCCCACATAGAATGTTAGGGATAGGATGGATAGAGAAAAAGAGAAAGCTTTGTGTGGAGGGGAGCAGCGAGTTAACACTAGCAGCTCATCCAGACATGCCCAGGTAGCCAGAATGGGTGACACGGGGTAGCAGGAGGAGGGAGACATCTGCTGAGAGGCAGATTCGCTGTTGGCTGGAGAATGGGATCCTCAGCCAGGGAGTAGCTGGGAGAAAAGATTGGGCTCAGTATGGACTGAGTCAATGCCAGAAGCCAGGTTGGAGGGAGGGCAGCAGAGGCAAGAACGTAGGCTGTCATCACAGAAGATCTAGCCGGGCCAAATAGTCCTATTATCTGAACATATCACCCCAGATAAAGGAGCCAGACGCAGGGACTTCATGTTACATGATGCCATTTAGAGGAGATGACCAGAACTGGAGAGCCCATAGGGACAGAGAGCAGGGGGGCTGGAGGAGGATCAGCAGAGCGGATATATCTGCTTATAGGAGACAGGCTCTTTTGGGGGTGATGAAAACGTCCAGGAAGCAGACGGTAGCAAACGTTGGTCAACAATTCTGGAAGAATCAAACATCGTGAATAGTAAATTATCTCATGGTGTTTTACTACAACTAAGGGGGGCTGGGGGAAGACATGAAACAGAGGCCTTGCGTGGCGATGTGCGCCTGCAATGCAGGCACTTGGGAGGTGGCAGGGATAGAAGGTTTGGGAGTTCAAGGTCAGGTTCTCTCACACCCAGAGAGGGAGAGGGGGAGGGGGAGGGGGGGAGAGGGAGGGTAAGGGGGAGGGGAGAGGGAGGGGGAGGGAGATAGGAGGAGAGGGAGAGAGGGAGGGAGAGAGGGAGAGAGGAAGAGGGGGAGAGGGAAAGGGGGAGAGTGAGAGAGGGAGAGGGGAAGAGGGAGAGGGAGAGAGAGAGGAAGAGGGAGAGGGAGAGAGAGAGGAAGAGGGAGAGGGAGAGGGAGAGGGAGAGGGAGAGGAGAGGGAGAGCCTCAATGGCAGCTCCCACACCCCACTCTCCACTGCCTTGCACATGAGGACAACACTCTGACTCTGGCCTACATCTCTAGTCACTAGATGGCACTTCTTGCATCATATATATTTTACCATAATATAAAGAAAAGAGGACTTTGGTTGGCGGGGGGAGCATGCAAGCAAGCAATGTGATTATTTTAAATTTTCAAATGTTTTTTAAAAAAACCCGCATGGGTGTGCCTATGTGTGTTCTGTCACAAGTGAGCTAACCTGGGGAGGCCAGAAGAGGGTGACCGACCCCCTGGAGATGGAATTATAGACAGGGAAAGCATTAGTGCTCAGCTCTGAACCCAGGCCCTCTGGAAGAGCAGCAAGGGCTCACAACTGCAGAGCCACACCACTCCAGCCCCTCCTTTCAAACCTTTACGGCTACAATTCTTAAATTACAACAAATTCTTTATGATGTTGCAAACATCATCCTATAGAGGACTTTCTGGGTGCACATAGAGTCCTGTGTTTCATCACCAGTGCTATAGTGAGTATGTAAGTGTGCACATGTGCGTGTGAAACATGAGGAGGTCAAAGGACAATTTCTGGGTGTGAGACCTCTCCTTCTACCGAGTGGGTCCCAGAGATCTAACTGGGATCATCTGGCTTTGCTTTTGTCCCCTGAGCCATCTCCCTGGCCTGCCAAGAGGACTTTTGAAATTGCTCTTTGGAGGAGCGACTATGGTATACATCACTGTGCAGGCCAGGTGTGGTGGTACACACCCGTGATTCCACTCTCAAGGCAACAAAGCAGGAGGACTTCTGTGATGCCAGGCCACCCTGGACTCCAGAGGGAGGCACTACCACAACAATAAATAGCCTATATATATTATAACTAATTGTGAGGAGTCTTGGGACCAAAATCATTTCACTCACAATTCAGAGAAGAGGAAGGCAATAAAAGGGAATCAAATAGTTCTCCGTTCCATGGTGGAAACATCCCGAACTTTCCTACAGGACATATGTGAACACCAAAAACTCATGCCATGGTCTTAACTTTACAAATTATATTTTTGATAGTTTGCTTAGTACACACAACGCCCTGGGTTCCATTTCCAACACTAAAGAAACCGAGCATGGTAGAACATGCCCGTAATTCCAGCACTCAGGAGCTAAAGACGGGAGGATTATAAATTCAAGGTCATCCTCCCTATGTACTGAGTTCAAAGCCAGCCTAGGCTACAATCTAATTTTGTTGTTCTTAATGTTTTGTTTGGCTTTGGTTTGTGGGTGGGGAGGGGTTATATTTCATTCATTATTATATGCATTATATATTATATGTATATGCATTGTGTGCATGTGTGTATATATAACGTGTATTGAGGAGCTAGAGGACAACTTTGTGGGGTCAGTTGTCTTTTTCCTAATGGGTCACCAGGCTTACAAACTGTCTTAGTTGGGGTTTCGTTGCTGTGAAGAGACACCATGATCAAGGCAACTCTTATAAAGGACGACATTTAATTGGGGCTGGCTCACAGGTTCAGAGTTTCAGTCCATTAGCATCACAGCGGGAGCATGGCAGCATCCAGGCAGAGATGGTGCTGGAGAAGGAGTGGAGAGCTCTATACTCTGATCCAAAGGCAGCCAGGAAGAGACTATCTCTTCACCACTGGGCAGAGCTAGAGCACTAGGAGCCCCCCAAACCCCACCCCTACAATGACACATATCCTCCAACAAGGCCACACCTATTTTAACAAGGACACACCTCCTAAGAGTGTCTCTCCTTGTGGGCCAAGCATTCAAATGCATGAGTCTGTGGGAACCAAACCAATTCAAACCAGGACACAAAACAGTGTCTTCACCTGCTGAGCGATATTAATGCCCCATTGTGTTTTGGTTTTTTGAGACAAATTCTCACACTTTAGTCCAGGTTGGCCTAGAAGTTATGATCCATCTGCCTCAGCCTCTAGGAGTCCTGGGGTGGCAGATGTTAACACCACCAGGTGGTTTTTTGTTTGTTTCTTTGTTTGGCTTTTCTAGATAGGGTTTCTCAGTGTATCCTGCTCTGGCTGTCCTGGACTCCCTTTGTAGACCAGGCTAGCCTCGAACTCACAGAGATCCTGTGGACCTGCAAGCCCCAAGGATTCTGCCTCCAGCCAACCCATCATTGGGATTACAGGCATAGGCCACCACACCCATCTTTTAAATGAGTGCCGAGGATCTGAACTCGAGTCCCCAAGCTTGCCTGGCAAGCACTGTACCAACTGAAGCCACGGGCTCCTGAGAAAGATCAGCCCAGAGAGGGAACCCCCGCAGCTCAGCTCTCAGCCCGCAGGCCTCTCAGAGAGGAACCCGGATGAGAAAGGGTCCACACTAAGCGTCTGCTGCTGCCGCTGGAATCCATCCAAGTCGGGGAGACAGAAGTAGGGAGCGCTGATACCGAAGGGCCTGGAGCATTTGTGAGAACTTTGATTCTTAATCTGAGTCACAAGGGCAGTCAGGCGCTTTTGTGCAGAACATCAGATCATTTTCTCTACAAAGTAGCAAAGAAAAGATCCCGGAGCTCTGTTCCAAGGGTCCACAGGAGCTGGAAACCCGAGAGTTATTTTCCTTTGATGTTCAGTCAAACCAGGAACAAGAGCCTCCTGGAGAAGGGCTGGGGAAGGGGTCACCCGTGTTAAGGAAGCGTTATAAAAACTGAATAGCGCATTTAGCCCACGTGACTAATTTCTCAGCTAAAGGCTTGATCCCCGTTAAACTTGGGAGCGTCTAAGATAACAAACAACCCTGCACTTCAGGAGGATTTGGGGCCAGATCTAACCGGAGCGAGAGATACAATGAGGGCACGGCGGCTTATGCAAGATGAATGACAAGCTGCGTCACCGCGCCTCTCAAGTCTTGTATGTATAACCAGATAATGAGGAAGCACATGCCAAAAGGCTAGACGCCAGCTTATGGGATAGATCGCCGGGTACAGATGCTTGCCACTAAGCCGGATGTCCTAAGTTTGATGCCCAGAACCTACGTGGTGAAAAAAGAGGAAGGACTCTGGAAACATTCTCCTCCGACCTCGACATGTGTGCTGTGGCCAATGTCTGCCCACACACTCCCAAAAGCTGTCTGCTGACCTCCATACACATGACATGGTACCCATGGTAGTAATAAGCAAAGTAGCTAAGTAGCAAAAGTAACTCAGATGATGTACATCTAGGAAGGAATGGATAAAGAAAGTGTGTAGTCATATAGAATCTACAGAGCAAGTACTGGGACAGTCAGGGCTACACGAAGAAACCTTGCCTCAAAACCTATAATAATAATAATGATAATAATAATAATATAAATAAAAAAATTTAAAGTAAAGAGGAGAAAAGGGGCGATAAAGAAGAGACAGGGAGCTGGGCAGTGGTGGCACATGTCTTTAATCCCAGCACTTGGGAGGCAGAGGCAGGCAGATTTCTGAGTTCGAGGCCAGCCTGGTCTACAGAGTGAGTTCCAGGATAGCCAGGGCTACACAGAGAAACCCTGTCTCGAAAAAAAAAACAAAAAAAGAGGAGGAGAAAGAGAAGGGGGGGCGGGAGAAGATGGAGGAGAGTGAGAGAAAGTACAGGGGTGAGAGTGAAGTGGGGGGAACGGTGTAATGGTTTCAACAAGAGATGTCTCCATAGTCTCAGGCATAAGAGCACAGAGTCCCCAGCTGATAGTGGTGCATGCCTTTGATCCTAGCACTGGGGAGGAAGGCGAGTTCAAGGCCAGCCTGGGCTATACAGCAAGTTCTAGGACAGCCAGGGTTACACAGAGAGAAGTTGTCTCAAGAAAATAAATAAATAAATAAGTGGGTGGGGCTGGAGTTTTTTGGTCTGTGGTTCAGAGCAGCAGTGCTCCCTCGGAAGAGCCAGGCTTGGTCCCCAGCACCCATGTGACAACTTACCATCACCTGTGACTCCAGTTCCAGGGGATATGATACCTCTTCTCATCTCCATGGGTTTCTGCATGCACATGGTGCACAGACATATACCCAGACAACAAATAAGTACTTTAAACAAAATAAAAATATTTTATTTTTCTCTTCACATGCTAACCTACAAATAAAACTTTTTTTTTGCTTTGTTTTTTTTTTTTTTTTTTTTTTTTTGGTTTTTTTGAGACAGGGTTCTCTGTGTAGCCCTGGCTGTCCTGGAACTCACTTTGTAGACCAGGCTGGCCTCGAACTCAGAAATCCTCCTGCCTCTGCCTCCCAAGTGCTCAAATAAAACTTTTAAAAGGACCAGGGAGATGATAATTCAGCAGCCAAAGGCACTTGCTGACAAGTCTTCCAGCCCGAGTTTAATCCCTGGAACCCACACAAAGGTAGAAAGGGGCAGAAGTGACAGGCTTCCTCTGACTTCCAAGTGTGTGGCCAGTGTACACACACATTCATGTACCCAGTAATAATAGACCATCTTTTTTTTTAAAGTGGGGTTTTTGGTTTGCTTTGGGGGTTGTTGAATCAGGGCCTTTCTGGGTATCACCGATTGGCCTGGAATTTGATGTGTAGGCCATGTGTGTTCAGACTCACAGAGCTCTACCTACCTTTGCCCTGAGTTCCGGAAAAGAGGCGTGCAATACTATACCAGCACAATTTGTTTTGAAAATGGAGAATCTGAATCAATTCGAATTTGAAGGGATTTGAGCAATTTCCTAGATCCAGGTTTGTGCGATTACTGTATTTCGAGGGACTTTTATTCTTGTAGGATTTATGTTTGTGTCCCATGTTTGGAATACATTGTGTTCTCTTTAACATCAGAAAATTACATAAGGTCATTGCCACATTGGGGACCTCCCTAGAATTGTCTTTCAAACCCTGCAAGATGTTTGTTTTATTTGGAGCTTTCTCTAACTCTTATTGTATAAACCGTTCCAGTGGCTCAAAGCTCAGTCATTATAATAACTGGAAATACTTACTGAAAGCACAGACAGCCCCCCCACCCCACCAACGCCATCTGACCAGCGAAGCTGGGTGAGCCAACCTCAGCAGTCTGTAACTTTCTGTCATACCAAAGGGCTCACAGACTAATCCTACTTTGTGAAATGGTGGTATATACAGATGTCTTATGTCTTTTATTTTTGTTTTGAGACAAGGTCTCCAGAAAATTGAATTATTTTCCATGGGTTTATGGGGGTTATTTTTTCTTCAAATTTGACTTAGCCTGTGTTTTTCTGTGTGTGCGTGTGTCTGCATGATGTATGTTACATTCCGCGAGCACATCTGCCACGTGTTGTGCACGTTGGAGCTCAGAAGATGACCCTGTGGGGTCGGTTCTCTCCGTCCTCATTCATGTGAGTGCCAGGGATCGAACTCGGGTCCTTGGGCTTGCAGGGCGAGCACTTTACCCACTGAGCTAGCCAGCCGGCCCTTATTTTTTTAATTCACTACATTTCTGCCACATGAAGAGAATGTCACAAAATGCAGGGGGACTTGGGGGCGCGGTCCATCATACCTACAATGCTAGCACTCAGAAACAGGAAATAAGAGCATTGATTGCCCATGAGTTTGAGACCAGCATGGTCTACATAGTGAGTTCCAAGACAGCCGGGAATAAAGGATGAAACTCTGTCTCCCAAAACAAGCAAGCAAGCAAAATAAGATGTAGGGGTGGGCCTGTGAGATGACTCAGCAGGTAAGAAGACCTGAAGACTTAAGGCCTAAGTTCAAGTCCCAGGACCCATATGATGGAAGGCAAGAACCAGCTCCCCCACGTTGTCCTCTGACCTCCACATGTGTACTTAAACGCATACACAATACAATAAATAGATACAACATAATTTTATTCAAAAAAGATAAAGGGGCATTCTAGTTGTGAAACTTGCTATTATTCCTTTGTTTTCCAAAGCCTACTGGACCCATCAGTGTGACCAGAAATAATCCCAGTGTCTAAATACAGCTGAAGAGTTAAGAGAACTGTGGTACCTCTATGGATAAGGGAATAAAAAATCCCAGGTACCCTATACAATAAAATATAGGAATTAAAAAAACCAGGTCTGGTGATTTATAACTGTAATCCTAGCACTCAGGAGGCTGAGGCAGGAGGATCCCAAGGCCAGCCTGGACTACTTAGTGAGTTTGGGGCTAGCCTGAGGAATTTAGTGAAAGATATTAACTCAAAGTAACAATGACAATGATGACAATGAATACAGTACCAGATGAACCACACTGATAGTTTATTAAAAAAAAAGTCAAGCTGTAGTCATAAATATAACTGGCAATGCCAGGGGGCACTCAGGAGGCAGAAGCTGGCAGGTCCTTGAGTTCGAAGCCAACCTGGTCTACAGAGAGAGTTCTAGGACAGACAGAGCTACATAGAGAAATTTTGTTTTGAACAAACAAATAAGTAATAAACAAATAAATAAAATGGGTAAGTCAACAAAGTTGGTATATTTGATTTGTCTATCATCCCTCAATAGACCTGGAAAGAAATAAAGTTGCAAAGACCCAAACTTAATACATAGGAAGCTTAGACACTACAGCTTAGCCAAGAAAGCAATTGTCTCACTCTACTTTAAGATTATTTTATTTTAAGATTTGTTTTCATTTTGCATGTAAGTATGTTTGCCTGCACGTATGTATGGGTACCCCTGGCAGCCAGGTGCCCGTGAAGGTTAGAAAAAAGGCATCAGATCCTCTGGAACTGGAGCTGCATGCATGAGCCGCCATGCAGATGCTAGGTGTTCCGGAGGAGCAGCCTGGGCTCCTAACCACTGAAACCACAGAGCCCTAGAGACTAGAGATGGAACCCACAATTTCAAGCACTCTCTATATCGCTCTGCTAGGGAGCTACCTCCAGCCCCTCTCACTTTTTATTTTGCAACTATTTGCTTGTTTACTTTTAGTTACTTATTTATTTATGTTCCTTTAGGGTCTCACCAAGGTAACTCCGGTGGCTCTGAGCTCCCTCCTTGGCTCATCAGGAGGTCTGGCTGTGAGTACCACTTTTTAACTTCAGTGTTGGAGAACATTCAAAGAGAGCTCTCTTCCACTGAGTCACACTCCCAACTCATGGAGGTTTTTGTTTGTTTGTTTATTTGTTTGTTTGGTTGGTTGGTTCATTGGTTGGTTGGTTTTTCGAGACAGGGTTTCTCTGTAGACCAGGCTGGCCTGGAACTCAGAGATCCGCTTACCTCTGTCTCCTGAGTGCTGGGACTAAAGGCGTGCACCACCACTGCTTGGCACATAAAGTTATTTTAACGGTGTTCGGTCTCCCAGTTATGATGGGAGTAAAGTGAGTGACCTCCTTCAAGCCCATGGTGGAGTTGCCCAATGCTTCCAGTCTTAATTGTCCATTCCTGGTAAAGGGCAGGGTTAGACGAGCTGTCTGGGAGGGAAGTAGACCTCCTAAGGCCCTCAGAGATTATCAAACAATTCCATTGACTTTTCATTCCGGTCTTTACAAGATTCGTAGCCAGCATATTTTACATACTTCAGATTCTCATAACTACTCCTCATGAGTCACTCTCTTTTTATGTGAGCCTGTGTATGCTTGTGTTCCTGTGTAAGGGTATTCATGCATGTGAGTATGTCACAGGTGAAGGCCAGTGGGCATTTATGTCTTCCTTTACTGTTTTCTACCACTATGTAGACCAGGCTGACCCATCAGCCTCTGCTTCCTGAGTGCTTGGATTAAAAGCTTATATTACCATGTCCTGGACCCACTCTGTGTGTGTTCAATATTAACTTCTTTATTTGTAATTATTCTTATTTTATGTTTATGAGTACTTTCCTGCATATATGTATTGCACCACTGTGCATATCTGGTGTCCACAGAAATCAGAAGAAGGCATTGGATGCCCTGGGATTGGATGGTAGGGAGACATGTTGATGCTGGGAACTGAAGCCCAGTGCTTTGCAAGAGCAGCCCGTGCTCTTAACCAAGGAGCCATCTCTCCTGCCCCTTTCCACCTTATTTCTTAAGACAGAATTTCTCACAGAATCTAGAGTTCTCCCATGGATCTTCCTGTCCCCACCTCCCCTGCAGTGGGATAACAGGCACACGACACAGACCAGGCATTTACATGGATGCGTGTCGTGGACCCAGACTTGCATCTTCATACTTGCCCAGCCAGCTTTGTACTGACCAAGCCATCTTCCAGTCACCCCCCTCTTTTTAATATTTCTAATATTTATTTTATGTATATGAGTACACTGTAGCTCTCTTCAGACACACCAGAAGAGAGAACTGAATCACATTACAGATAGTTGTGAGCCACCATGTGGTTGCTGGGATTTGAACTCAAGATCTCTGGAAGTCAGTGCTCTTAACTGCTGAGCCATCTCTCCAGGCCCCTCACCCCCCCTTTTTTAAATTATTTATTTGTTTAATATATATAAGTACACTGTCATCGTCTTCAGACGACACCAGAAGAGGGCATCGGATCCCATTACAGATGGTTGTGAGCCACCATGTGGTTGCTGGGATTTGAACTCAGGGCCTCTGGAAGAGCAGTCAGTGCTCTTAACCGATGAGCCATCTCTCCAGTCCCCCTAGTCACCCCTTTTTATTACATTTAAAATTATTTACCATGCACGTGTGTCACAGAGCACATGTGGAGACCAGAGGATAACCTGCAGGAGTAAGTTTGCTGGGCATTGAACTCAGGTCACCAGACTTGACTGAATCATCTCAACAGCTTCGTTTTGTGTGTGTGTGTGTGTGTGTGTGTGTGTGTGTGTGTGTGTTTCTGAGATTGAGTCTCATGAAGCCCGGGATGGAGTCGGACTTCTTATGTAGCTGGGGCTAGCCCTGAACTCCTGACTCTTCTGCTTCTACTTCCCTAATGTTGGGACTTTAGGCATACACCATCCCACCCAGGTCCTCCTTAGCCATTTTTCGGTGAACAGCTTCAGTGGCATTAGTATTTCCCAAGTGTGAGCAGCAGTGAGCAGCGCCATCGTCCACCTCTAGAACTTGGTCATCTTTTCCAAGTGAATCTCTCGGAATCTCGCAGAAGCAGGGCTCAGATGGTAAAAGCTCACCAGACCGTCCAGTCCCTTCCTGTCCTCACTTGCAGCTGTTGGTTTCTGACGAGGAACAAGTCGTCCTAGAGGAAGCCACGCCACTGCAGCCTTGGCTTTGTGGCTTCTAAAGATATCAGGAGGATGAAACTATGCAGACAGAACCCGCGGTGGCAATGCACCGAATTCAAATTACACTCGCCGGTGGCACCGTGACGTCATGGGGGTGGGGTGGGGGTGGGGGTGTGTGGTGAACCAGAAAGGAGAAGAATCCGAACGTAAAAGGATCAGTGTGCATGCCTACCAAGACACTAAGACTCACTACAGGAAAAACACCCGATGCCGAAGGTTCGCTTCACTGGACTTGCTTCTGGATGAGAATCTACAAATGACTCGTATTTACCCAGTCCTTCCGGGATTGTTAAAACCACTTCCAACAGCACTGAGCCAGGAACAGAGGCTGAAGTCACTGCTGGAGACCACTAAATCAACTCTTTTAATAAATTGATTTAACCAGTCGATAAAAATACAGAGAGATGATAGATAGATGATAGATAGATAGATAGATAGATAGATAGATAGATAGATAGATAGATAGACAGACAGACAGACAGCTGTGATGTCCTGCATCTATAATCCCAGCATTCCCACAGCAGGATGGGAGGCAAAGACCAAAGAATCAATCAGATCATGAAGGCTAGCTACTTCTCAGTACACTGTACCCAGGTCAACATGCTAAACTCTGCCTCAACAAGGGAGGAGAGAACCAGGTCCTAAAAGTTGCCCTCTGACCTCTGGCCGTGATATACACGCATATCAGGGCAGGTGTGCACTTTGTTCACACACACAATAAATAAAATAAAAATGTATTTTTTAAAATTAATAAACCTGTCATCCAGGAACTGGAGAGATGACTCGGTGGTTAAAAGCATTGGCTTCTCTTCCAGAGGACCCAGGTTTGGTTCCTCATCCACATGGTGGCTCACAATGATCTTTGATGCCAGCTCCAAGGGATTAGATGTCCTTTCCCAGCACCAGACACTCGAGTGGTACGCAGATGTGCAATTCAGACGGAACACCCATCCACATAAAATGAAAATAAATAAAATCTTTAACAAACAACTTCAGGATTTGGAGAGATGGCCTAGGGGTTCTGCTCTTGCAGAACTGGGTTTGGGTCCCAGCACTTACACAGCAGTTCAGAATCCTTAACTCTAGTTCCAGGGACTCAGACTCCCTCTTCTGGCCCCCCTGGCACCTACAGTGACACATACCCCTGGACACTAATGTACATACAAGGCTTAGAATAAAAGAAATCTAAAAAGGAACCTACCCATCGACATCTTTTAAAATCCACTTTACACATTTTCAAAAGGGAAACAATGTTCACTTATGGCTTTTGAAAGAAAAGCCAGACTCAGAGCCTATGGAAACTGGGGTTAAGACCATGGAAAGATCCATCAGGATTCATGATTTCTAGACACAGAAATTAAACACATCCGTTGACCTAAACCAACTTCCATTATGAGGTTAACCCAAAAGAAGTTAGAAGGCTAGTTAATTTATTATTTATCTCTTTCAGTTCTGAAGATGAAATTTAGTGCTTTGTGCTTGCTAGTTAAATTCTAGAATACTCATTGGGGCATTTTAGGCAAGAACTGTCACTGAACCATGTCACTGGGGGATTCTAGGCAGGTGTTCTACCACTGAGCCACACCCCCAGCCCCTCCCTGGGGGATTCTAGGCAGGGGCTCTACCACTGAGCCACACCCCAGCCCCTCACTGGGGGATTCTAGGCAGGGGCTCTACCACTGAGCCACACCCCAGCCCTTCACTGGGGGATTCTAGGCAGGGGCTCTACCACTGAGCCACACCCCAGCCCTTCACTGGGGGATTCTTGGCAGAAACTCTACCATTGAATTATGCCTACACCCCTCCCCCATTTTTTGCTTGTTTTTGTTTTTGTTTTGTTTGATACAGAGTCTCAATCAGAGTCCAGGCTGACCTAGAGTTTACTATGTTGCTTCTACCGATGTTTAAACGAAGAACCTCCTCCCTCCGCCTCCCTGGTGCTACAGCTACCGGCATGCACCACCACACCCAGCAAAGCTACTTCTCCCCTCCTCCTTTGGTTTTTTGAAAGAGGGTTTCTCTATGTCACCCTGGCTGTCCTGGAACTCACTGTGTAAACCAGGCTGGTCTCTAACTGAGAGATCTGCCTGCCTCTACCTCCCAAGTGCTGAGATCAAAAGCATGTGCCACCACTGCCCCAGCAAAGCTAGCTATTTCTTAAGTGGCACATAGTTTGGGCTCAGGTGTGCTCCGTTTATCATTGATGAAGGTTAATTTTCTGCTTAAAAATAGTAAATTGCGTTCTAGCAGAGAATTCACTCCTCACAGCGGCTCAAAGAAATCCTCACTCGTCTGTCTCTGCTCCTCTCAGAGCAGCGAATCTATCGCCTGCATTTCCCACGTTGGAGCTATTTAGCAACTGGCTATTTTTGCTAATCTTTTGGATTAGTCTTTGAACTGCTAGAGAATCACCGCCTTAAAAAGGAAATGTTTCTGCCTTAGAACTTCTACTCTGGTGGAATAAGCGTGATCAGTCCAAAAAAAAATGCTGCGTAAGTAGCCAATGGCTTACCTTATTTTAGCCGCTTTTTACCCAGCAGCTAAAAATAAGCCCTTAAGGAACAGCAAAGCATAGGCCAGGCACAATGAGACAGACAGACAGACCCTTCTGGAGTTAAGGAATCTCGAGGCCCAAAAGCTGACCAGCTCTTAGCTTACTTTGATCTAGTACAAAGACCAAAGCTGATGCAGATATGTTGTATATATGAAGCAAAATGTTACCCTGCCCCTTATAAATATGTTCAATTATAACATGCCACTCAAAAGAAAATACAGCCTGAGGGTGTGACTCAGCAGTACAGTGCCTCCCTAGAATCCACCAATGAGGAGCTGGGGTGTGGCTCAGTGGTAGAGCCCCTGCCTAGAATCCCCCAGTGAGGGGCTGGGGTGTGGCTCAGTGGTAGAGCCCCTGCCTAGAATCCCCCAGGGAGGGACTGGAGGGCATGGCTTAGTGGATACAGTATAATCTGGGTGCAGTAGTACATGCCTCTGAACCTAACACTTAGGAGGTAGAGGTGGGAAGATCAAGAGTTCAAGTCAAACTTCAGCTACATAGCAAATGTCAGGCAAGCCTGGACTACACAAGACCCCTTCTCAGTAACAAAAAGTACACAATTCTATGTCTTCTCATATGTACTTAGAGTTGTGAAAACATCATTACTGTCACTACCCTTGATTTCAGGATATTTTCATCACTCCCCAAAAAATCCCCTGAATCTTACTCATCTTCCCCCCTAGTCCTCTGAACCTTGCCCCAGTCCCTGGCAACCATTGTCCTATTTGCTGTCTGTGTACAGTCACTTTGTCTGACATTTCATGTGAGTACACTTATGCAATCAGTGACCTTTATGTCTAGTCTCTTTCCATGCTTCCAAAATTCATGGGAGTTGTAGCATATATGAATTCCTCATCCTCACTAGGTGTCAAATTTGGGGACTCAATCTGCTGGACAATTCGCTGATCCATACCCTGAATCCCACTTCTCTCAGTGTGTGTGTATGTGTGTGTGCGTGTGTGTATGTGTGTTACGCCAGAGCTCATCCTCAGGTGTTGTTCCCAGGACTTTATCTACATTGTTTGTGGTCAAGATGATTCGGCTGGCTGGCCACTTAGCCCCAGGGATCCTCCTGTCTGCTTCTGTAGTGCACCGCCACACCTGGCTTTTGCACACGGGTTCTAGGGTTCAAACTTAGGACCCCAGCTTTGCACAGCAAGTGTTTGACTGACTCATCCCAGTTCCCCGTCATTCATTTATACACTTCTTCCCTTTCCGGGTTCTGGAGATCCAACCCCAGGTCTTGCACATGCGAGGGAAACTCTCGGCCACTGAACGACATCCTCTAGCCAGAGTAGGTAGCATTTGGGGCTGGGGAGATGGCTCAGTAGTTCAGAGCACTGGCCGCTTTTACAGAAGAACTGGGTTTGAGTCCCAGTCCCTACATGGCAGCTGCCAACCATCCTAACTCCTGTTCCAGATGATCCGACGCCCTCTTCTGGCCTCCTCGGGTACCAGGCACGAGCATGGATGCACAGACATACTACAGGCAAAGCATCCAAACACAGAAAAAAAAAAAACACAAACAAAACACAGTTTCTCACCACTCTGGAGGCAGAAAGCTCCAAGATCAAGGAGCTGATGAGACGGCTCTGCGGTTGAAAGCGCTTGCTGCCAAAGGACTCAGGTAAGGTTCCCAGCACCCACACCGGACAGCTCACAGTGTCCTGCAACTCCAGATCACGGAGCCTTGTGTGTAGCTCTATGAAGAATCGCCAAGGAATCCCATGCAACAACAGCCCCACCTTCCCACCAACAGCATCCCAGGGCTCCGGTTTCTCTACATCCTCCCGCAAGCTTCCTATGACTCTCGGGGGATAGCCAGCCTAGTACATACAATCTGCACTTCCCTTGTGGCCAGATGCTGAAAGCTGTTTCGCTTCAGTTGGTCGCAGATATGACTCATCTCTTGTTCCCCATTCATGCTGAAAGGGCAAGGATGAGTACGGCAGTCAGATCTCCCCTCCTAGGATGGCTCCACATTCTTACAAGCTCGAGGATGACGTCTTGTCCCTCAAGATTAGGGAAGGGGAAGAGACCAAATCTGCCTGTGTCTATTATGTGGATGTGGCTTGGTCTTCTCACTTGATCTTTGCTTTGACTCTGGGAGGACGATAGAACAATCTCTGTGTATGTGCGCATGCACAGAGGCATGAGTGTGTGGACGTGTGTGTGTGTGTGTGTGTGTGTGTGTGTGTGTGTGTGTTACAGTGAATGGAACACAGGTCTTGCAAATGCTAGGTAGGCTCTCTGAGACTGAGCCACACCCCCAGCCCCTCCCTGGGGGATTCTAGGCAGGGGCTCTACCACTGAGCCACACCCCCAGCCCCTCCCTGGGGGATTCTAGGCAGGGGCTCTACCACTGAGCCACGCCCCCAGTCCCTCACTGGGGGATTCTAGGCAGGGGCTCTACCACTGAGCCACACCCCAGCCCCTCCCTGGGGGATTCTAGGCAGGGGCTCTACCACTGAGCCACACCCCAGCCCCTCACTTGGGGATTCTAGGCAGGGGCTCTACCCCTGAGCCACACCCCCAGCCCCTCCCTGGGGGATTCTAGGCAGGGGCTCTACCACTGAGCCACACCCAAGCCCCTCACTGGGGGGATTCGAGGCAGGTGCTCTACCACTGAGCCACACCCCAGTCCCTCACTGGGGGATTCGAGGCAGGTGCTCTACCACTGAGCCACACCCAAGCCCCTCACTGGGGGATTCGAGGCAGGGGCTCTACCCCTAGGCTACACTGCCAGTATAAGGGTCTCTATACTAACTAGTTTGACACGAGCTAGAGTCATTTTAGAAGAGGGAACCTCAGTTTAGAAAATAACCACACTAGACTGGCCTATGGGCAAGCCTGTGGTACATTTTCTTGATTTATGACTGACACGGGAAGGTTCTGCTCACTGTGGTAGCACTATCCCTGGGCTGGTGGTCCTGGGTTCTGTGAGAACCAGGTTGAGGAAGTCATGTAAGTAGCACCCCTTCATGGCCTCTGCATCAGCTCTTGCCTCCTGGTTGCTGCCCTGTTTGAGGTCCTGTCCTGACCTCCTTTAATGGTGGACTGTGATGTACAACTATTAGCTGAAGTAAACGCTTCCCTCCCCAAGTTGCTTTTAGTCATTGTGTTTTATCCCAGCAGCAGAAACCCTAAGTAAGACAAATCTCCTTACGTAGACCAGAGTGGCTTCAAGTCAGAGAAATACTAGTCTAGAGAAATACTAGTATTACAGACATGTGCCACCGTACCTGGTGCAGCCTGGACTTTGCAAATAAGGAAACCACAGTCAGACCATTGAAGTCGCTGCTGCTAAGTGATCAGCTGAGACTGACCCCGGGCATACATGTCTGTCTCTTTTGTGATCTCGCCCCCAGGGATCCCTGCAGTAACAACATAGGAGCTGACAGTCTTGAGTCTGTGTGACACATTCCCACATGCTGTCGTTTGGATGTTATTAGTCTCCAAAAGCACATGTATGGGAGAGTTGGTCTCCAGATAAGTGGCAGTGGGAAGTGGCACATGCTTTAAGATCGGGTCTTGTGGGCAGTCCTTGGATCATACAACAGACTCTTTGGGTGTCATATCCTGTGAGGAACTGAGCATTGAGAGTTAGGAGGCCCTGACCTGTAGACATATAGATTCTACAGATCTATGGGGTATTGCCGTGGTCAGCTTTGTCAACTTGACACAACCTAGAATCACCTGGGATGAGTTGTCTTTGTTTGTTTTGGTTTTGTTCAAGACAAGGTTTTGCTGTGTAGCCCTGGCTGTCCTGGAACTCACAGAAACCCATCTGCCTCTACCTCCTGAGTGTCTCCACTCAGCTGGGACAAGAGTCTTAATGAGGGATTGTCTACCTTGGGTTGACCTATGAGCATGTCTGTGAAGGGCTGTCTTAAGTTAATTGATGTGGGAAAACCTAGTCCAGGATAGGTGGCACCACCCCCTAAGTGGAGGCCGTGAGCCATTCTATGAGTGCACAAGGAAGCAAACAAACTTCCATTTTTCACCCTAAATCTTCCCAGTAATCTGCTGTTCGAGATTTGGTAGAAAACTCCCACCTAGTAGCTAAAACAATTAATGGATATTTTTTTCCATTTGTCATCATAAGTAAGAGGAGCAGCGCTTATATTAAAACTTATAACAAGGTCCAGCAAAACAGCTCAGCCAGTAAAAGTGCTTTCTGATGACGATGACCTGAGTCGGATGCCCTAGACATACATGTAAAAGTGAACTGACTCCAGCAATTGTCCTGTGATTTCCACATGTGCCTCCCACACCCAAATAAATAAGACAAAGGAAAACATAATTTATAATGCATCACTTGAAGCATCAAAGAGGCTTCTAAGGGGGTTAGAGAAAAGAAGGGGGCCAGTTGAACAGGGGAGGAGGTCTCAGGAAGGGTAACAGTAATAGGAGGTGGCAGGAAACATGGCCCAAGTAAAATGATACCTATGCACGAAAGTGGCATGAGGGTCAGGGGTGTGGTTCAGGGTGCTTGCCAAGTGTGCACAAAGTCCTGGGTTCAAATCCCCATACCACATACAATGGGTCTGCTGGTACACGTCTAGCATCCTAGCACTCAGAAGTGGAGGCAGGAGGATCATCCTCATCTGCATAGTAAGTTTTAGGCAAACCTGGGCTACAGGAGAGCCTGTGGGGGTGCTGGGGAGATGAAAGAACTATTATGGTGTTGTACTTTTTTTTTTTTGACATCCAAAACTTTTTTATTAACAGTAAGGTCCAGGGTTGGTTTTTATAGCCTCGCTGGCCCCTTCAGCCTCTGGCACACTTGAATATCTGGCCCTTGGAAAGTATATAGGGTTTGGTATGGTCATGTGGGGCTCCTGGAGCCTTGCTAAGATGCTGGTGGCCTTGTACATTTTTAATCCCAGCACTCAGGAAGCAGGCACAGGCAGATCTCTGAATTTCTGGCCAGCCTGATCTATAGAGAGAGTTCCAGGACAGCCAGGGCTCCACAGTGAGACTATCTCATAAAAAAAAAAGAAAGGAAGGAAGGAAAAAAGGAAGGAAGGAAAGAAGGAAGGGAAAGTTAATAAAATAAAACTAGACTCTCATTAGTCTCAATGTTTTTCCACATTATGTGTATGTGTGATGTGTGTTATGTGTGAAGTGTGTGTGAGGTATGTGTGTGTGTGTGTGTGTGTGTGTGTGAGGTGTGTGTAAGGTGTGTGTATGTGTGAGGAATATGTGTGTGAGTGAGGTGTATGTGAGGTGTATTTGGTGTGTGAAGCACGTATGTGTGTATGTGTATGTGAGGTGTGTGTGTGTGAGGTGTATGTGTGTGTGAGGTGTGTGCATTTCCATAGTTGGGAGTGAATTCAGTGTCTCGTCCATGCTAGGTATTCATTCTGCCACCGAGCCACACCCCAGACCTTTGTTCATGTTATGTGTATGTATATGTGTGTGTGTATGCATAGGTGTCTTGGAGAACAAAAGGGAATTGGAGTTTATAGGCAGTGTGAGCCACCTGATGTAGATGCTGGAATCATAATTCCAGCCCTCACGTTAGAGCCTCATACTCTTAGTCAGTGAGCCGTCTCTCCAGTCCCCCATGTGTGTGTGTGTGTTGAAACAGAGTTCCCAACTGCTATTGCCCAGACTGGCCCTGAATTCACAGCAGTTTCCCTGCCTGAGCTTCAGAGTTCTGGGACCACAGGCAGTAAACAAAAGAGACCCTATGGACAAGGTGGATGACCAAGATTGAAACCCAAGGGTATCCTCTGACCTCCACACATGCACTAAGGCATAAGAGCACCTGCACACATGCATGCACACACACACACACACACACACACACACACTCACACATGCTTACGATTTTTTGGTTTGTTTTTGAGACGGGGTTTCTCCGTGTAGTCCTGGCTGTCCTGGACTCACATTGTAGACCAAGCTAGCCTTGAACTTACAGAGATCTGCCTGCTTCTGCCTCCGGAGTGCTGGGATCAAAGGAGTGAGCCACCACATCTGGACTACACAGTCATAATAAGTATAAGAACAACTTAGGTTAGAGCTCAGCACTTGTCTCAAATCCCATAGTGAGAGGCAAGGGTGTGGCTCAGCAGTAGAACACTGAGTGTGGCTGTGGGTGACATCAACTTGACAGAATCCAGCATCACTGGAAGGCAGACCTCTGGGCATGCCGGTGGGAGGTGAGCTAAATAATGTTAATGCCAGGCAGTGATGGCACACGCCCTTAGTCCCAGCACTGGGGAGGCAGAGGTAGGTAGATCTCTTGAGTTCCAGGCCAGCCTGGTCTACAGAGTGAGTTCAGAGTGAGTTCCAGGACAGTCAGGGCTACGCAGGGAGACGACAACAACAACAACAACAACAGGTGTGGGAAGAACCATCTTAATTGTGGGCCAGACCACTTCCCAGGCAGGGAATCCTGCAAATGCTGGAGAAAGCAGGCTGAGTCTACCACACATGTACTGAGGCTTCTAAGAACGTTAAAGCGGCCAGCGGCTTCAAGCCCTGATACAATCCTTTCCCACCATAGCAGACTCCACCTCAAATCATGACCTAAAATAAAGCCCTTTTCCTAACTTTCCTTGGTCAGAGTATTTTATTACAGCATCAAGAAAAGAAACTAGGGTTGGAGAGACGGCTCAAAGGTTAAGAGCACTGGCTGCTCTTCCAGAGGACCGTGTTTATTTCCCAGCACCTACACAGTGTCTCAAAACTACCTCTTAATCCAGTTATATGGGGGATTCAGTGCCCCTTTCTAGTCTCCTAGGACACTATGCATGCATGTGGTACATAGACATATATGAACACAAGGCATATGAAATAAATTAAATGGACTAAAGGGAGAGAGAGCAGCAGTTTGGTTTTTTTTTAATATTTTTTTAAGATTTATTTATTATTATATGTACACTGTAGTAGTGTTCAGACACATCAGAAGAGGGCATCAGATCTTGTTACAGATGGTTATGAGCCACCATGTGGTTGCTGGGATTTGAACTCAGGACCTTCGGAAGAGCACAGGCTATTCTTTCAGAGGACTCAGGTTGGGTTCCCAGAGCCTATAAGGCAAGCACAACTCCATGTTATAAATATCTCCAGTGCTACTAGATCTAACAGCCTTTCCTGGCCTCCATGGAGTTCAGGCACACACATGATGCACATACATACACACATAGACACATATATACACACACATACATACACATACATACACACATGCATACACACAATACAGTACACACACATACATACACACACATACATACACACATGCATACACACACATACATACATACACACATACATGCATACATACATAAAGACATGCATGCATGCATGCATGCATACATACAGGCAAACACTCATATACGTTACAAACAAAGCTTTGGAAAAAGAAAGAGAAATGAGCTAAGACACCTCACTGCCTTATGTTCAATTCCCAGCACCAAAAACAAATCGAACTCGTGTGAAGCAGTTGGGGCTGGTGTGAGAGACGCCTCCGCCCAAGAAGCTGGATGCGTAGTTAGCCAGTGTGTGTGAGCCTCTTCCAACATCTGTCTGGACCCCTCCCAGCGTCGGGAACAGTCTCAGGCCTTCTACGCAGCTGTATGTTAACAACCGATTTCCTTCCGAGCGTGCAGATACAGAAGATGGTCTCCGGTCTCCTTCATCTGTTTATCTTTAGAGCCTGGCACGAAAACAAAACATTCCCTAGAAAACCAAGACGACTACCGTAGGCTGTTCCGAGACCTGGCCTGTCTGCTCCGCTTTGGCTGCACACTTCCCATTCACACACGAGGCGAGCCAGCCAAAAGCTGTTACCGGCTCTAATCTTGTTTGAAAAAAATTTTTTTTTGATTGAGACATGGTCTCACTCTATAACCTAGGCTGACTCATAACTCACCATGTAGTCAAGGCTGGCTTTTACTCCTTGAGCCTCCCAAATTTTGGAGGAGGGAAATGATAGGAGTGAGCCACCATGCCACACTTCTGCTCTGATCACAGGGAAACTAATGTGTCCCTAATGACGGGTGACCTCATTGTTTATGGGAGCCTTGCAGAAGCCAGGACAGGGCCCAAGCAGATGGGAAGTACCATTACTAATATTTGTACTGACTTTGTTTATAAAGTGGACACACCCCAAAGAACCCAAATCTAGTAATGTTAACATCTTCCTTCTTGTGGGGGTAGGGAGTAGGGTCTTGCTATGTGTCCCAAGCTGACCTTGAACTCACATCTCCCTCTTCATAAATACTCTCTAGTACTGTGATGACAGTACTGTGATGACCAGCGTGTATCTTCGTGCTGGACGTGGACAGCATCCTAACCTGACCTGACCTGACATGCTTTAGGAGAGCAGATATGGTGCCTGGGACAGTATGGGGGCACTTGGGAGCTGGAGTCAGTAGGGTCAGTGCCAGTCTTGGCTGTGTAGAGTTCAAGGCCTGCCTGAGGTGCATAAGCTCTCAGAACAATGAGAGGTCGGACTGGGGATGGAGAGATGGCTCAGCAGTTAAGAAAGAATACTGCTCTTGCAGAGGAGCCAAGTTCAGTTCCCCACACCCACACCAGGGAGCTCACAACCGCCTTTAACTCCAGTTCCAGAGGATCCAAAGCCCCTCATTTCTACAGGCACCTGCAGTTAGCTGCATGTAGCCATGCACAGACACACACGGTGAATAAATCTCTGCCGACTATGTCTGTAACCAACTAGAACCCAAGCACCTGGACATGTCCATGAGGGGTTTTACTGATCGCATCATTTGAGGCAGGAAGAGTTGTCCTATATCTGGGCTTCACCTTCTGGAAGGTGCTTTTGTGTTTTGCCTGTTTGCCCTCACTCTTGTTGGCAAGTTCATCTATCCTGCTGCTGAGGCGTATCTTCACTGATGTTAGAATGGACTTCTACAGGCTGAAGACCAGCAGTTCCCTAGGAAACCCCTGGGACTTCAGCAACAGCTCAGAGCAGCTGAGACATCCAGCCTTGTGGACTGAACAATGACCGGATACTCAGCTTTTCCATCAGGAGACAGCCATTGTGGGACCACCCAGATCTCAGCCTGTAAGCCACTCTAAAAAAATCCCCTTTACAAAATGTAGACACACATACACATACACAATCATAGTTCTGTTCCTTTAGAGAATCCTGACTAATTACACATGCATACACACACTTGAAAGTATATCTTAAAAAAGAAATGAGTATACTATGCTTTTAGACTGATATTTTTAAAGCCCTTCTAGGAGCTGGGGAGATGATTCCATAAAGTCCTTGCTATGCAAGCATGAAGACTTAAGCTAGAGTCCCCAGCATTCACATCAAAGCTGGGCACGGCCTTGCTCCCCTGTAAGCCTGGCACTGGGGAGGCAGAGACACGAGGGTCCCTGGGACTCACTGGCCAGCCAGCCTACAGAATCAGTAAGCTCCAGGTTCAGTGACAAATAAGTGAAGAGTGGCCGCGCAGGAGTGGCCACCCTTGGGAGGCAGAGGCAGAGGCAGATGGATCTCTGAGTTTGAGGTCAGCCTGGTCTACAGAGCAAGTTCCAGGACAGCCTGGACTACACGGAGGAAACCTGTCTTGAAAAACAAAATGCGGGCGGTGGTGGCGCACGCCTTTAATCCTAGCACTTGGGAGGCAGAGGCAGGCGGATTTCTGAGTTCAAGGCCAGCCTGGTCTACATTGCAGGTTCCAGGACAGCCAGGATTATGCAGAGAAACCCTGTCTTGAAAAAAAAAAACCAAAATAAATAAATAAATAAATATGAAGAAAAAAAATGGAGAGTGATTAAGGAAGATAATGTGCTCTGTCCTCCATACACACATGCACGGGACACACACAGTTACATACACACATACATGTAAATCACACACACATGTGCATCATACACACGTACACATTATACATACATGTACATCATACACACATACATGTACATCATACACATATATACCATGCATGCATATGCACATACATCATACACACATACATGTACATCATACACACATATACACCATGCATGCACATGCATGTACATCATACACACAAACATTATACATACACATCATACACACATGTATATACATTGTACTGGCTGGTTTTATGTATCAACTTGACACAGGCTGGAGTTATTACAGAGAAAGGAGCTTCAGTTGGGGAAATGCCTCCATGAGATCCAGCTGTAGGACATTTTCTCAATTAGTGATCAAATGGGGAGGTCCCCTTGTGGGTGGTGACACCCCTGGGCTGGTAGTCTTGGGTTCTATAAGAGAGCAAGCTGAGCAAGTCTGGGAAAGCAAGCCAGTAAGAAACATCCCTCCATGGCCTCTGCATCAGCTCCTGCTTCCTGACCTGCTTGAGTTCCAGTCCTGACTTCTGCCCTGACTTCCTTTAGTGATGAACAGCAATGTGAAGTGTAAGCTGAATAAACCCTTTCCTCCCCAACTTGCTTCTTGGTCATGATGTTTGTGCAGGGATAGAAACCCTGACTAAGACATACATCATACACACCACACACACACACACACAAACACATATACACACAAACAAACATACACACATATACAAACAGACACACACACACACATAAACATACCTACACACAACATACGCACAGAAATACACAATCACACATCACACATAGTTTAAAAAAAAATAGAGAAGGAAAAAAAAGAGAAAAGATAGCCACTTTCTAACCCCACCCTAATGTTCTTCAGCAGAGTGGGACTGAAAGGAAAGCCCTTCCCTGCCCAACTCCATCTCCAAGGGACCTCCCAGGCCGGGCCCGGAAAACAGTCACTTCCTGCCTCTGACTATAAGATGCATTATGTCACATGGGAAATGCGCCAAATCCTATTTATGGGAAAAGAGGTAACATTGGAGGCAATGAGGAAGGCCAAGCCCCGCCTGGAACTGGAAGATGCCCAAGGGTGTCTTAAGAAGCCTTGCAGTCCTTGTAGTTCCAGGGGGACTGATACTTAAAAATCCCGCCTCCACGTCTTGGGCATCGGCTCTCATATTTTGAGTCTCCAGTGGCTCTTGTGGGGGACAGTACAGGATGTTCTCATGAATCATCCCAAATTTGATGAACAGTCCCAGAACCAATGCCAAGGTCAAGTTTTAAACCTGAATATGGATTTCATCTGGAGTGCGCTGAGGGTAGCTGGCTCTACTGCTGGAAGTCGCACGTTTGTGCTCCAGGAGAATGAAAACAGTGTTTCAGATGCTGGGAGCGCAGGCCTGGAATCTCACGGAATATCCTCGTGAGGGACTGTGGGCATGGCTCAGCGGTAGAGCCCTAGCCTAGCACAAACAGGGTGGGGTGCAGGAGTTAAGGAAGAAGATGGGGCTGGAGAGATGGCTCAGAGGTTAAGGGACTCAGTGCTCGCACAGAGAACATGAGTTTGTTTTCCAGCACTCATGTTAGGTGGCTCACAACTGCCTGCGACTACAGATCCAGGGATCCAGTGCCTTCTTCTGGCCTCCACAAGCACCTACACTCACATGCACACACGTGCACATACACACACACACACACACACACACACACACACACACACACACACGTGCGCGCATGCACACATTTTAAGATAATAAAATGTGAAAGAAGGAAAAGGGGTAAAAAGAAATGTTTCAAAAGGTATAAGATAAAAAGAGACTTTGAAAATGTTTGATACTGCACAAGATATTTACTTAGGATTCAAGACTATACATTTCGAAATACACAAAAATCAAGGCAGAGTGAATGGGCAATATATCCTAGGCACCTAGGTCTGGGCTAACTAACCCTGTCCATCCTTGACCCAAGGAAAACCATATACAAAGGGTGCGGTGTGGCTCAGTTGTTGGAGTGCTTGCCTAGTTTGTCAGAAGTCCTGGGTCCCATCCCTAGTACAGCATGCGGTTCCCCAACTACAATCGCAGCACCCAGGGGACAGAAACAAGAACAGAAGTGTAAGGTCACTCTCAGGCACTTAGTGAGTTTGAGGTTAGCCTCTGTCACCGGAGACCCTGAGAAAATAATTGTCAACTACCTCGTGAAGAATATGACGGCATACACCGGATATCTGTACTCAGGAGGCTGAAGCAGGAGGGGCACCAGTTACAAGACAGCTTGAGCTACACAAGACCCTATCTGAAAAGAAACTGTGGGGGCCAGCTTGATGGCTCAGAGGGTTAAGGTAATTTTAGCCAAGCCTTAGGATCTAAGTTCAACTCCGAGGACCCAGATGGTGAAAGAAAAGCTGCTTCAAGCCTGGTTTGTTCTTGTTTGGGTTTTGTTTGCTTGTTTGTTTTTTGAGACAGGGTTTCTCCATGTAGCCCTGGTTGTCCTGGAACTCACTCTGTAGACCAGGCTAGGCTCGAACACACAGAGATCTGCCTACCTCTGCCTCTCAAGTGCTGGCATAAAGAAGGGTGCCTGGTTATTTTGTTGTTTTATTTTGTTTTGATTCATGGTCTCACTGTGTAGCCCTAGCTGTCCTGGATCTCACTCTGTAGACCAGGCTGGCCTCGAACTCATAGAGTTCCACCTGCCTCTGCCTCCCAAGTGCTGATGTATATGAACCACAACCCACAGCCTGGAAATTTGCTTTCTAACCTCTATATTATCCCTGTGGTTCTCTTACCAGCATGTATGTGTGTGCACATACATTTGCACACATACCCACACACCTTACATGTGATTAAAATGTAAGCTTCTTTGTAGAGCTATGAACCATGTAATGCAAAGACACCAATTTCTAGAATAAATTTCTGCCAAGTTTTGTGATCTTGCAGAATATATCAGGAGAGTTTTGAATATTGCATGCAAGACCCAAGCAGAAGACAGGAAATAACTATCCTGGGAATTGTTCTGTAACAGGCTAAACCAGAAATATTTAACAAAGAGAAAGCCTGGAGTTTATCCCAGCAAACTGCTTTATTTGAACAAGTCCTAAGTGGTGCTCAAAACATCTCTAACATACTAAATAGCTTGCAAACTATTTATACATACTGGATTATCCCAATTTATCATTAAACATTTCTTCTTGACAGATCTACTAAAATGCACAAGGAATCATGGTAATTCGTTGGAATGAAAAGAAAACTGCCGGCCACAACCTTTTAACCGTTTATTATTTTGGGGTGCACACGTACCTGTGCACAGCAACCATATGGACACGGAAGTCAGAGAACAACTTTGAGGAGACGGTTCTCTCCCTCCACTATGGGGGTTCTGAGGATCAAACCAGTTTGTCAGACTTGGTGGCAAACCAGTTTACCCTCTGAACCGTATTCCTAGAGCTTAGGAATATTTCATTAAGGGCCATAGCGACAGCTCAGTGGTTGAGAGCGATGGTGGTGCTTCCAGAGGATTGACTGCGGAGTGGTCCCAACACTTTCAAGTGGCTCACAATGACCCCAACTCCAGCTGCAGGAGATCTGACGCCTCTGGCCTCGGTGGCATCTGCACCGCTCCACATGTCCACATAGACACACACACACACACACACACACACACACACACACACACTCTCTCTCTCTCTCTCTCTCTCTCTCTCTCTCTCTCTCTCTCTCTCTCTCTCTCTCTCTCATGGGACTAGAGAGTAGAGAGATAGTGACTCACTGGTTCCAAGTTCTTGCAGCTCTTACAGAGGACTCTGGTTCAGTTCCCAGCACCCTCATCTAATGATTCACAGCCACCTATAACTCCAGCTCTGGGGGACTGGACTCATTGGGTAACCTGCACAAATGTGGCACTCACTCAGAGAGAGAGAGAGAGAGAGAGAAGGAGGGAGGGAAGGAGAGAGAATAGTAAAACTATTTTTCAAAACAAGAGAGAACATATAGAAAGTCAACATGGCAGAGTCAACTCAGGAATCTTTGGTACTGAGTTCAGAATAATCTATCAGAACCATGGATGTACTTCATCGTTTCATTTGTTATTCAAAATACATTTTTAACTTTTAGCAAACTGTTCTATATGTAATCCACTGCCTTATGTTTGAACAAATAAGCAAAACTATATAAAATCTACTGCTTCTCAAGTCTCTATGTACTCTGGGGCTGCAGATGTGTCCCAGGAGGTTGGCTGCCTAGCATCTACAGAACCCTGGGGTCAACCTTCAGCAATGGGTACATGCACACACAATTCGATACATATCATGGACCATGTAGTCTTATGGATTGTATAAAAAAAGAACCCAAATGCAAAACTGATCAAATGTGAATTCAAACCTGGACACGGGGCTGGCGAGATAGTTCAGCAGATAAAAACACTGTCTTGCAAGCCTAATGACCTGCAACTGATCCTAGAATTCACTCTGTAGACCAGGCTGGCCTTGAACTCACAGAGATCCACCTATCTTTGCCTTTCAAGTGCTGGGATTAAAGGCGTGTGCCACCACTGCCAAGCTTCAAAATACTCTTTAAAACAATTTTTTAAAAGCCAGACATGAGGATGTTTGCTTGTAATCCCAGCACCCAGGTGGGTGAAGGAGGGTAGCCAAGAGTTCTAGGTCAGCCTGGGCTATACAGTAGGTTCAGTATACAGGTCAGTCAGAGCTACATATCGAGTTTGTATAGAAAATGAATGTGTGTGTGATTTTATATATATATATATATATAATATTTTATATATATATTTATATATATATTCACACACACATATAAAATATGGAGTTTGATAGAAGGGGGAGACAAGAGGCAAGAAGAAGATAGAAACAGGGAGACAAAGAGACCTCAATAAACTAACCACTGAAAAAAGGGAAGGCTTTTGGAAAGCAGCTCATTTGCCTAGGTGGACATGTGGCGCCCTCTGCTGGCAGGTCTGATCCTTGCATGCACAGACACGGGAAGTTTGTCTTCCTCGCTCCAAATGAAGGACCTCCTTGATCCGCACTGCTTTTCAAGGGTATCACAACCACTTTGGCTTCCCGCAGTTCCTCTTCAGGTTCGACTTCTCTATCGAAATATTTGCGTGTGTGCCACTGGGGAACGAAAGCACTAAGACAAACACCCGTCCTCTAAAACAACTTGTAACTTGAGTTGCTGTGGATTGAACCCAGTGGCTCCTGCGTGCTACCCAACGACCCCTAAAACTACTTTTAGAAACAACTATGCCTCGCTGGATGTGCTGGCACACACCTTCAACCCCAGGACTTGGGAGGGAGAGTATGTGCCGACCTCATCTACATAGTGAGTTCCAAGCCAACAGAGGTTTTTTGTTGTTTGTTTTAAGGTCTTAGGGAGCTGGCTTAGTGGTTAGAAGCACTGGTCTGCTCTTCCAGAGGACCCGAGTTCAGTCCACAGCACCTACCTGGAGGCTTATGACTGTAACTCCAGACCCAGGGAGTCTCATGCCTGTCTGGCCTTTGTAGGCACCATTATTGGAGACATAGGGAGTTGGAGCTAGTCTGGACTATACGAGACCCTGCCTCAAAAGCACAGTGTCTTCAATGAGCTTCATAAAGCAAGAATATAAAGTTCACAGTCCTGTGAACTTTATCTTTCCTAAACAACTTTGAAAACAACTCGTGCCGGTGATATGACTCAGCAAGTAATGGTGCTTGCCACCAAGCCTGAGTTCATTTGTACAAGAGGATGTTCTCTGGATTCTACCTCTGTGCAATGACATGAGCATGTACACTTACACATGCGTGCGTGCACACACACACTCACAAATTACCTGTAATGAAAAAGCTTTTAAGAAAACAATGTATTAGAAACCCTGTCTTGAAAAACCAAAAAACAAAAAACAAAACTATATTTTTTTATTTGGAGACAGGTTACTATGTGTCTAGGTTAGTCTTGAACTATATAGATAGACCAGACTGGCCTCAAGTTCACAGAGATCCACCTGACTCTGTCTCTCATATGCCTGGCTTCTTCCCTCAAATTTTTACCGTTAGAATATACAACCTTCGATGAAAGGTTGAATTTGAAGTATAAACTAAAGGCCTCTTAACTGATGAGTTTTGATAACATATATATACACACATATACATGTTTATATATACACCTCTACATTAGCACTGTAACACACACACACTCATCCACAAAATAAATGTTAAAAAACAAAAACAAAATTGTTAAATACTTGTGGGGCTAGAGAGATGTCTCAGAGGTTAAAAGACCTCTTCCAAAGGTCCTGAGTTCAAATCCCAGCAACCACGTGGTGGCTCACAACCATTTGTAATGGAATCTGAGGCTCTTCTGGTGTGCATGGAGAGAGAGCACTCATACATATATATTATTAATATAACATATATAATCTATAACATGATAAACCTTTAAAAAGTACTTGCACATGAATATTGTTATGTGACCTGATTTTATATATAGGTACAAGCCATGTATTATACAACTTAAGGGTAAATCCTCAGATACTCAAATTTATAGGTTGATTGCTCTGACCCGACAAAACAGAATTGCACTGTGGAATTCTCTCTACATCCATTGTATTTGTTTATTCACATACTATTTGTGCAGGGAGGTCAGAGGACAACTGGCAGGAACTGGTTCTCACCTTCCAGTGAAGTCAGGTTGTCAGGCTGGCAAACGTCTTCTCCCACTGAGCACTCTTACCAGCCCAGTTCACACGTGAACATTTAATTTACTCTCTATTCTTCATAGCCGTGCAACCACCCGATGGCCTCAAGGCCTCATCCTTCACCCCAACTGTTTTAAGAAAGGAAGTCATGATGTCTAGATGTGAAGTCACGGTTTCCAGATGTGAGTAACGAGCCTGTTGTCTACTTGGCACCGTGGCTAAATTTGAGTCCTTCAGAGCAGCAGCTTTAGGGATGGGGAGCCGCAGAGAAACCCGCGACCTGAGTCCTTGCCTAGCATGCAGGCCGCCTAGTGACACATCCCCAGCATCACAGAGCCCATGTGATGGTGCACGCCTGCAGCCCCAGCCCTCAGGAGGTAAAGGTCGAGTTGAAGGTCATCCCCAGCTGCATAAAGCAAGTCCAAGACCAGGGAAAGCTACGTGTTCTATGGAAACCATCTGAGGGGGAAAAAAGCCTTGTCACATAGCTCAGGCTGGCCCCAAACTCATATATGAAACAACCAAAAAATAATCCCGTTTTGCTTCAAGAGTGCTAAGATTATGGGTATTCACCAGTCAGCCCACTCTGAAGCACCGTATTTCTGTACTACCTCTCAAATGTTTATATAAAAGGCTTTCTTTGAAGTCACATGCCTGGTTTTGTTTTGTTCTGCTTCTGAATGCTGGGATTACAGGTATGAGTCACCATGCCCAGCTTTCTTGGTATTTTGAGATAGTCTCATTATATAGCCCAGGCTAGCCCTAATCTCTAAACGTTTCTGCTTCTTTGCCTTCCAAGTGCCAGGATCACAAGAGTGTGCCACCATAAGCAACCAGAGATGATCACTTAACAGGGACTCTGCACACAGAGGCTCTTGTGGGGATGCTCACGCACAGATGTGTGTGGCCACATCAGCCTTGGACGCTACTCTCCTCCATAGCCATCCACCTCGTTCCTGACAGGCTCTCTCACTGGCCTGGAGTTTACCAATTAGGCTAGATCGGCTGGCCAACAGGCTCCAGGGACTCTCTCTCTCTCACACACACACACACACACTCCCCTAGTGCTCGGGCTGTGAAGAATTGCAGCTACACTGGGCTGTCCTAAGTGGGTTCCGGGAATCAAACTCGGGTCAAGCCTGCGCAGAAAACAGGTTCCCGTGTCTCTAGCCCCTTATTTTGTTTCCTGTGACAGACTTGCTTTGTAATCCAAGTTGGCCTAGCACTCAGTTCATAAACCAGGCTGTGTTTGAACTCGTGAATCAGCAGCACAGGCTAGCAAGCAATTCGTGCCTCAGGTCTCCTGAGTGCTGGGTGTGTGCTACAATAACCGGCCACAGTTCACTAGTTCAGGACCTGGAGAGAGGAAAAGGGACAAGAGCTCAAGAAGGGGAGGAGGAGGAAAGGAGGAGGAGAAAGAGGACGGAGGAGTAAGAGGAGGAAGGAGGGAGGAGGGGAAAGAGGAGGGAGGAGGGAGAGAAGGGAGGAGGAGGGAAGAGGGAGGAAGTAGGGAGGAGGGAAGAGAAAGAGGGAGGAGGAAGAGGAGGAGGGAAGAGAAAGAGGGAGGAGGAAAGAGGAAAAGGGAGGAGGGAAGCAAAAGAGGGAGGAAGAGGGAGGAGGGAAGAGGAGGAAGAGGAGGAGGGAAGAGGAAGAGGGAGGAGGAAGAGAAAGGAGGGAAGAGGAAGAGGAGGAAGAGGGAGGAGGGAGGAAGAGGGAGGAAGACGGAGGAGGAAGGAAGAGGGAGGAAGACGTCAAACCCATCTTTGTGTTATTTTTCCTTCAAGCTGACTCTTCGTCTTCATCAGCAACCTTTCACTCAGTGCTAAAGATGCCAAGACTTTAAGATGACAACGGCATAACAAAAGATGAGAACATAAGCACACACACAAAATAAAACATGTTTATTATGCTAAAGAACAGATTTTATTATTTTCCCAAAACACTAAAATAGCCCATGGCATGTAATTTAGGACACAATATAAATGACATATACAGTCAAGTTCCTGCCCCGCCCCCCCCATGGCTGTTTTTAACTGTCTTGGGTAGGGAGGCTTTAAAATGTCCACTCTTTAAGTGACCTTTATTAAAGTTATCAACAAACCACAAAGGGAGAGAGAGTTTGGGGGGAAAAAAATCTTAAGGTAAAAGAGATCACAAGTCCTGGGCCGGGTGGGATAAAGGGAAATGCTTCATTTGCCGTCTATGTTCTGTCCGCAGAAAAGTCTCAAACTCTTCTGTAATTTGAAATTATCCTCAATTTAATATTGCAACTTCTCCAAAGTGCCTCCATTAAAAACTGCAACTCAGGCGGAAGGAGAGGGTCATGTGAGAAGGGATATCCGGCTGCAGGCCACCGAGTCTGTCCAAAGCAGAGATGGCAAGACTCTTCATGGCCAAAGCGAGGCTTCCCAGAAGTGAAGGTACAGCCTACAGACCTCCACTTCCACCAGAGGGCCGGAGGTGGGCTGAGGCAGGGGCATCTGGGGCTAGCCCTTGAGACTGGGTCTCCATGATGTAGAACTCTGTGCTAAATGGTTCCTGTCTGATCTTATACTGGGGGAATCAATCACTTCCCCGGGGATAGAGGGCTTCCCAGTTCTGCGTCTTTCTGAAACGACTGGAAAACATCCCTCTGCATCAACCAGCGAGGTCACAGGAATCAGAGCAGGAGCTGAACGGCTGCAGCGCACGCCGGACTTAATGCAAAAGAAACTGTAAGACAACCTTTAAAATTAATCTGCTATTTTTATTGTTCTGCTTGAACCTTAACTATGGCATCAGAGACTTGCTAATCTGGAAGATTGCAGAGTCAGTGACCCCACAACTATCTGCAGACCGTCTGAAGTACTTGAGAGAGTTTTCTCGTCTTCTACTGTTTCCTCTGAAAGCACGGGATTTAAACGGTCAAGGGACACACATCTCGTCTTGTCTTCCGGGAGAACTTCATAATGGGTATGAGCATACGGCAGTTGGCACAGCTCAGAGGATCGGTAAGACAGTTCTGACCTGGTGCCTAGCCCCTTGGGGACAGCACTTAGGGGTTCACCTCTGAGGAATCCCATTTCCCTCAGTTTTGGATGGCCTGGCCATCCTGACATCCAGGACTCTCCTTTGAGGTTCTGCCCACAGCTGTGGGTAGCTCTGAGCTCTCTTCCTGGCCAGTCACTTCCTACTGCACCCCCGATGTCACGGGACACCCCAGCTAGTTGCTCTCCTGAAGGAGCAGAGGACAGAGCCACAGCCTTGCCTAGGGAGGTTGCAGGAGCTGAACTTCTCCCCAACGATCCCCGCAGAGATCGAGGCTCTCTGAAGCTGCTGTGAAGCACGCGACTGGTCTTGCTCTGATCTTGTTTCATTTCTGAGGATGCTGCCACCGTGGTCGGTGACCTTCCATGGGTATCTGCTATAGGCTGGTCTGTCCGAAAAGGCACATCTGATGGGCTGGGGTTCCCCTTCTGACTTCTTTTCTTAAGGCCACATGCTAGTTTGTCCAGGTCACCTCCTTGTGACTGCTTTACACGGGCCAGGCAAACACCCAGGGTCCCTCTCCCCACTCTCATGCTCTCTACCCTCTGATGTGATGCAGTGAGTCGGGGTGATGCCTGTCAGTCAAGGACGGCCTTCAGTGGATCTCAATATGAACCTGGAAAAGATAATCAAATGAAGATTCTGTGACAGAGGGTTATTAAAACATTCACACACACACACACACACACAATCACCAAACACTAGGTCCTTTCGGAGTAGGGCCACAGAGCTGCACAGGAACCGGAGAGCAAGAAGCACTGTCCATTGTCGTAGGTCGCCCTGAATTCCAAACAAGCATGGGCTTACAGACCAGAGCTGGAGAAATGGGGATCATAAGTTCAAGGCCATCCTTGGCTACATAGTAAGTCTGAGTAAGCCTGTGCTACACTGAGGCCCTGACTCAATCAGATAAATATATGAATAAAGTATAAAGATACAAATTATCAGTTCCCTTGGACCCAGATCTCATAAATCCCCCAACCTTATGTCAAGTCTACAAAAGAATCAACACTGTTCTGGTTTTTTTCCCCCCTTTGGTTTTTCGAGACAGGGTTTCTCTGTGTAGCCTTGGTTGTCCTGGAATTCACTCTGTAGACCAGGCTTGTCTCGAACTCAGAAATCCATGTGCCCCTGCCTCCCAAGTGCTGGGATTAAAAGCGTGTGCCTCCATGGCCCG
Organism: Tokudaia tokunoshimensis; assembly: GCA_036184795.1. NCBI lineage: Eukaryota > Metazoa > Chordata > Mammalia > Rodentia > Muridae > Tokudaia > Tokudaia tokunoshimensis. The sequence goes on along the minus strand of BTHU01000006.1, from coordinate 33,633,423 downwards.
GCTAAGAATCAACACTGTTAACTTATGGCAAACAACCCTGCCCAGCAGAATGTGAGTGAGAGATGAGTTGATTTCAAAGTACTGGGAGTCAGTTCCTCCACACCCACTCCCCTCACCCCTGCTGAAGATGCTAAGAGCTCAAAATGTAACTGAGGAGTGGGAGAAAGGCTCCCAGCTTTGTCCAAGATCCCCAGGGCAATTGGGGACCTTCCCGGTGTGAGGCAGCCAACCTGCTAGGTGACAATAGGCCTGACCCAGTTAGGCAGCTGCTGCCCGCTGGAGGATGCCTGTCTCCTCACCTTCCCTAACCCAGGCTATTAATGGTCTCAGGCACCTGACAGTCCAGACTATCACTGCTTTGTAACCTAAAAATATCCTGCTCCCAGTACTTTCCAAAGCAAATTAGCAAGGCTGCTCCTACGGGGACAGGGAGGAGTCACAGTGAGTAGGGCAGTGGGCCTTGAGCACACTCTAGTCAACCCGCCTGCAGGGGTGCAGCATGGGTAAGTGGGCCCTGACTAGGCTCAGGCTGGAGGTAAATTACCAGGGAGGCTGAGGAAAGGCGCCAACACCACCCTTCTGAATGAACCCGACTCACGACCACAAAGAACATGTCACCGAGTTCCTTCTGACCAGGCATGTGTCTCTGCATCACACCTGATCTCGCAAAGCCAGCTGTGCCCTACAGCCACGCCTTGTCTGCTGTTACATATCTGCTCAGAAGCACATTTAATAAAGGGAAGGTCCACCCAGCTCTGGAGGAGCTGGGCATCCTTGTGTCGTGCTGCGGGCTCAGTGAGGCAAGAAAGCAAAAGCAGCGGAAGCTTTTGCGCCAGTGTCTTGGGATAAATGAAAGGCTGCTGGGATGCTTGGTAAAGTGAAGAGCAGAAAGGAAACCTAAGTGCACCTCAGTGGGCAGCGAGTTCAATTTCCAGCACCCAGGGATCCAAGACCTTCTCTGGCCTCTGTGGGCACACATACCTACAAATAAAATTTTCAAATTAAGATGAAAATAAGGGCTAGAAAGACCTCAATTCCAGTTCCGTAATCCATGGGGAGACGGTGGCTTTTATTCCCAGCACCAGGAAGGTAGAGCCAGGCAGATCTGTGAGTCTTGCTGGCCAGTGGGCCTAGCCTCAGGCCAGTGAGAGACTGTCTTAAGAAGCAAGAGGAGAGCACCTAAGGAGAGAGCCTGGAGCTTGTCCTTGGCCCCCAAAAGTCAGTGAACCTAGTGTGGTCGCATATGGCTGTACTCAGTGCTCAGGAAGAGAATGGAGATAGGAGGATCAGGAGTTCAAGGTCATCCTCAACTATCCAGGATGTCTGAGGGCACCTTAGGGCTACACGAGACCGTCTTTAACCCTCCCCTCAAAATAAATACGGAGGGACAGGAGATACAGCCCGATGGTAGAGCGAGTACCAGGGTATGCAAAAAGCTCTTAGCTGACTTGGTTGTTTTGTTTTTGAGACCAGGGTCTCACCATGTAGCCCTGACAGCCTAGAATTCACTCTGTAGACAAGGCTACCCTTGAACTCAAGGAAATCTCCTGCCTCTGCTTCCCAAGCGCTCGTGTGCACCACCACACCTGCTTAAATCATTGATTGAGTTCAATATCAGCAGCAGCAACCACAACAACAACATACACACACCCCAAGTCGAAAGGAGTCAAGTGAGGTGCTCCATGCCTGTAATCTAGGTATGGAGAGGCCAAGGCAAAGAGGCTTTCTAGTTAGAGACCAGCACGGACTACATGTGAAGACTCTGACAAAAACGTGAAGTAGGCACCGGGATATATGTGAACCCCTCATGCCCTTGGGGTTGGGAAGGACTTTCTAGTGATAGCAGACACCAAACATTAAAAAGAGATTATTAAACTTTGACTCAAAAAAAAAAAAAGCCAGGGGTGAGGAGAGGATTCACCAGGTAGGGGCACCTGCCGCTCTCGCAGAGACTGGTGTTGGAACTCGGCACCACATGGCTTATTACAAGTAGCTGTAACTCCAGTGCTAGGGACCTGACCCTCTCTTCTGACCTTTGAGGGCACCAGACATGCAATATGGGGCACAGACATATGTGTGGGCACCTACACAAAGAATAGAGATAAATCTTTAAAAACAATTTTCAGGGTGCAGTCCTGGAATCCCAGCACTTGGGAGGATTGGGGGGGCGGAATTCTAACTCAAGGCCAGTTTGGACTATACAATGAGCATCTGTCTCAAACAGGCCAGCCTGGACTACACAATGAACTGTCTCAAACACCCTTCCCTCAGAAATAAACAAACATTAAGTATGACCAACAGACAAAGCCAAAATACAAGATGCTAAAAAACTGTTTATTCTTACAGAGTTTTTAAAAACTCTGTGCCCCCTCCATATTTAGAGAGGAGGGTTAAGGCAGGGTCTTATGTAGCCCTAAGGTAGCTAGGTATGGCTGGCTGGTGCCTCAAGGCATGAGGCAAGAGGGCCATTATGGGATCAAGTTCTGTGGAGATACATGAAGTTCCAGGACAGCCTGGATATAAAGTCAGGGTGGGGGTAGGGAGTGAGAGTTGGAAAACCCAGTCTCAATAAAGAAAGTCAGGCTGGGGAGAAGATGGCTGGGTGGCATGAGAACCTGAGTTTAAATCCACCATACTTAAAACAGACATAGACTCCAAAAAAATAGGTGTGACCACACCAGCACCTGTAACCCCAGCATCTCCAGGATGGAGACAAAATCCCCAGTAGCTGCTGGCCAGCTGGCCTAGCTGAAACAGCAGGTTTCCAGTTCAGTGAGATGACATCTCAATGTGCACTTGGATACAAGCATCCACACTCATATGCACACACACAAGTGTGCACACAAATGCCCATAGCAACATTACTCAGTGAGACAGTGACAACAACCCAAAGGTCCAGCAGCCAACTGGAGATTATCTGGAGAAATGGCAGCTATTAATAGATTCCAAGTGGGATCCAGCAGTGGAAACGCACATTGGTGGAAGAAACTGGGGCCGTCCAAGTAGCATGCTCCCACTAGAAGAGGGGGGAAGGTCTGCAGGGCTTCCCAGAACTGTTTAACCAGCCAACCTACCTTCCTTCCTTTCTCTCTCCCTTCATCCATCCATCCATCCATCCATCCATCCATCCATCCATCCATCCATCCATCCATCCATCTATCTACCTACCTACCTACCTACCTACCTACCTACCTACCTACCTGTCTTAGAGACAGGGTCTCAAATAGTCAGGTTGACTTCAAATGGTTATCTAGCTGAAGATGACCTTGAACTCCTGATCCTCTTGCTTCCACGGCTTATGTACTGGGACTACAAGCCTAGGACACCTTGCCTTGGTTGTATGATGCCCTAGGGATGAAGCCTAGGGCTCAGGATATGCTAGACAAAGTCTCTTCTAGCCAGGCCACATTCCCGGTGCCCATATTCATCCACTCACCTGTCCACAGACTTGATGCTGCTGTCTTTGGGCCACTGTTTATTAAGACTGGAGTACCGGACTTTAAACCATTTTCAAACCTCTCAGGTAGACTTACTAGACTGTACATTAAGTCCATGTTCAACTGTGTGGAGAACCACCAGACTCCCACCCAGCAGCACAAAAGGACTGAGGACACTCACAGCAGCATCTGCTTCTGCAACCCCTCCTCCCACCCCGCCCCCGCCCTGACAACAGCCATCCCCACAGGTGTGCAGGGGCCTCCCACTGCTCCTGAGTGATGTGCTCTTTCCCACAGTCCAGGATCCTCTCAAGGACACTGGTCATCTACTCACCTTCTCAGATAATCTCTACTCCAGCACTTGGCCAATGACTGGGTTGGTCGGGCTGCTTGGTTTCTTTTTTTATTTTATTTATTTATTTTTAATTGTAAGAAATCTTTCTGTATTTAGGGTACTAATCCTTTGCCAAATTAATTTACCAATAAATGCTTTCTTCAGTTCCTGAACATGTTAGAGATGGACCTAGGACCTCATCATCCATGCTACGCTAACATCTGACCACTGACCTACATCTTTAGCCCCTCTACATTTGTTCTTTTTGCATGTAGAATGAATTCATGTTGACTCGAATTTATTGCATCTTACAAAACTATCAGGTGAAGAAACTGGTTCTTCTCTCCCCAGGTACAGGCACGCCGGGGCTGGAGCCCGGAGCCCAGGTCCCTCAGGGCAGTCCCAGAAGGAAAGCAAGCACTTCTAAGCTCACTTGATCCTATCACCTTCTATATGATAACTAGCTTTTAACATCAGTATAACTAGAGTGACACACGTGCTTTAAAACAGTTGTTATATGTGATGGAGACATGTGTGAGTGCACGTGTCAAGGTCAAAGGACAATCTCTGGTGTTGGCTCTCACCTATGCCACAGCCCCAGCAACATCTGCCCGAACCACACACAATTATTTCTAGAACTCTTTCAGAAACAAGTCAAGGGAGCCTGATACGGTGGTACAAGCCTATAATCCCAGCGGGGTTCCAGTAGCCGAAGCTACAATATGAGTTCTAGGTCAGCCTGGTGAGACTGTCTCAAAACAACTAAGCAAGTCCAGAATACAGGAACGAGGCTGGAGAGAGGCTCGGAGGCTTAGTGTTTGCTGCTCCTGGAAAGGACCCGAGTCCCGTTCCCTGCACCCACACTGGGTAGGTCACTAACACCTGTAACTCCAGCTCCAGGAGCCAACACCTTTCCTGGCCTCCAGGTACACTTGCAATAAACACACATACACACATATACACATTGAAAAAAATAAAAAAGCGTGTAGGTGCTGGGCCAAGCAGGGCGGCTCAGCAAGTCAGCACGGAACTTTTCCTGATAGCAGGCCAAGCCTCATAACCCAAATTTGATCCCCAAGACCAATGTTATAGAAAGAGAGAACTGATTCAGACAAGCTATCCTCTAATCTACACACATAACTAAAATACCAAGAAAAACAAAAAGAAGCTGTCCCAATGCGCTTTGCACAAATCTACAGCTTTCCTCCTGGCTCACTGCCCCAGCCTCCAGCTTCCTGCTGTTCCAGGCGTGGGTCCTGGTGACAGCTTGCCCTGTCCATGTTCTACGCTCCTCCTGCCCAGACATCAGTGTGGTCATAGACCTCACCTCTGCCAAGGTTTTGCTCAAGTGTGCCCTTATCAACGAGGTCCTCTCTGTCTTATTCAGAGTGCCAGTCAACGCCCCTTCCCCTTAGAAGACACGAAATATTTTCATGTGATGGAGCTCTGAGAACGGGTGGTGACAACTGCCCAATACGGAAAGGTTTTAATGCCCCTGAATCCTACACTGCTATGATACTTTTGTCTTTTGAGATGGGGTTTCATGTGACCTAGACTGGCCTCAAACTCACTCTGGCCGAGGATGACCCTGAGCTCCCCATCCTCCTGCCTCCGGCCCCTAAGTGCTGGAGTCATAAGCTTGTACCACTGCACCTAGTTGGCAGGATAAGCTTCCTTATACATTCCTCCTCCCCTAGCATCTCTACAGGCTAGGATTCCAGGATTCTATAGCACAATGCCTGGCAAAGCAAAAACTTATTAAGTACAAGGGGGGAAAGATGTCCAAGTGGTGAGGCGGCACAAAACCCATGAAGCTACAGAGTTAAAAGGTTCAGGGAGGAGATGGAGTGGCTTGGCTGGTGAGACCGCTCACTGGGGAAATGTGCTTGCTGCCTGATCACTAGAGTCTGAGCCCCAGGACCCACACAGTAGGAGACAAAAAACTCCAATAGGTAGTGCTCTGACCGCCACACATGCATTATGATATCCCATGTGTGTGTGCGCGCGCACACAGAACTATAATAGAAAATGGAGATTGGAGCCAGAAGTCAGGGATGTAGCTCAGTGGGAGAGTGGGTTCAGTCCCTAGCTGGGTGTGGTGATGCATGCTTTTAATCTGGGGCAGAGGCAGGCAGATTTCGAGTTCAAGGCCAGCCTGGTCTACAGAGCCAGTTCCTGGACAGCCAGAGGAGAAACCTTGTCTCAAAACATTAGAGGGGGGGGGTTGTTAAGAGAATAGAAAGCAAAGACAAGTTCAGCGCCTTGCTGAGCGCAGGGCAGTGGTGGAGAAAGCAGTTGCAGGGGAAACAAGGTCTCTTGGCCTGGTGATCAGCATCATAGTTTGTGGTATCTTCTCTGTTTGTTGCAGGCCTTCTCTTTGGGTGACCTGGGGCTAAGACACTTAAGAACCACGTTTCGGTACTTTTATAAGTAAAAGGTTGTAGGTGTGGCTTGTCTAGAAGGCATTCATGATACTGGTTATGTTTGTTGGTTTGTTTTTTTTTCAAGACAGGGTTTCTCTGTGTAGCCCTGGCTGTCCTGAAACTCAAGAGATCCACTGGCCAAAGGTGTGTGCCACCAACACCTGACTTTTCTTTTTTGCTGGTTGGGGAGGGACAAGGTCTCATATGGTCCAGGCTGGCTTTGAACTCCAGATCCTCCAGTTTGTATCTTCCAAGGGCTGGGAGTACAGGTGTGCTACTATGGCCCACCCAGATAGCTTTTACTATCTGTAGTGACTGGTAAAGTTCTCGCTTCCTATATCTGTATGGAATTCCCATGCTATATGAAGAAGTGGAGTGCTGATAACCCCAGATGGGAGCAGATGTGCCTAGACCTGCTGGGACTAGATGCCCCAGGGTGGGGTGATACCCAAGGGGGGCTCCCCTTCTCTAGGAGAAGGGAAGAGGGCAATGGGGGAGGAATTTGTAGGGGTAAGACTGGGAGGAGAGGAGAGAAGGGACTGTGATTAGGATGTACAGTGAATTTTTAAAAAAGCAGCACTTTCTTCCTTTTCTTTCTTTTTTGTTTGAGACAGAGAAACTGTGTAACCTTGGCTGGTCTAGAACCCACTGTACTGGCTGGTTTTGTGTGTCAACTTGGCACAGGCTGGAGTTCTCACAGAGAAAGGAGCTTCATTTGGGGAAGTGCCTCCATGAGATCCAGCTGTGGGGCATTTTCTCAATTAGTGAACAAGGGGGGAGGGCCCCTTGTGGGTGGTGCCATCCCTGGGCTGGTAGTCTTGGGTTCTATAAGAGAGCAGGCTGAGCAAGCCAGGGGAAGCAAGGAACATCCCTCCATTGCTCCTGTTTCCTGACCTGCTTGGGTTCCAGTCCTGACCTCCTTTGGTGATGAACAGCAGTGTGGAAGTGTAAGCTCAATAAACCCTTTCCTCCCCAACTTGCTTCGTGGTCATGATGTTTGTACAGGAATAGAAACCCTGACTAAGACACTGTGTAGACCAGGCTGGCCTTGAACTTGCAGAGATTGCCTGCCTTTGCTTCCTGAGTGTTGGGATTCAAGATTGCCTGCCTTTAATTTTTAAGATTTTATGCTATTTTTAACTGGGTGTGGGGAGGGTATGTTCAGAACAGTGCCCTTGGAGGGCAGAAGAGCCGGAGAGATTCCCTGGAGCAGGAATCCCAGCTGCTGGAGCCACTAAGCTCCAGCCCCCTCCCCCTCCAACAGCGGCCAGCCTCCCCCAACAGCAGCGCCCCCAACCCCTTTTCTATCTTGGGACATATCTTGTCACTATGTTGTTCACACTGACCACAGACTGGCAAGGAGGCAGCTCAGTGAAGAACTTACACACACACACACACACCATGATTTGTCTGCAAACAATACTTTTACAAACATTTTCACTACACGTGTTTATCTGTGTATGGAGTACATGTATGTGGTCACTCCAGTAGTCACAGACAATCCTCAAGAGAGGCTCTTCCCTTTGACCGTGTGGGTCTTGGGGCTCCAACTCAGGTTGCCAAAGTTGGTGGCAGGTACCTTTAACCATCTCGCTGGCCACATACAGCTTTGTTTATTTTTAAAGACTTATTTATTTGTGGGCTGGAGAGATGACTCAGCAGACAGGAGCACTGGCTGCTCTTCAGGGGACTAGGGTTTGATTCTCAGCACCCACATGGCAGTTCACAACTATCCTTAGTAACTCTAAGGGATCTGATGCCCTCTTCTGGCCTCCACAGGCACCGGGGACAAGTGTGACCATATATGCAGACAATACATTCATATATGAAAATTAAAAATAAAATGTTTTGTTAAAGATTTGTTTTGGTTTGTGAGCATGACTATTTTGCAGGCTTGTGTACCACAAGCCTGCCTGGGGCCTAGAGGACTGGAACTGAAGTTACATACGGTTGTGAGCTATCTCGTGGAACTGAAGTCACATACGGTTGTGAGCTATCTCGTGGAACTGAAGTCACATACGGTTGTGAGCTATCTCGTGGAACTGAAGTCACATACGGTTGTGAGCTATCTCGTGGAACTGAAGTTACATATGGTTGTGAGCTATCTCGTGGAACTGAAGTTACATATGGTTGTGAGCTATCTCGTGGAACTGAAGTCACATATGGTTGTGAGCTATCTCGTGGAACTGAAGTCACATATGGTTGTGAGCTATCTCGTGGAACTGAAGTCACACATGGTTGTGAGCTATCTCGTGGAACTGAAGTCACATACGGTTGTGAGCTATCTCGTGGAACTGAAGTCACATACGGTTGTGAGCTATCTCGTGGAACTGAAGTCACATACGGTTGTGAGCTATCTCGTGGAACTGAAGTCACATACGGTTGTGAGCTATCTCGTGGAACTGAAGTCACATACGGTTGTGAGCTATCGTGGAACTGAAGTCACATATGGTTGTGAGCTATCTCGTGGAACTGAAGTCACATACGGTTGTGAGCTATCTCGTAGAACTGAAGTTACATATGGTTGTGAGCTATCTCGTGGAACTGAAGTCACATATGGTTGTGAGCTATCTCGTGGAACTGAAGTTACACATGGTTGTGAGCTATCTTGTGGAACTGAAGTCACATATGGCTGTGAGCTATCTCGTGGAACTGAAGTCACATACGGTTGTGAGCTATCTCGTGGAACTGAAGTCACATATGGTTGTGAGCTATCTCGTGGAACTGAAGTTACATATGGTTGTGAGCTATCTTGTGGATGTCGGGAAGGAACCCAGATCCTCTGCAAGAGCAGCAAGTGCTCTTAACTGCTGAGCCCACTCTCCGGTCTCAGTACTTTTAAAATTACAACTCTTCTGCATCTATTCTCTTGTTCAATCATCTTTCAGATTAAAGAGCTCATTGTTCACTGCTGGGTTAAGGATGTAGCTTTGTGGTAGACTTAATCTTTAGTGTGCACAGGGCCTTGGAATCCACGTCCAGCACTGCCAAAGGGGTAAGGGAAACCCCAGTACCCTATGAACAGGAGATTTAAACACTCAGGTAATCAAGTCCCATAGGGCCCAACCCTTTAAACTCATTCCAGTTCCCTATAACAGAGGAAGGGAACAATATGCTGGAGGGAAAAAGGCTGTGAGCCTAAGGAGTGTCCCCTTTAGTCAGACTACTTCTTATTACACTTCTCTTTACCCAAAATCAGAACACCTAAACCCTCAAGTTCAGTTAGAGATTGTTCACAATTGAGCAGTGCCCTAAAGCCTTCAGGGGAATTTAAGGCATCAGAGATAAAGATTCCAAGTATGCACTGTAACCCAGAACCCCCCTCTCTCTCCCCAGGATGAACAGGGCCAGGATCAAGCCTAAAACCTTCCCAGGGTCTTAGCAAACCCTTCTCCGGCTGGGCACTGGTTTGCGTCTTTAACTCCAGCAGGTGCCATGAGGAAAAGGTAGCATTTCTCTTTGCATTTAAGGTCAGCCTAATCTGCATACGGAATGTTTACAGAGTTCCAAGCTAGCCAGGGTTGTACAGTGAGACCTTGTCTCAAAAGAGAAACAAACTTTCCCAAAGCGTTTGGTGAGACTATCTTAACCTCTACCCGGGCCCACTTGATCTTGAATTGAGAGAACCCACGTCTGGTTTCCCAAATTCTCTAAAACGGGCTACACCTGAATCATACCTTGATCTGGAGCCTATCCAGCTGCCCTTGGTATCGATGGGCCTGCACTAACTCATTGCTCTTATTATAGATCTGTTTCCCTCCTCCCGAATTCATTTGCCTTCCCTCAGCACAGTGCACACTCCCCGTTGTGAAATGTGCATTTGAATCACCTTTCCAGAGATGATCTCACTGTCCTACAAACAGATGCGCACTTAGGAAAACACAGGGAATGGAATATGCTTCTTTACTGCTTATGAAACAATGAGCCTTCGCCACTTCTGCAGTGAAGAAAGGCAGCACACAGTCACAAAAGTTCCCTCTGAAAGAACTAGCCTGGGAGACTGTCCCGCCAAGGAAGACACTCACCGTACCCAGGAGCAGGAAGAGAATGAGTGAATGTAAACTCTGTAAAGAGGAGGAGTCCCTGACAAAGCCTACTCAGCCATCTTGGTGCAAGATGGGTGAGGGGGGAGTGGAAGTCACATCCACACATGAGAAGGACTTGCTGTGGTCATGTTTAAGGATGCCAGGACATGACATCTATGTTCAGAAGACTTCTCTAGGGAGCCAGAGAGATGGCTCAGCTGTTAAGGGTGCCTGCTGTTCTTGCAGAGACCTGGAACTCAAGCAGTTCACAACTGCTTGCAACTCCAGCTCCAGAGGATCCAGTGACCTCTCCTGGTCTCCTCCTCCTCTTCCACCTCCTCCATCTCCTCCTCTTCCACCTCCTCCACCTGCAGATAATCACACATATATCCATACATACGCATGATACACACACACACACACCACCTCTAATTGACCAGTGGAAAACAGACAGAGAATACACAAAATTTCAGGCTAGCAATTGGAATAGCCTGGCCTCGAGAAGGGTACACAGAGAAATGAATACATGAGGGCATTTTGGGGGTTTTGTCTAAATTTTTGATATGGTCTCAAGACATAGCCAAAGGTGACCCCGGGCCTGAGTCTCTTCCCTCCACCATCCAAATGCTAGGATTAAGACATGGGTCACCACACCCAGTTTATGCAATACTGGAGACTGAACCCAGGACTCTGGCACACCAGACAAACAGCCCACCTCCTGAGCTACAGCCCTAGCCTGTGTTTTTGTCTGTTTGCTTGTTTTTAATGTTACAAAAACACAGCAATCCAAGATATACCATTTTGTAGTAAGTAAGCTCTTGTAGACTTTCATGTAATTTTCTAACCAAGAACAAATCATATGTAACTCTGGACACCCAGATTCCAGAGTGGGACCGGACGGGTCAGACACAGACTGCGGACAGTTTTGTTTTATCCCCAAAGATTTTTCTTTTTGAAAACTCTGAGCTAACTTGATGTTTAAAAATCAGGATGTCTGATTTCTCTCGGAGGTTACCAGATCTGGCGGAAACACCGGAGCCATGTTTGTACAGGTTGGTAACTGGCAGGAGCACAGGCTTTCTGGTTTACCTCAGCTCCCACACCCAGCACTCTTCCCTTATTTGTGGCACCAGCTGTAAAAGCTTGACGATTCTGCCCCACCCCCCACCCCCCATGGCCTGGTATCACTTAAGATGCTACAAGCCCTGTTGGTGCTTGCCTGCATTCAGGAAGTCCCGGGTTGATACCAGCAGCACCTCATAACCAGGTTGGTACACACATAACACGCCCCTCCCTCCAAAAAAAAAAAAAGAGTAAAGAGATTCTGATTTGGACCTTAAAATTGGTTTTTCTTAATTCCTTTTAATCTATTTTGATCAACATGCTTGGCTTCAGATTTCACGTGATCTGTAACCACCTGTGTCTGGAACCATTTACACACACAAAATCCATTATACTCTGACTTGACCCAACTGCAGAAAAACTAGGTACACTACACTAAACTGATTCCTCTGCACACCAGGGAACGACATATGCACAGTAAGTCTGGGGCGATTCCTTGCCTATAGCAAATGCAAAGCACCTACCAGGTTCATTTCCAGAACCACAAAACAAAAAACCCCGTCAGATTGTCAGATTACATGCTTCCCAGGGGTGGAGCCGAGTCCTTCCTTCCAACACAGCCTGTGCCACTCCAAGGTGTGTAAACACAATCCAAGGAAGTTCGCTATCCAGCCTTTCTTACATCTTGAGACAAAACACTCAGATCAGTAAGACCTCTCCGCTAGAAAACAAGTATTTTGTAACTCAAGAGCTGGAGAAATGTCAGTCATTTCCAGCAAATGCGGCCTCCAGAATGCTGATGCGGGCACGCTGCTAGTCCACGTCCAAATTGTTTCAGGCCTCTGAATCTGTTTTCCCTTTTTCTCTCATCTTCATCCCCACCGCCATTTCTAACCCCTGGCCAGAATAAATCGGAAACATTGGTCAAGACACCATCAACTTTCAACCTAAGGTACAAGGATAACATAATAACCCGTCACAAAGTTTGGGGAACCAGAATTCACAAAGGAACTCGCAGCTACAGGATTGGCAACAATTTGTCTTTTTTAAGGACAAAGCGTCCTAAGGGACCTTCCTGTCATCTTTCTTGGACCCCCATCCCCAGATGTGGGGCGTACCCTCTGAAACATCCTCTATGCAGAGTGGGGTTACGGGGGGTGGGTGTGATTACACGATGTTTGGTACGCACTCAGCCTCAGGCTGACAGCACGAGCCCCTAAGCACCTGCATCCCGCCGAGCCAGGTGGGCAGGGATGCCGAGGGCGCGGCTCACCTACCTGCAGGCGCACGTTGAGCATCATGGAAGCCACGATGTAGAGGTAGGGAAAGTTGATGCGCAGCCGCCAAGCCAAGTCAAAGAAGATGAGCAGCGTGCGGGTCAGCCCCTTGCAGAAGACCCCATAGGAGCGGGCGGCGGCCGAGCGCGACAGCCGGACAGCCAGACCCGACAGAGCCGTCGCCATATAGAGATCCGCGGCGCTCCCACTGCCCGCCCGCCCTCCCTCTCCGAGCCCCGTCGCCCAGGGCCTCCTCCCCCGGGGCCGCCGCTCAGCGCTCAGCGATCTCACGGAGCGAGGGAGACAGCGGCGAAGCCGGCAGGAGGGCGGGCCGCGGGGGAGCCGAGTCTGCACGTCACTCTCCGGAGGCACCTCCGCAAGCTACAACCTGGATTCCCAGCCCGGCCGCGCGGCCTGACGTCACAAAGCCGGCCCGCGCCTGCGCAGGCAGCAGACTCCGCCTCCCGCCCCGCCCCGCCCCTCCGGCGGCTTTCCTGGCAAGTGAAGTGCGCGTGCGTTGGAGAATAGGGTCGGCTGCGTTGCATCTGGCGCCCTCTAATGGTGAAGTTGAGAATGACGACAGAGGGAAAGTGGCGCGGTGGTGCTAGCGTGTTAATAGTCCAGCACTCAAGAGACTGAGGCCGGAAAGACACAAACTCAAGGCTGGCTGCTCCTCCAGAGGACCCTCAGTTCAGTTTCCCATACCAACGCTAGGTGGCTCAAAAATCACCCGTCACTGGCTCCAGGAGATCCGATACCTTCTGACCTTCGTGGGCATCTGCACTCATTTGCACGCACATCCACATCCATATAAAAAGAAATCTTTAAAATACAACAGAAAAGAGATGATGCATGGTTATGGCCACAGGTACTTTGTACCACATGTTCTTACAAATGGTTACAGTGAGATTGCTCCTGAGGACCTGAGTTCGATTCCTGGGACCCTCGTGGTGGAAGAACACCCGTGACTCCGGGGTGTTGTCCTCTATGCCGCTTATTTATTTTTGTTAACTTGACACAAGATAGACTAGCAGTTCTCAACCAGTGGGTGGCGACCTCTTTGGAGGTCAAATGACCCTTTCACACTGCCTAGCCTAAGACCATCTGTATATCAGATATTTACATTACGATTCGTAAAAGTGGCAAAATCAGTTATAAAGTAGTTATGAAATAACCTTCTGGTTGAAGAACTGTATTAAGGGGGTCGCAGCGTTAGGAAGGTTGAGAACCACGGCTAGAGTTATCTAACTCCTAGAGTTAGCCGGGAAGAGGGAACCTCAATTGAAAAAACACCTCCATCAGGTTGACGTATAGGCAATTCTGTACGGCGTTTTCTTGTTTGGTGTTGGATGTAAGAGGGTCCAGGCCATTAAGGATGAGATATCAACCCAGCAGCAGCCTCCTGCGAGCTGGAAGAGCAATAGGCTAGCGCTGCCACGCCACTTTCCCTGTTATCCTCAGCTTCACCATTAAAGGGCGCCAGAACGCAACGCAGCAACCCCACGCTCCTACACACAGGTGTGAGAACACAGGTAAACCTGGTGCTGGTGCTGGCGGTGCTGGTGGTGCTGGTGCTGGCGGTGCTGGTGGTGTTGGTGGTGCTGGTGGTGTTGGCGGTGCTGGTGGTGTTGGTGGTGCTGGTGGTGTTGGCGGTGCTGGTGGTGTTGGTGGTGCTGGTGTTGGCGGTGTTGGTGGTGCTGGTGGTGCTGGTGGTGCTGGCGGTGTATGCTTTTAACCCCAGTACACGGTAGACAGAGGCAGGCGGATCTCTGTGAGCGAGGTCCGCCCAGTCCATAGACCGATTTCCAGGACAGCCAAAACTACACAGAGAAACCCTGTCTCTAAAAGAAAAAAGAAAACATAAAGAGGTGAGCAAGCCATGGAGAGCGAGCCAGGAAGTAGTATTTCTTCGGTAATTTCAAATTTAGTGCCCATCGCCAGTTTCCATTCTGCCTGTGTTGCCTGCCTTGGCTTCGCTCAGTGATAGACTGCTTTCTGGCTGTATAAGGCTTTTGGTAATAGTGTTTACCACAGTAGTAGAAATCAAAGTAGAAATCTTCCCACCTCTTCCAGCCTGCTGTGTTACATGCATGTATACACACACACAAACACATGAACAAAATAAAATGTGACTTTAATTTTTTTTGTTTTTGTTTCTGTTTTTTGAGACAGGGTTTTTGTGTAGCCCTGGCTGTCCTGGAACTCACTCTGTAGACCAGGCTGGTCTTGAACTCAGAAATCTGCCTGCCTCTGCCTCCCAAGTGCTGGCATTAAAGGCGTGCACACCACTGCCTGGCTTAATTTTTTTTAATGGCTATAGTGGGGGCTAGAGAGATGGCTCAGTGGTATAGTGCTTACTGCTCTATCGAAGGACCAGAGACCAGTTCACAAACACCTAAAACTCCAGCTCCATGGAATCTGATGCCTTCTTCTGGTTTCCATGGGCACCCACATGCGCATACATGCATATACACATAGAGAAATAAAATATAATAAAATATTTTTAAATGGTTACAGTGGTAAATTTTTTATTATACATATTTATCACAATTTCCAAAAGAAAGAAAAAAGGCATTTGTGGGCTAATGCCCAGTGTTCTTATGTGAATTGCCTACACCGCTAGCCATTCTTGTTTAATGTTCAATTACATATTCTTTAAATTCTTATTAATTTGTTATTTTATGTATGTGAATGTTTTGCCTGCACATACCATTTTCTTTGGATGTATGTCTGTGTATCACATGTGTGCCAGGTACCTGTAGAGGCCAGAAGAGGGCATCAGATCCCCAGGAACTGGAGTTACAGACAGTGAGCTTCCAAGTGGGTGCTGGGAATCTAACCCAGATTTCCAACTTGGAAGAGCAGCCAGTGCTCTTAGCATTGGACCATCTCTCCAGCCCTCAGTCATATAGACTTTAATAAATGTGATGCTTCCAGGCAGAATAGCACCCCCCCTCCCAATCCCAGCACTCGGGAAGCAAAGGCCAGCAGATCTCTGTGAGTTCAAGAGCAACCTGGTTCACATAGCAGGTTCCAGAATACCTGTAGCTATGCAGTGAGACCCTGCCTCAAAAGACAAACAAACCAAAATAATTATGGTGCTAATTAAAGCCCCTGAGGTAAACTATACAGACTTTTAATAACTCCAGTATTCTGGAACGGAGGAGGAAATTTTTATTTCTCGATTTGCTTGAGAGAGGATCTTATTTTACATTGTTTCCTACTTTTTCTGTGTATGTGTGGGTGAGTAGGTGCGTGGGCAGTTCTCAGGGTTTAGAGCCCATGTTGGCAGCCCAAGGTTGATATCAAGAGTCTCCCTCAGCAATCTTCCAGTTAATTCTTTGAAGCAGCATCTTCAGTGATACCAGGGCTCACTGGTATTGCTAGTCTAGGTAGCCAGCTTGCTCTGGGGAATGAGACCTTGAGGGGTTGGGGAGGGAGAAAAAGAGAAGAGAAGAGGAAAGAAGAGAGGAGAAGAGGAGAGGAGAGAAGAGAAGAGAAGAGAAGAGAAGAGAAGAGAAGAGAGAGAATTATAAATGTCAATGTGAAAAATGCTTTTTTACAGGCACAAAGTGTTACAGAAAAGGGCTAGGAAGGGGCTGGAGAGATGGCTCAGTAGTTAAGAGCACTGACGGATCTTCTAACGGTCCTGAGTTCAAATCCCAGCAACCACATGGTGGCTCACAACCATCCGTAATGAGATCTGATGAACTCAGAATGATGAACCCAGATGAACTCTTCTGGGTTGTCTGAAGACAGCTACAGAGTACTACATATAATAAATAAATAAATCTTTAAAAAAAAGGTGGGGGCTAGGAGGGAAGCTTCGTTAATAACTGATCAACAAGAGTTCCCCCAACACACACACACACACACACACACACACACACACACACACACACACTTTATTTACCTTCCAGAGAACCCAGGTTCAGTTCGCAGTACCTTCTTCATGCTCTCATGACCCGTTTCCAGAAAGAGGATGCAACTGCTCATCCCACTCCACCCCGCCCCTCCAGGGCTTTGTGGGAAATGAATGAGCTCGGGTTTGCAGCACTGAGCCAAGCCCCAAGCACACAAAAGGCACCCAGAAAACAGTAACTATGTTTACACCCGGAGCCCTTGAGTCCTTTGTAAGTCCATCGGATTTAGGAATCATAATGGTTAGTGTTTAGTTGTTTATGAAATTACTCTCCCTGGAACAGTACTTGCAGACAAGCCCAGTGCACTGCCCAGGATCCACATGGTAGAAAAAGAGAACTGAGTCCTCTGGCTGCTACACACCCACCATGTGCAAGCATGTGTGTATGGACACACACACACACACACACACACACACACACATTAAGGAATTAAAACTAACAATTTTCCTTGACAACCTAGTGAGGCAGTGGATTCTATCTCAAGTACTTCAGAAAACAAAACAAAAATCTATTTGCTTATTTTCCTTATGTTTTTTTAAAGAATTATTTATTTATTTTACATATATGAGTACACTGTTGCTGTCTTCAGACACACCAGAAGAGGGCATTAGATCCCATTTCAGAGCCACCATGTGGTTGCTGGGAATTGAATTCAGGACCTCTGGAAGAGCAGTCAGTGCTCTTAACCACTGAGCCATCTCTCCAGCCCTTTCCTTATGTTTTATACCTTTATGAAACTATCTTTTATTACCTTTTGGTGCATGTGTGTGTTATATGTGTGCCTTGGGGGAGGGGACGTGTGCGTCTGTGCATGGAGGCCAGAGTCTGGTGTCTGATATCTTCCTCCGTGGCTTGCCACCTTAGTTTTTGAGACAGAGTCTCTCATTGAGCTCACTGATTGGCTATCACCAGATACTGGGCTTACACATGTCTGTGACCATACCTAGCTTCTTCTTTTTTCTTTTTTTTTACTATTTATTTGTTTTATGTGTATGATACACTGTAGCTATCCCCAGACACACCAGAAGAGGGCATCAGATCCCATTACAAATGGTTGTGAGTCACCATGCGGTTGCTGGGAATTGAACTCAGGACCTCTGGAAGAGCAGCCAGTGCTCTTAACCCCTGGGCCATCTCTCCAACCCCTAGCTTTTTCTTTTTTAAACAGGGTCTCGCTCTGTAGTCCTAGCTGGTCTGAAACTCACTGCATAACCGTGCTGGCCTCAAATACTCTTCCTGCCTCTGCCTCCTTACCCCTTGCCTTAAATTAAGGTTTTGGCCAGCTTCTACTTGGGTGCTTGGCCTCCTGCCTCAGGTCCTTGTGCTAGCATGACAAGCATTTTTTACCCACTGAACCAAATCCTTATGTATAGAAAGATTTTAATTTTAATTAAAAATTGCGTTTATGTGTCTGGGTGGTCCGCCCATATATGCAATGCATGATGCTCATGCCTGGTCTTTTTGGAGTTTAGAAAAGGGTGTCAGAGGTTATGGAGTTTGTGACCCTGGGAAATGCTGTAGACTCAATCCAATTATAAGGAAAGATTTTTTTGATTAGTTGTTAGCAGGCAGTCTGAGCCAAATTTGAGATTTCTTTGAGAAGTGAGGTGAAAGATTTTTGTTTTGTTTTGTTTGTTTTTGGTTTTTCGAGACAGGGTTTCTCTGCAGTCCTGGCTGTCCTGGAACTCACTCTGTAGACCAGGCTAGCCTCAAACTCAGAAATCCGCCTGTCTCTGCCTCCCTAGTGCTGGGATTAAAGTGTACCACCACTGCCTGTCGAGGTGAAAGATTTTAAAAGGGGAAAGCCACAAGACCTTCAATATCTGCAATCAAGCAAAACCTGGTCTGATTTGCCAAGTTAAGTGACCCCCTCGGAAAAAAAAAGAAAAAGAAAAAAAAGAAACCCTTTAGTTATCTGTATAAACAAGCTGTATAAAGTAAAAAAAAAGAAAACAGATAGTCATGTCATAACAAGTAGATAGTCACGGCTATACATTTTGGGTGGGGGCCCCTACGTTAGGGTTACTGGGAACTTATTTTCCAGGGACTAGAATCAGAGACAAACAGCTAGTGTGTACCAAGATGGGTACCTGGCATAAAATGAAGTTTCTTTAGCCTTCACATAGACCTCCTGGAACTGTAGTTACAAACGGTTGTAAGTCACCATATGGGTGCTGGGAACTGGACTAAGGTCCTCTGTAAGAGCAGTAAGCGTTCTTAACTGCTGAGCCATCTCTCCTGTACTATGAAAGTGTTTTTTCCATGCTTATTTAGCTAACCCGAAGAGAATGGTGCAGGAGGAGAGAATAGGCCCACATGATCCAACAGGTGGGTCAACTACTTTTTCTAAAGCTGGATATGGTGGTTCATACCTGTAATTGCAGGATTTGGGCAGCCAAGGCAGGAGGATTGCCTGGAGTTTCAGGCTAGCTTTATCATTGTTACTTCCTCTGAATTGAAACAATTCTTCCTGGAGGAGAGAGAGAATCTCATGTAACACGAAAGGACCAGGGAGGGAATTTATACAACTTAACAAGGCTCAGGAAGGTAGAAAGTTATAGGATTCATAAGGCTTCTCTCCAAGGTTATGTAAGCAGCCAATAATTGCTGGGTAGAGAAGACTCCCCAAGGGCCTAAGCTCCCTGATAAGTTGTTCAGTGAGCTTTAGGGATGCACTCTCCTGAGTCATCACCCATGTTGGAGTGAACTTTAAGATGGCATAGCAGTCTTTGAGTCACCCAAGTTATTGTAAGTCACCTACATTCCTGTAAGTAATTCAATGAACCCACTGATTGACTAAGCTAGAATGAATAGAGAGAATCATTCCTTTGGTCTGTCGTCTGTGATCGTCTGAGATGAATAGATAGCTTTTCACATCTTCCTAGGGGGGAAAACATCACGCAATGCTGAGCTAAACCAATAAAATGATTACAATGAAGACATCTGCAAAATCGAGTGTATGGTATTTTACTTAGTGATACTTTTAGAAAGGAAGGGAATCTGGGTGTGGACAAGCCGTAGGACAAGTTACTTGGGAGGCTAAGGTGGCAAGATGACTTGAGTCTAGGAGTGTAAGTCTTGTCTGAACTGTATACTTACATAGACCCTGTCTCAGCCACAAAACCACGTGAGGTTGGAGAGATGACTAAGCAGTTAGGAGAGTTTGTTGAGTTCTTGAAGATGGCCAGGATTTGGTTCTTGTCACCCTTATCAAGTGACTCAAGCTTGACACAGTCAGAAGCCCTCTTCTGACACTGAGTACTCAAGCTCACGGGTAGGGGAAAAGATACAGGTAGAGGAAAAGAACAAAGAAAAAGAACACCCTGCCCCTGGCTTGACCTGGAGCTCCTGAGACTTGGAAATTCCCATTCCTGTGACTCAGTGTTAATGGCCAAACAATACTTCTGTATTGTGAGGATTTGGGTTTCTTTAAAAAAAAAAAAGAAGTCTGTTATGTGATTATGTTCTAATCCCAGGTGGGGCTGCTTCAGATTGTCCACAACCGCTAACTATGATTTGTCTCATGCTCCAGGAGGGGTGTGATTTTTGCCAGCTGCAGATAGTTTATATTCAGCATCTGGGGGCTCCTGAGAGTGTATATAAATGCTGGAGCCCTAAGGGGCTGTGGTGGCAGCTGCTCTCTGCCCCCCCCTGCTGGTTCTTGTGTTGTTTGTTGCTTTTGCTATTGCTGGATTGCCTGTTTCCTGGTTGAAGATACTGTGATGACCGCTCCAAGGAACTCAATACCCCTAATTACCAGGAAGTAGTCTAAAGAGGTCCACACCCCATTTCCCCTCTAACCTTCTTTTCTATCTAGTGTTGGAGGTTGGACAGGATTAGGGTAGAATAAGGGTTGGAAGGGTGGTAGGTATAAGCTGGCAAAAATCACATCCCTCCTAGAGCATCAGACAAATCATAGCGGCTGTGGACAATCTGAACCCAATAAAGTAGCCAAAAAGTTCTCCTTTCCTCTTAACCCTCTGTTGTCTCTATTCTTCTCAGAGGCAGCCACCATTCTGTCTCTCCCCCCAGTAAATACCTTGTGTGAGGTTTGTTGTGCAGTGTGACTTTTATGGTATTCCTTGGCTCCCAATTGCCAAGATACCCTTGCTCTGGAAACACCCTTTAATTGGGTCCCTGATTTGGATAGGCCCTTCTGGTGCCTGTGCCCCATTTGGGTCTGAGTCATACCAAGACCCTATCCCTCATCTCCAGTCCACCTACAACACTCAGCTTCCAGCTCAATAACCGCCCAGCATCCTGCTCTCTAGCAGTCGTTCTGTAAATTTCCCCTTTAGTCGGTGTAAACACTTTGAAGAAGTGACCACTGAGTATCTGGCACTCCTCTGGTACTCTTGGTACTGGGTTCTTTGGGGACAGTCATCAGAATATGTCCAATCGGCAAACCAGCAATAGCAAAAGCAGCAGTGGTTTTTATGCACCAGTACTTACCCCTAGCCATGGTATTTACTTATGGCTATGGCTGGCCCTTTTCATTAACCCCATCACCTGCCTCCTTGGAGCTACCATCCTCAGCTTCCTTAGTCCTGACTGACACTCTCCACTGTTTCTGCCTCCCCCTTGAAGCTGCCTACAGTTCCCCTTTGTGGGAAGTCACCAGGATGGATGGCTTTGTCAGGGTACGTGTCCACTTCCCTATGAAGCGAATTCTCTCAGAAAAAAAAAAGACTAAGGTCCTATATTACCAATTCCTCTACCTTTATTAAAGAATTCCAATATATGACCCAATCTTACAACCTCACCTTTCATGACATCTGTATGATCCTCACTAGCAGCCTTCTCCCTGAGAAGCAGAAGCAAGTCTGGGAGCAGGCTGGGGCCCATGAAGAAGTCCACCAAACTGACACCACCCACCCAGTTGGGGCTGAGGCAGTCCCTGACTGGGACCTCCAGAGGACCTACATTACTGGGAGGAGGGGGTCGTTTTAGTTAGAGATCAATTTATAACTTGCCTGTTGGTGTTATTTTTGGGGCTACCTTTATTGTGTTCTACTATCTACTATCTACCATCTAACACTAGGTAGGAAAGAAAGACTACTTTCTGCTGATCATTGAGTTACTTGAAGCCAGTCCAATCTCGGTCATCAGGATATCTCCAACTAGCAATCCAGCAATAGCTAGCAGCAGCAGTAGCCCCAGGCCCTCTCGGGGCTCTCGAATTTAAACCCCTTAGCATCCTCAGAACTCCAAACATAAACCATCTTCAGCTGCCAAAAACCATGCCCCTCCTAGAGCATGAGACAATCATAGTTAGTAGCTGTGGACAATATGAAGCAGCCCATTATCGCACACCCAGAATTAAAACAAAAACATATTCACATAACATAATTGGGTTTTTAAAGAAACCAAAATTCTCACTGTACCTGCCTCCTGGCCGATCTCCATCGTAAAGCTGCTCTTAAAGCAGTATATTTCGAAAAAATCTAAGAGGTCATTTAGGACAAGCATTAAAACCCTTCTCAATTCCTGCACTGCCTTATAGATGCCCTCCCACAATATACAGGTATACAGTATACTCAGGATACAATATCTTGAGATGGTAAACCACTCCTCATGATCTGCTTCCTTTCCCAGAATTCCCCTGATATTAGGGCCAAGCTTAAACATCTAAAGAAAGGACCCCTGACTCCACAGGTCATGGCCTTCAAGGTATATCATGGGAAAGACAAGAAAGCCCCAAAGCAAAAACACCTGATGTTGGCTAAGGCTTTTTGGGCAGCCATAGTAACTGTCTAGGTTACCTCGCTTCTGAAAATCAGAGAACCTCAGGGTCCCTGCTTCAAATGTTGTCAGGAGGATCACTGGGCCAGGGGCTGCCAGAACCCTCACAAACCACCCTGACCATGTCCTAGATACCATCAAGAGGAACATTAGGCAGTTGACTGTCCCTATGTTCCTCTCAGCATGGGGCCATCAGACCCAGATCACCTTCCCGCTGACCCCTGGCTATGGACAACTGAGGGTGCCCAAGCTCCCTTCGCCCAACCACTGCCATCTCTAACAGGGAGCCAGGGTAGTCATCGGCATCAGGATGACCTGTGTCCTTCCTCCTGGACATGGGGGCCACATACTCAGTTCTTATGGAGTTTGGGGGGACCCATCTCTGCTTCTTTCCCTATCATCAGGGTAGGGGGGCAGCCTTACCAATGTCACCAAATCCCATCACATAGTCGTACGTTTAGGGCTATTCCCATTTCCCACTCCTTCCTTCTGACCAACATGTTCCATCACCTTGCTGGGAAGGGGATTCTTAACCAAAGTGGGAGCCTCTATTTCTTTTGCTCCCCCAATCTTCTTAACCCTGGGCTCACCAGCTGTTCCCCTCCTTCTCCTCCAAACCACACAATCTGACATGATTTCCCCTTTTCCGGCCTCCTATGTGGATCCCCGAGTATGGGACACCTGAAACTCTTCTATAGCCAAACATTCCCCTCTTTTCACTAACTAAAAAGCCCAACCAATTACCTTACCCAGGCTCAACACCCACCCATGTTTCAGGAGACATAAGCCTCTTATCTCTGACACCCTCATACACGCAGTTTAAATGCCCAAATGGAGCCTACCACTTGGTTCAGGATCTCCAACTTAGCTCTGCAGTGGTTCCTCTCCACCCTATAGTACCCCACCCCTACACTCTCATCTCCACCGGCCCTTCAGAGACCTTTCATTTCTCTGTCCTGGATCTCAAGGATGCATTCTTTCCCATGCCTCTCACTCCCTGTCACACAGTATCTTTGCCTTTACTTGGACTGACCCAGACACCCACTTTTTACCCAATTTACCTAGACTGTCCTATCCAAGGGGTTCCGGGACAGCCTGCATCTATTCAGTCAGGCTCTGGCCTCTGACTTACTCTCCTTGTCTCCTTCTAAATCCAAGTTTATACAATACGTAGACGATCTTCTTCTCTTAGTCTGTCCTCATATTAGCCAGGCTGATGCCTTGACTCTACTAAACTTTCTGTCTGACTGGAGATATAGGACCATCTGAGGTGTAGCCATCCACCCCTCAGGTGACTTATGTGGGACTAGCTATTAGTTCAACTTGCATGGCCATTACCCTAGATAGAAAATGCTTCAATTCAGTCCCTCACACTCCCCACCACGGATGAAAGTCTATCCTTCCTAGGGATGTCTGGGTTCTTACACGCTAGGCTCCCCTCTTTCTCCTTTCTTGCTCATCCTCTATATGAGGGAGCCCTTAGACCTTCACATGAGCCCCTCTTTGCAGCCAATTCCAAGCCCTTCTGTAAGCTTCAGCAGGCCCTCCCCTAGGCCCTGGCCCCACACCTTCCAGATTTGACTCCCCCTTTCTCTCTCTTTGTCACAGTGAAGGAGGGACGGGACTTCCCTTTGCTCCTGCTGCATACTTGTGAAACAAATTATACCATTACTATACAAGAATGGGGCACCTTGCCTGTGTGTGGTGGCCTTTCCTTTGAGTCACCTTCCACTGTCATCTTTTCTCAACACTCATCCTATCTCCTAACATGCCAGAGTCTGCAAACACTCCCTCCCTCCTGGGTTCTCTCTTCAGGTAGCACTGATATAAGATACCACACTCATTCAACCATGCACAACTCTCAATATTCCAACCAATCACATTGTAGTCCTCATCTCACTTGTGCATTAAAACCCCAGAATGACACCTCATTCCTCACACATATATGAGGGAGTGCTACCTTGAGTTTCCCACACTTGGTACACAGACGGCAGGTCCTCCCTGCATGAGAGAGTCCAAAGGTAGAATACGATATTGTTTCGGATCCCCAGGCAGATGAGGCACAGGCCCTTCCAGCAGGCTGAACTAATGTCTCTCTCTTCTAAAGATTTAGGTATTTATTTTATATATAACTGCTCTATCTGCATGTATACCTGATTAAAAGAAGAGGACATCAGATCCCATTACAAATGGGGTATTTTGGGGGAATTGAACTCAGGACCTCTGCAAGAGCAGCCAGTGCTCTTAATCACTGAGCCATCTCCCCCAGCCCCTGAACTAATGTGTCTTTTAACTAACAAAGGGACAATCCCTAAACCTTTATCCAGATTCTAAATATACCTTCCATATTCTCCCTTCACATGCAGCCATCTGGAGGGAATGTGAACCACTCACTACAAGGGGAATGTCAAAAGCCAGCTCAGACCAAATTGCGACCATGCAAAGGGCTTCTCAATGTCCCACACCCATAGGAATTATCCATTGTCAATCACACCAAGCAGGCAATTCCATTACCTTCGAGGGAAATAATGGAGCCTACAAGGTAATGAGGCAGCTGGAGTGGTGGCTCCTGGAGGCCCATATCCCTTTCACAGCCCATCTGGCATCCCCACACTACCATCCACGTCTGTCCTAGCATCCCCAGACACTATACAGCTTCTGTCCCATCTGCGCCAGCTCTTTCACCCTAATAGCCAGGCTTTGTCTCATTTCATTAAAACCTAGTTTCATCCCACCCCTGGGGATCTATCTTTTCTAAAGGCAGTCACTGCTTCTTATAAAATTTGTCAAACTCCTAATCCCACCGCAGGGGCTTAGGAATCTTCCTTTCCCTACTCATCAAGCTAAGGGATCCTGCCCTGGCATGGACTGGTGGCTTGACTTCACCCACATGCTCATTGTTAGACGTTTGAATACCTTTTGGTCCTGGTAGACAGATCCTTAGGGTGGGTAGAGACTTTCCCCACCACAAGAGTTTCTGTGGTGTTCCCCATCACAGAAAGTCTCTGATCTCTCAGAGATCATCCCGTTTCAGAGTTCCAATGCCCTTCAATCAGATAACGGTGCTGAGTTTAAGTCTTGAATCTCTCAAAAAATTAACCGAAGTGCTCTTTATCCTGTGGTATTTTCTTATCGCCTATCATCCGTGGTCCTCAGGCAAGGTCAAATGAACCAATCGCTCTCACAAAAACATTCTCATCAAGCTTTCTCGAAAACTCCATTAGATTAGATAAAACTCCTGCTGTTGGCTCTTCCTGCAACTAACTTTCCACACACACACACCCCCCCCAAGAAACCTCTATCTGCCCTTTTGAGCCCACGTATAGATTCTACTTCCTGGCCTTTTGTCTAGACTGTCACCTTTCCTCGACCACCTTCTCATGCCCTTGTTACACCATCTTCATCCCTCCTTTGGAATTTCATGAGTTGCTACTTACCTCAACTTCATCCTGACTGCCTTCCCTCCTCAGTTAACATCAGGTCCTTCTTTCTCCTCCTGGTTACAGTCCCCCTCCTCTTTCTCCTAAATGGATGGCCTCTTTTGGGTCATCGTAACTATCCCAACTGCCACTCAATGGTTTTCCTTGACAGATTCACCTTTCCTATCTTAAGCCCTTTACAAGAGTGAAGGGAAGTGGAAATTTCTGGTTTCTTTGGAAATTCAGTTATGTTATATGATATTTTGCTGGAGCAGACAGACGAAAGGATGTTTTGCTGAAGCAGAGACACGTGAAAGGATGTTTTGCTAAAGCAGACGCATGAGAAGATGCGTGATGTTTAGAAAGAATACAAATAGGACCCCACAGACAGGAGGAGGAGTCTCTGGCATTGGTTTCTCTTGCATAGCCGATCTTCGCTTGTCATGACTTCATAGAGAGTAATTTGCCAGATAACTTCCAGGGTAGTCCAGCGGCTTCTTGGACCTGTTGGTGGAACCTCTTGGTTTCTTCTGGATGCAACTGCCATTGCTGATTCGTGAGTAGTGTTTTGCTAGAGGACTGGACCGCAGACAACGGAGATTGTAACAGCCCTAAAGAACTATTTCTAAACAGGCCCACAACCCCTGCTTCCTATCAATCTTTCTTTTTACTACCTCCGGTGGGTGATGGGCTAGAAGGGAGAGTGAAACATTTAAAAATCCTTATTAAAGTAGGTTTTGAAAAATCTAAGCCTACACCATTGCCTCAAAATAATCCTTCTTTTTACATTTCAACCCTAGCAGGACCTTGT